>LR999451.1:16550997-16869023 GCA_905216605.1 Arabidopsis arenosa
CTTTGCAAAGATTAGAACATAGATCTTCTTCTTCTTCTTAAGAACACATATTTCAAGCATAAATCTTTGAAAATAAATGCCTGAGCACACCTTATCAAGGTGAGCGAGAGACTACAATAGTCAAACTTTGATTTGAATGTTGATTCGACGTCTCCGCTTTCTTCTTCCCTCTTCAGTTAGCTTTTTTTTTTTTTTTTGTGCGAAAGATGATTTCATTAATGAGAAAAAAAGTTAAACCGGGTAAACCGGGTATATTGCAATTGAAATAGAAGCAAGACAATCTTTTGATAACTTATCTGCAGCTCGATTTTCACATCGAGGGATAGAAGAAACTAAGACCATACACAATGGAGTAATTTGTGTATGGGTGTGAGTAAATAAAATATACAAAAACTAAGAGAACAGTACGCTTGGAGTCGAAATGCGAGTGAACTTACACTCGGTGTGAGGGACAGTGTCTTGGTTTTGTTGGCTCCGAGTATGTGTATAGAAAAATTGTTTCTTTTATTATTTTATTATAAAATCTTACATTATTTTATTTTTAAACTTCAACTCTTAAATTATTTTATTAATAAATTAACACTCACACTCACACTCTCACATGCACATTGTGGGTGCTCTAACATCGTCAAACTCCGAAGCTAGACGAAGAGTGTCGTGAAGATTCCATGAAGCTATATGTATATAATTAGAAATATGTGTTGAATTAATGTTGAAAGCGGATCGCGGTGCGAAATGTGAAAGCGGATCGCCGGTGCGGATGAAATATTTATTTTGTAGAAAATATTTTTTCAATAAAATATTTTACAAAACTATAATTTAAAAACAGTTGTATTAAAATAAATTTGCAATATTAGTTTAACATATTGTTAAACATGCATTAAATTTTTTTTTACTTATAAATACTATATGTATATAATTAGAAATATTATGTTTTTTTTCGTAGATATTAAAGGAAAAAAAAAACCTTAAAAATTTTGAAGAAAGAAAAAATATAACTGTTATAAAGTCAAAACAAAGACTTTCTATCCCTGAAGTCCGCGATGGAGCATATGGATGAACCATAACAGCAATCCGACCTTTTAGAAAAACATAACGAATAACCTCTTGTAAACCTCGTTTCTTCCACCGTAAACCTGTTGGTTTTCATCCAAGAAGCAGCAGACCTCACACAAACTGTGATCATCGTCACTGTTATGCAAGAGCAGAAGAGCGTAATAGCGGCTCACCCTCCAGCTAAATGCAGCAGTATCCATTTTTAGAGAAAGTGAAAGATAAACAAAACTAGAGAAACCGAACTGGGGAGAAGAGAAAATAAAACTTACTAAAAGGAAATAAAGAAAAATCTTTGCAAAGATAAGAACACAGATCTTCTTCTTTTTCTTAAGAACACATATTTCAAGCATAAATCTTTGAAAATAATGCCTGAGCACACCTACATCAAGGTGAGCGAGAGACTACAATAGTCAAACTTTGATTTGAATGTTGATTCGACGTCTCCGCTTTCTTCTTCCCTCTTCAGTTAGCTTTTTTTTTTTTTGTGCGAAGAGATGATTTCATTAATGAAAAAAGTTAAACCGGGTAAACCGGGTATATTGCAATTGAAATAGAAGCAAGACAAGCTTTTGATAACTTATCTGCAGCTCGATTTTCACATCGAGGGATAGAAGAAAACTTAAGACCATACACAATGAGTAATTTGTGTATGGGTGTGAGTAATAAAATATACAAAAATAAGAGCACAGTACGCTTGGAGTCGAAATGCGAGTGTAAACTTACACTCGGTTGTGAGGGAGAGGTGTCTTGGTTTGTTGGCTCCGAGTAGTGTGTATAGAAAAATGTTCTTTTATTTTATATAAAATCTTTACATTTTATTATTTTAAACTTTAACTCTAAATTTTATTAATAAATTAACACTCACACTCACACTCTCACATGCACCATTGTGGGTGCTCTAACATCGTCAAACTCGAAGCTAGACGAAGAGTGTCGTGAAAGATTCCATGAAGCTATATGTATTAATTAGAAATATGTGTTGAGTTAATGTTGAAAGCGGATCGCCGGTGCGAAATTGTGAAAGCGGATCGCCGGTGCGGATGAAATATTATTTTGTGAAAATATTAGTTTTCAATAAAATATTTTACATAAACTATAAATATTAAAACAGTTGTATTAAAATAAATTTGCAATATTAGTTAACTATTATTAAACATGCATTAAAATTTTTTTACTTATAATACTATATGTATATAATTAGAAATATTATGTTTTAATTTTAGTAGATTAAAGGAAAAAAAAACCTTAAAAATTTTGAAGAAAGAAAAAATAATACCATTGTAAAGTCAAAACAAAGACTTTCTATCCCTGAAGTCCGCGATGGAGTATGGATGAACCATAACAGCAATCCGACCATTTTTAGAAAAACATAAAGAATAACCTCTTGTAACCTCGTTTCTTCCACCGTAAACCTGTTGGTTTTCATCCCAAGAAGCAGCAGACCTCACACAACTGTGATCATCGTCACTGTTATGCAAGAGCAGAAGAGCGTAATAGCGGCTCACCCTCCAGCTAAATGCAGCAGCAGTATCCATTTTTAGAGAAAGTGAAAAGATAAACAAAACTAGAGAAACGGAACTGGGGGGAGAAAGAGAAAATAAAACTTACTAAAGGGAAATAAAAGTAAAAATCTTTGCAAAGATAAGAACACAGATCTTCTTCTTTTTCTTAAGAACACATATTTCAAGCATAAATCTTTGAAAATAAATGCCTGAGCACACCTATATCAAGGTGAGCGAGAGACTACAATAGTCAAACTTTGATTTGAATGTTGATTCGACGTCTCCGCTTTCTTCTTCCCTCTTCAGTTAGCTTTTTTTTTTTTTTTGTGCGAAGAGTGATTTCATTAATGAGATAAAGTTAAACCGGGTAAACCGGGTATATTGCAATTGAAATAGAAGCAAGACAAGCTTTTGATAACTTATCTGCAGCTCGATTTCACATCGAGGGATAAAAGAAAACTTAAGACCATACACAATGGAGTAATTTGTGTATGGGTGTGAGTAATAAAATATACAAAAATAAGAGAACATTACGCTTGGAGTCGAAATGCGAGTGTAAACTTACACTCGGTTGTGAGGGAGAGAGGTGTCTTGGTTTTGTTGGCTCCGAGTATTGTGTATAGAAAAATTGTTTCTTTTATTATTTTATTAAAAATCTTACATTATTTTAATTTTAAACTTTAACTCTTAAATTTTATTAATAAATTAACACTCACACTCACACTCTCACATGCACCATTGTGGGTGCTCTAACATCGTCAAACTCCGAAGCTAGACGAAGAGTGTCGTGAAAGATTCCATGAAGCTATATGTATATAATTAGAAATATGTGTTGAGTTAATGTTGAAAGCGGATCGCCGGTGCGAAATGTGAAAGCGTATCGCCGGTGCGGATGAAATATTTATTTTGTAAATATTAGTTTTTCAATAAAATATTTTACGTAAACTATAAATATTAAAAACAGTTGTATTAAAATAAATTTGCAATATTAGTTTAACATATTATTAAACATGCATTAAATTTTTTTACTTATAAATACTATATGTATATAATTAGAAATATTATGTTTTAATTTTAGTAGATATTAAAGGAAAAAAAACCTTAAAAATTTTGAAGAAAGAAAATATATACCGTTGTAAAGTCAAAACAAAGACTTTCTATCCCTGAAGTCCGCGATGGAGCATATGGATGAACCATAACAGCAATCCGACCATTTTTAGAAAAACATAAAGAATAACCTCTTGTAACCTCGTTTCTTCCACCGTAAACCTGTTGGTTTTCATCCCAAGAAGCAGCAGACCTCACACAACTGTGATCATCGTCACTGTTATGCAAGAGCAGAAGAGCGTAATAGCGGCTCACCCTCCAGCTAAATGCAGCAGTATCCATTTTTTAGAGAAAGTGAAAAGATAAACAAAACTAGAGAAACGGAACTGGGGAGAAAGAGAAAATAAAACTTACTAAAGGGAAAAAAAAAAAAAATCTTTGCAAAGATAAGAACACAGATCTTCTTCTTTTTCTTAAGAACACATATTTCAAGCATAAATCTTTGAAAATAAATGCCTGAGCACACCTATATCAAGGTGAGCGAGAGACTACAATAGTCAAACTTTGATTTGAATGTTGATTCGACGTCTCCGCTTTCTTCTTCCCTCTTCAGTTTAGCTTTTTTTTTTTTTTGTGCGAAGAGATGATTTCATTAATGAGAATAAAGTTAAACCGGGTAAACCGGGTATATTGCAATTGAAATAGAAGCAAGACAAGCTTTTGATAACTATCTGCAGCTCGATTTTCACATCGAGGGATAAAGAAACTTAAGACCATACACAATGGAGTAATTTGTGTATGGGTGTGAGTAATAAAATATACAAAAATAGAGAACATTACGCTTGGAGTCGAAATGCGAGTGTAAACTTACACTCGGTTTGTGAGGGAGAGGTTGTCTGGTTTTGTTGGCTCCGAGTATTGTGTATAGAAAAATTGTTTTCCTTTTATTATTTTATTATAAAATCTTACATATTTTATTATTTTAAACTTAACTCTTAAATTATTTTATTAATAAATTAACACTCACACTCACACTCTCACATGCACCATTGTGGGTGCTCTAAACATCGTCAAACTCCGAAGCTAGACGAAGAGTGTCGTGAAAGATTCCATGAAGCTATATGTATATAATTAGAAATATGGGTTGAGTTAATGTTGAAAGCGGAATCGCGGTGCGAAATTGTGAAAGCGGATCGCCGGTGCGGATGAAATATTTATTTTGTAGAAAATATTAGTTTTCAATAAAAAATTTTACCGTAAACTATAAATATTAAAAACAGTTGTATTAAAATAATTTGCAATATTAGTTTTAACATATTATTAAACATGCATTAAATTTTTTTTACTTATAAATACTATATGTATATAATTAGAAATATTATGTTTTAATTTTAGTAGATATTAAAGGAAAAAAACCTTAAAAATTTTGAAGAAAGAAAAAATATATACCGTTGTAAAGTCAAACAAAGACTTTCTATCCCTGAAGTCCTCGATGGAGCATATGGATGAACCATAACAGCAATCCGACCATTTTTAGAAAAACATAAAGAATAACCTCTGTAACCTCGTTTCTTCCACCGTAAACCTGTTGGTTTTCATCCCAGAAGCAGCAGACCTCACACAACTGTGATCATCGTCACTGTTATGCAAGAGCAGAAGAGCGTAATAGCGGCTCACCCTCCAGCTAAATGCAGCAGTATCCATTTTTTAGAGAAAGTGAAAAGATAAACAAAACTAGAGAAACGGAACTGGGGAGAAAGAGAAAATAAAACTTACTAAAGGGAAATAAAAGAAAAAATCTTTGCAAAGATAAGAACACAGATCTTCTTCTTTTTCTTAAGAACACATATTTCAAGCATAAATCTTTGAAAATAAATGCCTGAGCACACCTATATCAAGGTGAGCGAGAGACTACAATAGTCAAACTTTGATTTGAATGTTGATTCGACGTCTCCGCTTTCTTCTTCCTCTTCAGTTAGCTTTTTTTTTTTTTTTTTTGTGCGAAGAGATGATTTCATTAATGAGAAAAAAGTTAAACCGGGTAACCGGGTATATTGCAATTGAAATAGAAGCAAGACAAGCTTTTGATAACTTATCTACAGCTCGATTTTCACATCGAGGGATAGAAGAAAACTTAAGACCATACACAATGGAGTAATTTGTGTATGGGTGTGAGTAATAAAATATACAAAAATAAGAGAACAGTACGCTTGGAGTCGAAATGCGAGTGTAACTTACACTCGGTTGTGAGGGAGAGGTGTCTTGGTTTTGTTGGCTCCGAATATTGTGTATAGAAAAATTGTTTTCTTTTATTATTTTATTATAAAATCTTACATTATTTTATTATTTTAAACTTTAACTCTTAAATTATTTTATTAATAAATTAACACTCACACTCACACTCTCACATGCACCATTGTGGGTGCTCTAACATCGTCAAACTCCGAAACTAGACGAAGAGTGTCGTGAAAGATTCCATGAAGCTATATGTATATAATTAGAAATATGTGTTGAGTTAATGTTGAAAGCGTATCGCCGGTGCGAAATTGTGAAAGCGGATCGCCGGTGCGGATGAAATATTTATATTGTAGAAAATATTAGTTTTCAATAAAATATTTTACATAAACTATAAATATTAAAAACAGTTGTATTAAAATAAATTTGCAATATTAGTTTAACATATTATTAAACATGCATTAAATTTTTTTTACTTATAAATACTATATGTATATAATTAGAAATATTATGTTTTAATTTTAGTAGATATTAAAGGAAAAAAAACCTTAAAATTTTGAAGAAAGAAAAAATATATACCGTTGTAAAGTCAAACAAAGACTTTCTATCCCTGAAGTCCGTGATGGAGCATATGGATGAACCATAACAGCAATCCGACCATTTTTAGAAAAACATAAAGAATAACCTCTTGTAACCTCGTTTCTTCCACCGTAAACCTGTTGGTTTTCATCCCAAGAAGCAGCAGACCTCACCACAACTGTGATCATCGTCACTGTTATGCAAGAGCAGAAGAGCGTAATAGCGGCTCACCCTCCAGCTAAATGCAGCAGTATCCATTTTTTAGAGAAAGTGAAAAGATAAACAAAACTAGAGAAACGGAACTGGGGAGAAAGAGAAAATAAAACTTACTAAAGGGAAATAAAAGAAAAAATCTTTGCAAAGATAAGAACACAGATCTTCTTCTTTTTCTTAAGAACACATATTTCAAGCATAAATCTTTGAAAATAAATGCCTGAGCACACCTATATCAAGGTGAGCGAGAGACTACAATAGTCAAACTTTGATTTGAATGTTGATTCGACGTCTCCGCTTTCTTCTTCCCTCTTCAGTTAGCTTTTTTTTTTTTTTTGTGCGAAGAGATGATTTCATTAATGAGAATAAAGTTAAACCGGGTAAACCGGGTATATTGCAATTGAAATAGAAGCAAGACAAGCTTTTGATAACTTATCTGCAGCTCGATTTTCACATCGAGGGATAGAAGAAAACTTAAGACCATACACAATGGAGTAATTTGTGTATGGGTGTGAGTAATAAAATATACAAAAATAAGAGAACATTACGCTTGGAGTCGAAATGCGAGTGTAAACTTACACTCGGTTGTGAGGGAGAGGTGTCTTGGTTTTGTTGGCTCCGAGTAGTGTGTATAGAAAAATTGTTTTCTTTTATTATTTTATTATAAAATCTTACATTATTTTATTATTTTAAACTTTAACTCTTAAATTATTTTATTAATAAATTAACACTCACACTCACACTCTCACATGCACCATTGTGGGTGCTCTAACATCGTCAAACTCCAAAGCTAGACGAAGAGTGTCGTGAAAGATTCCATGAAGCTATATGTATATAATTAGAAATATGTGTTGAGTTAATGTTGAAAGCGGATCGCCGGTGCGAAATTGTGAAAGCGGATCGCCGGTGCGGATGAAATATTATTTTGTAGAAAATATTAGTTTTCAATAAAATATTTTACATAAACTATAAATATTAAAAACAGTTGTATTAAAATAAATTTGCAATATTAGTTTAACATATTATTAAACATGCATTAAATTTTTTTTACTTATAAATACTATATGTATATAATTAGAAATATTATGTTTTAATTTTAGTAGATATTAAAGGAAAAAAAACCTTAAAATTTTGAAGAAAGAAAAAAAATATATACCGTTGTAAAGTCAAAACAAAGACTTTCTATCCCTGAAGTCCGCGATGGAGCATATGGATGAACCATAACAGCAATCCGACCATTTTAGAAAAACATAAAGAATAACCTCTTGTAACCTCGTTTCTTCCACCGTAAACCTGTTGGTTTTCATCCCAAGAAGCAGCAGACCTCACACAACTGTGATCATCGTCACTGTTATGCAAGAGCAGAAGAGCGTAATAGCGGCTCACCCTCCAGCTAAATGCAGCAGTATCCATTTTTTAGAGAAAGTGAAAAGATAAACAAAACTAGAGAAACGGAACTGGGGAGAAAGAGAAAATAAAACTTACTAAAGGGAAATAAAAGAAAAAATCTTTGCAAAGATAAGAACACAGATCTTCTTCTTTTTCTTAAGAACACATATTTCAAGCATAAATCTTTGAAAATAAATGCCTGAGCACACCTATATCAAGGTGAGCGAGAGACTACAATAGTCAAACTTTGATTTGAATGTTGATTCGACGTCTCCGCTTTCTTCTTCCCTCTTCAGTTAGCTTTTTTTTTTTTTTGTGCGAAGAGATGATTTCATTAATGAGAATAAAGTTAAACCGGGTAAACCGGGTATATTGCAATTGAATAGAAGCAAGACAAGCTTTTGATAACTTATCTGCAGCTCGATTTTCACATCGAGGGATAGAAGAAAACTTAAGACCATACACAATGGAGTAATTTGTGTATGGGTGTGAGTAATAAAATATACAAAAATAAGAGAACATTACGCTTGGAGTCGAAATGCGAGTGTAAACTTACACTCGGTTGTGAGGGAGAGGTGTCTTGGTTTTGTTGGCTCCGAGTATTGTGTATAGAAAATTGTTTTCTTTTATTATTTTATTATAAAATCTTACATTATTTTATTATTTTAAACTTTAACTCTTAAATTATTTTATTAATAAATTAACACTCACACTCACACTCTCACATGCACCATTGTGGGTGCTCTAACATCGTCAAACTCCAAAGCTAGACGAAGAGTGTCGTGAAAGATTCCATGAAGCTATATGTATATAATTAGAAATATGTGTTGAGTTAATGTTGAAAGCGGATCGCCGGTGCGAAATTGTGAAAGCGGATCGCCGGTGCGGATGAAATATTTATTTTGTAGAAAATATTAGTTTTCAATAAAATATTTTACATAAACTATAAATATTAAAAACAGTTGTATTAAAATAAATTTGCAATATTAGTTTAACATATTATTAAACATGCATTAAATTTTTTTTACTTATAAATACTATATGTATATAATTAGAAATATTATGTTTTAATTTTAGTAGATATTAAAGGAAAAAAAACCTTAAAAATTTTGAAGAAAGAAAAAATATATACCGTTGTAAAGTCAAAACAAAGACTTTCTATCCCTGAAGTCCGCGATGGAGCATATGGATGAACCATAACAGCAATCCGACCATTTTTAGAAAAACATAAAGAATAACCTCTTGTAACCTCGTTTCTTCCACCGTAAACCTGTTGGTTTTCATCCCAAGAAGCAGCAGACCTCACACAACTGTGATCATCGTCACTGTTATGCAAGAGCAGAAGAGCGTAATAGCGGCTCACCCTCCAGCTAAATGCAGCAGTATCCATTTTTTAGAGAAAGTGAAAAGATAAACAAAACTAGAGAAACGGAACTGGGGAGAAAGAGAAAATAAAACTTACTAAAGGGAAATAAAAGAAAAAATCTTTGCAAAGATAAGAACACAGATCTTCTTCTTTTCTTAAGAACACATATTTCAAGCATAAATCTTTGAAAATAAATGCCTGAGCACACCTATATCAAGGTGAGCGAGAGACTACAATAGTCAAACTTTGATTTGAATGTTGATTCGACGTCTCCGCTTTCTTCTTCCCTCTTCAGTTAGCTTTTTTTTTTTTTTGTGCGAAGAGATGATTTCATTAATGAGAATAAAGTTAAACCGGGTATATTGCATTTGAAATAGAAGCAAGACAAGCTTTTGATAACTTATCTGCAGCTCGATTTTCACATCGAGGGATAGAAAAAAACTTAAGACCATACACAATGGAGTAATTTGTGTATGGGTGTGAGTAATAAAATATACAAAAATAAGAGAACAGTACGCTTGGAGTCGAAATGCGAGTGTAAACTTACACTCGGTTGTGAGGGAGAGGTGTCTTGGTTTTGTTGGCTCCGAGTATTGTGTATAGAAAAATTGTTTTCTTTTATTATTTTATTATAAAATCTTACATTATTTTATTATTTTAAACTTTAACTCTTAAATTATTTTATTAATAAATTAACACTCACACTCACACTCTCACATGCACCATTGTGGGTGCTCTAACATCGTCAAACTCCGAAGCTAGACGAAGAGATCCGTGAAAGATTCCATGAAGCTATATGTATATAATTAGAAATATGTGTTGAGTTAATGTTGAAAGCGGATCGCCGGTGCGAAATTGTGAAAGCGGATCGCCGGTGCGGATGAAATATTTATTTTGTAGAAAATATTAGTTTTCAATAAATATTTTACATAAACTATAAATATTAAAAACAGTTGTATTAAAATAAATTTGCAATATTAGTTTAACATATTATTAAACATGCATTAAATTTTTTTTACTTATAAATACTATATGTATATAATTAGAAATATTATGTTTTAATTTTTGTAGATATTAAAGGAAAAAAAACCTTAAAAATTTTGAAGAAAGAAAAAATATATACCGTTGTAAAGTCAAAACAAAGACTTTCTATCCCTGAAGTCCGCGATGGAGCATATGGATGAACCATAACAGCAATCCGACCAATTTTAGAAAAACATAAAGAATAACCTCTTGTAACCTCGTTTCTTCCACCGTAAACCTGTTGGTTTTCATCCCAAGAAGCAGCAGACCTCACACAACTGTGATCATCGTCACTGTTATGCAAGAGCAGAAGAGCGTAATAGCGGCTCACCCTCCAGCTAAATGCAGCAGTACCCATTTTTTAGAGAAAGTGAAAAGATAAACAAAACTAGAGAAACGAAACTGGGGAGAAAGAGAAAATAAAACTTACTAAAGGGAAATAAAAGAAAAATCTTTGCAAAGATAAGAACACAGTTCTTCTTCTTCTTCTTAAGAACACAGATTTCAAGCATAAATCTTTGAAAATAAATGTCTGAGCATACCTGTATCAAGGTGAGGGAGAGACTACAATAGTCAAACTTTGATTTGAATGTTGATTCGACGTCTCCGCTTTCTTCTTCCCTCTTCAGTTAGCTTTTTTTTTTTTTTTTTTTTGTGCGAAGAGATGATTTCATTAATGAGAAAAAAGTTAAACCGGGTAACCGGTACATTGCAATTGAAATAGAAGCAAGGACCAGCTTTTGATAACTTATCTGCAGCTCGATTTTCACATCGAGGGATAGAAGAAAACTTAACATCGTCAAACTCCGAAGCTAGACGAAGAGTGTCGTGAAGGATTCCATGAAGCTATATGTATATAATTAGAAATATGTGTTGAATTAATGTTGAAAGCGGATCGCCGGTGCGAAATTGTGAAAGCGGATCGCCGGTGCGGATGAAATATTTATTTTGTAGAAAATATTAATTTTCAATAAAATATTTTACATAAACTATAAATATTAAAAACAGTTGTATTAAAATAAATTTGCAATATTAGTTTAACATATTATTAAACATGCATTAAATTTTTTTACTTATAAATACTATATGTATATAATTAGAAATATTATGTTTTAATTTTCGTAGATATTAAAGGAAAAAAAACCTTAAAAATTTTGAAGAAAGAAAAAATATATACTGTTGTAAAGTCAAAACAAAGACTTTCTATCCCTGAAGTCCGCGATAGAGCATATGGATGAACAATAACAGCAATCCGACCATTTTTAGAAAAACATAAAGAATAACCTCTTGTAACCTCGTTTATTCCACCGTAAACCTATTGGTTTTCATCCCAAGAAGCAGCAGACCTCACACAACTGTGGTCATCATCACTGTTATGCAAGAGCAGAAGAGCGTAATAGCGGCTCACCTTCTAGCTAAATGCAGCAGTACCCATTTTTTAGAGAAAGTGAAAGAGAAACGAAACTAGAGAAACGAAACTGGGGAAAAAGAGAAAATAAAACTTACTATAGGGAAATAAAAGAAAAAATCTTTGCAAAGATTAGAACATAGATCTTCTTCTTCTTCTTAAGAACACATATTTCAAGCATAAATCTTTGAAAATAAATGCCTGAGCACACCTATATCAAGGTGAGCGAGAGACTACAATAGTCAAACTTTGATTTGAATGTTGATTCGACGTCTCCGCTTTCTTCTTCCCTCTTCAGTTAGCTTTTTTTTTTTTTTTGTGCGAAGAGATGATTTCATTAATGAGAAAAAAAGTTAAACCGGGTAAACCGGGTATATTGCAATTGAAATAGAAGCAAGACAATCTTTTGATAACTTATCTGCAGCTCGATTTTCACATCGAGGGATAGAAGAAAACTTAAGACCATACACAATGGAGTAATTTGTGTATGGGTGTGAGTAATAAAATATACAAAAATAAGAGAACAGTACGCTTGGAGTCGAAATGCGAGTGTAAACTTACACTCGGTTGTGAGGGACAGGTGTCTTGGTTTTGTTGGCTCCGAGTATTGTGTATAGAAAAATTGTTTTCTTTTATTATTTTATTATAAAATCTTACATTATTTTATTATTTTAAACTTCAACTCTTAAATTATTTTATTAATAAATTAACACTCACACTCACACTCTCACATGCACCATTGTGGGTGCTCTAACATCGTCAAACTCCGAAGCTAGACGAAGAGTGTCGTGAAAGATTCCATGAAGCTATATGTATATAATTAGAAATATGTGTTGAATTAATGTTGAAAGCGGATCGCCGGTGCGAAATTGTGAAAGCGGATCGCCGGTGCGGATGAAATATTTATTTTGTAGAAAATATTAATTTTCAATAAAATATTTTACATAAACTATAAATATTAAAAACAGTTGTATTAAAATAAATTTGCAATATTAGTTTAACATATTAGTTAAACATGCATTAAATTTTTTTTACTTATAAATACTATATGTATATAATTAGAAATATTATGTTTTAATTTTCGTAGATATTAAAGGAAAAAAAAACCTTAAAAATTTTGAAGAAAGAAAAAATATATACTGTTATAAAGTCAAAACAAAGACTTTCTATCCCTGAAGTCCGCGATGGAGCATATGGATGAACCATAACAGCAATCCGACCATTTTTAGAAAACATAAAGAATAACCTCTTGTAACCTCGTTTCTTCCACCGTAAACCTGTTGGTTTTCATCCCAAGAAGCAGCAGACCTCACACAACTGTGATCATCGTCACTGTTATGCAAGAGCAGAAGAGCGTAATAGCGGCTCACCCTCCAGCTAAATGCAGCAGTATCCATTTTTTAGAGAAAGTGAAAAGATAAACAAAACTAGAGAAACAGAACTGGGGAGAAAGAGAAAATAAAACTTACTAAAGGAAATAAAAGAAAAAATCTTTGCAAAGATAAGAACACAGATCTTCTTCTTTTTCTTAAGAACACATATTTCAAGCATAAATCTTTGAAAATAAATGCCTGAGCACACCTACATCAAGGTGAGCGAGAGACTACAATAGTCAAACTTTGATTTGAATGTTGATTCGACGTCTCCGCTTTCTTCTTCCCTCTTCAGTTAGCTTTTTTTTTTTTTTGTGCGAAGAGATGATTTCATTAATGAGAAAAAAGTTAAACCGGGTAAACCGGGTATATTGCAATTGAAATAGAAGCAAGACAAGCTTTTGATAACTTATCTGCAGCTCGATTTTCACATCGAGGGATAGAAGAAAACTTAAGACCATACACAATGGAGTAATTTGTGTATGGGTGTGAGTAATAAAATATACAAAAATAAGAGAACAGTACGCTTGGAGTCGAAATGCGAGTGTAAACTTACACTCGGTTGTGAGGGAGAGGTGTCTTGGTTTTGTTGGCTCCGAGTATTGTGTATAGAAAAATTGTTTTCTTTTATTATTTTATTATAAAATCTTACATTATTTTATTATTTTAAACTTTAACTCTTAAATTATTTTATTAATAAATTAACACTCACACTCACACTCTCACATGCACCATTGTGGGTGCTCTAACATCGTCAAACTTCGAAGCTAGACGAAGAGTGTCGTGAAAGATTCCATGAAGCTATATGTATATAATTAGAAATATGTGTTGAGTTAATGTTGAAAGCGGATCGCCGGTGCGAAATTGTGAAAGCGGATCGCCGGTGCGGATGAAATATTTATTTTGTAGAAAATATTAGTTTTCAATAAAATATTTTACATAAACTATAAATATTAAAAACAGTTGTATTAAAATAAATTTGCAATATTAGTTTAACATATTATTAAACATGCATTAAATTTTTTTACTTATAAATACTATATGTATATAATTAGAAATATTATGTTTTAATTTTAGTAGATATTAAAGGAAAAAAAACCTTAAAAATTTTGAAGAAAGAAAAAATATATACCGTTGTAAAGTCAAAACAAAGACTTTCTATCCCTGAAGTCCGCGATGGAGCATATGGATGAACCATAACAGCAATCCGACCATTTTTAGAAAAACATAAAGAATAACCTCTTGTAACCTCGTTTCTTCCACCGTAAACCTGTTGGTTTTCATCCCAAGAAGCAGCAGACCTCACACAACTGTGATCATCGTCACTGTTATGCAAGAGCAGAAGAGCGTAATAGCGGCTCACCCTCCAGCTAAATGCAGCAGTATCCATTTTTTAGAGAAAGTGAAAAGATAAACAAAACTAGAGAAACGGAACTGGGGAGAAAGAGAAAATAAAACTTACTAAAGGGAAATAAAAGAAAAAATCTTTGCAAAGATAAGAACACAGATCTTCTTCTTTTTCTTAAGAACACATATTTCAAGCATAAATCTTTGAAAATAAATGCCTGAGCACACCTATATCAAGGTGAGCGAGAGACTACAATAGTCAAACTTTGATTTGAATGTTGATTCGACGTCTCCGCTTTCTTCTTCCCTCTTCAGTTAGCTTTTTTTTTTTTTTTGTGCGAAGAGATGATTTCATTAATGAGAATAAAGTTAAACCGGGTAAACCGGGTATATTGCAATTGAAATAGAAGCAAGACAAGCTTTTGATAACTTATCTGCAGCTCGATTTTCACATCGAGGGATAAAAGAAAACTTAAGACCATACACAATGGAGTAATTTGTGTATGGGTGTGAGTAATAAAATATACAAAAATAAGAGAACATTACGCTTGGAGTCGAAATGCGAGTGTAAACTTACACTCGGTTGTGAGGGAGAGGTGTCTTGGTTTTGTTGGCTCCGAGTATTGTGTATAGAAAAATTGTTTCTTTTATTATTTTATTATAAAATCTTACATTATTTTATTATTTTAAACTTTAACTCTTAAATTATTTTATTAATAAATTAACACTCACACTCACACTCTCACATGCACCATTGTGGGTGCTCTAACATCGTCAAACTCCGAAGCTAGACGAAGAGTGTCGTGAAAGATTCCATGAAGCTATATGTATATAATTAGAAATATGTGTTGAGTTAATGTTGAAAGCGGATCGCCGGTGCGAAATTGTGAAAGCGTATCGCCGGTGCGGATGAAATATTTATTTTGTATAAAATATTAGTTTTCAATAAAATATTTTACGTAAACTATAAATATTAAAAACAGTTGTATTAAAATAAATTTGCAATATTAGTTTAACATATTATTAAACATGCATTAAATTTTTTTTACTTATAAATACTATATGTATATAATTAGAAATATTATGTTTTAATTTTAGTAGATATTAAAGGAAAAAAACCTTAAAAATTTTGAAGAAAGAAAAAATATATACCGTTGTAAAGTCAAAACAAAGACTTTCTATCCCTGAAGTCCGCGATGGAGCATATGGATGAACCATAACAGCAATCCGACCATTTTTAGAAAAACATAAAGAATAACCTCTTGTAACCTCGTTTCTTCCACCGTAAACCTGTTGGTTTTCATCCCAAGAAGCAGCAGACCTCACACAACTGTGATCATCGTCACTGTTATGCAAGAGCAGAAGAGCGTAATAGCGGCTCACCCTCCAGCTAAATGCAGCAGTATCCATTTTTTAGAGAAAGTGAAAAGATAAACAAAACTAGAGAAACGGAACTGGGGAGAAAGAGAAAATAAAACTTACTAAAGGGAAATAAAAGAAAAAATCTTTGCAAAGATAAGAACACAGATCTTCTTCTTTTTCTTAAGAACACATATTTCAAGCATAAATCTTTGAAAATAAATGCCTGAGCACACCTATATCAAGGTGAGCGAGAGACTACAATAGTCAAACTTTGATTTGAATGTTGATTCGACGTCTCCGCTTTCTTCTTCCCTCTTCAGTTAGCTTTTTTTTTTTTTTGTGCGAAGAGATGATTTCATTAATGAGAATAAAGTTAAACCGGGTAAACCGGGTATATTGCAATTGAAATAGAAGCAAGACAAGCTTTTGATAACTTATCTGCAGCTCGATTTTCACATCGAGGGATAAAAGAAAACTTAAGACCATACACAATGGAGTAATTTGTGTATGGGTGTGAGTAATAAAATATACAAAAATAAGAGAACAGTACGCTTGGAGTCGAAATGCGAGTGTAAACTTACACTCGGTTGTGAGGGAGAGGTGTCTTGGTTTTGTTGGCTCCGAGTATTGTGTATAGAAAAATTGTTTTCTTTTATTATTTTATTATAAAATCTTACATTATTTTATTATTTTAAACTTTAACTCTTAAATTATTTTATTAATAAATTAACACTCACACTCACACTCTCACATGCACCATTGTGGGTGCTCTAACATCGTCAAACTCCGAAGCTAGACGAAGAGTGTCGTGAAAGATTCCATGAAGCTATATGTATATAATTAGAAATATGTGTTGAGTTAATGTTGAAAGCGGATCGCCGGTGCGAAATTGTGAAAGCGGATCGCCGGTGCGGATGAAATATTTATTTTGTAGAAAATATTAGTTTTCAATAAAATATTTTACAGTAAACTATAAATATTAAAAACAGTTGTATTAAAATAAATTTGCAATATTAGTTTAACATATTATTAAACATGCATTAAATTTTTTTTACTTATAAATACTATATGTATATAATTAGAAATATTATGTTTTAATTTTAGTAGATATTAAAGGAAAAAAAACCTTAAAAATTTTGAAGAAAGAAAAAATATATACCGTTGTAAAGTCAAAACAAAGACTTTCTATCCCTGAAGTCCGCGATGGAGCATATGGATGAACCATAACAGCAATCCGACCATTTTTAGAAAAACATAAAGAATAACCTCTTGTAACCTCGTTTCTTCCACCGTAAACCTGTTGGTTTTCATCCCAAGAAGCAGCAGACCTCACACAACTGTGATCATCGTCACTGTTATGCAAGAGCAGAAGAGCGTAATAGCGGCTCACCCTCCAGCTAAATGCAGCAGTATCCATTTTTTAGAGAAAGTGAAAAGATAAACAAAACTAGAGAAACGGAACTGGGGAGAAAGAGAAAATAAAACTTACTAAAGGGAAATAAAAGAAAAATCTTTGCAAAGATAAGAACACAGATCTTCTTCTTTTCTTAAGAACACATATTTCAAGCATAAATCTTTGAAAATAAATGCCTGAGCACACCTATATCAAGGTGAGCGAGAGACTACAATAGTCAAACTTTGATTTGAATGTTGATTCGACGTCTCCGCTTTCTTCTTCCCTCTTCAGTTAGCTTTTTTTTTTTTTTTGTGCGAAGAGATGATTTCATTAATGAGAAAAAAGTTTAAACCGGGTAAACCGGGTATATTGCAATTGAAATAGAAGCAAGACAAGCTTTTGATAACTTATCTACAGCTCGATTTTCACATCGAGGGATAGAAGAAAACTTAAGACCATACACAATGGAGTAATTTGTGTATGGGTGTGAGTAATAAAATATACAAAAATAAGAGAACAGTACGCTTGGAGTCGAAATGCGAGTGTAAACTTACACTCGGTTGTGAGGGAGAGGTGTCTTGGTTTTGTTGGCTCCGAATATTGTGTATAGAAAAATTGTTTTCTTTTATTATTTTATTATAAAATCTTACATTATTTTATTATTTTAAACTTTAACTCTTAAATTATTTTATTAATAAATTAACACTCACACTCACACTCTCACATGCACCATTGTGGGTGCTCTAACATCGTCAAACTCCGAAACTAGACGAAGAGTGTCGTGAAAGATTCCATGAAGCTATATGTATATAATTAGAAATATGTGTTGAGTTAATGTTGAAAGCGTATCGCCGGTGCGAAATTGTGAAAGCGGATCGCCGGTGCGGATGAAATATTTATATTGTAGAAAATATTAGTTTTCAATAAAATATTTTACATAAACTATAAATATTAAAAACAGTTGTATTAAAATAAATTTGCAATATTAGTTTAACATATTATTAAACATGCATTAAATTTTTTTTACTTATAAATACTATATGTATATAATTAGAAATATTATGTTTTAATTTTAGTAGATATTAAAGGAAAAAAAACCTTAAAAATTTTGAAGAAAGAAAAAATATATACCGTTGTAAAGTCAAAACAAAGACTTTCTATCCCTGAAGTCCGTGATGGAGCATATGGATGAACCATAACAGCAATCCGACCATTTTTAGAAAAACATAAAGAATAACCTCTTGTAACCTCGTTTCTTCCACCGTAAACCTGTTGGTTTTCATCCCAAGAAGCAGCAGACCTCACACAACTGTGATCATCGTCACTGTTATGCAAGAGCAGAAGAGCGTAATAGCGGCTCACCCTCCAGCTAAATGCAGCAGTATCCATTTTTTAGAGAAAGTGAAAAGATAAACAAAACTAGAGAAACGGAACTGGGGAGAAAGAGAAAATAAAACTTACTAAAGGGAAATAAAAGAAAAAATCTTTGCAAAGATAAGAACACAGATCTTCTTCTTTTTCTTAAGAACACATATTTCAAGCATAAATCTTTGAAAATAAATGCCTGAGCACACCTATATCAAGGTGAGCGAGAGACTACAATAGTCAAACTTTGATTTGAATGTTGATTCGACGTCTCCGCTTTCTTCTTCCCTCTTCAGTTAGCTTTTTTTTTTTTTTGTGCGAAGAGATGATTTCATTAATGAGAATAAAGTTAAACCGGGTAAACCGGGTATATTGCAATTGAAATAGAAGCAAGACAAGCTTTTGATAACTTATCTGCAGCTCGATTTTCACATCGAGGGATAGAAGAAAACTTAAGACCATACACAATGGAGTAATTTGTGTATGGGTGTGAGTAATAAAATATACAAAAATAAGAGAACATTACGCTTGGAGTCGAAATGCGAGTGTAAACTTACACTCGGTTGTGAGGGAGAGGTGTCTTGGTTTTGTTGGCTCCGAGTATTGTGTATAGAAAAATTGTTTTCTTTTATTATTTTATTATAAAATCTTACATTATTTTATTATTTTAAACTTTAACTCTTAAATTATTTTATTAATAAATTAACACTCACACTCACACTCTCACATGCACCATTGTGGGTGCTCTAACATCGTCAAACTCCAAAGCTAGACGAAGAGTGTCGTGAAAGATTCCATGAAGCTATATGTATATAATTAGAAATATGTGTTGAGTTAATGTTGAAAGCGGATCGCCGGTGCGAAATTGTGAAAGCGGATCGCCGGTGCGGATGAAATATTTATTTTGTAGAAAATATTAGTTTTCAATAAAATATTTTACATAAACTATAAATATTAAAAACAGTTGTATTAAAATAAATTTGCAATATTAGTTTAACATATTATTAAACATGCATTAAATTTTTTTTACTTATAAATACTATATGTATATAATTAGAAATATTATGTTTTAATTTTAGTAGATATTAAAGGAAAAAAAACCTTAAAAATTTTGAAGAAAGAAAAAATATATACCGTTGTAAAGTCAAAACAAAGACTTTCTATCCCTGAAGTCCGCGATGGAGCATATGGATGAACCATAACAGCAATCCGACCATTTTTAGAAAAACATAAAGAATAACCTCTTGTAACCTCGTTTCTTCCACCGTAAACCTGTTGGTTTTCATCCCAAGAAGCAGCAGACCTCACACAACTGTGATCATCGTCACTGTTATGCAAGAGCAGAAGAGCGTAATAGCGGCTCACCCTCCAGCTAAATGCAGCAGTATCCATTTTTTAGAGAAAGTGAAAAGATAAACAAAACTAGAGAAACGGAACTGGGGAGAAAGAGAAAATAAAACTTACTAAAGGGAAATAAAAGAAAAAATCTTTGCAAAGATAAGAACACAGATCTTCTTCTTTTTCTTAAGAACACATATTTCAAGCATAAATCTTTGAAAATAAATGCCTGAGCACACCTATATCAAGGTGAGCGAGAGACTACAATAGTCAAACTTTGATTTGAATGTTGATTCGACGTCTCCGCTTTCTTCTTCCCTCTTCAGTTAGCTTTTTTTTTTTTTTGTGCGAAGAGATGATTTCATTAATGAGAATAAAGTTAAACCGGGTAAACCGGGTATATTGCAATTGAAATAGAAGCAAGACAAGCTTTTGATAACTTATCTGCAGCTCGATTTTCACATCGAGGGATAGAAGAAAACTTAAGACCATACACAATGGAGTAATTTGTGTATGGGTGTGAGTAATAAAATATACAAAAATAAGAGAACAGTACGCTTGGAGTCGAAATGCGAGTGTAAACTTACACTCGGTTGTGAGGGAGAGGTGTCTTGGTTTTGTTGGCTCCGAGTATTGTGTATAGAAAAATTGTTTTCTTTTATTATTTTATTATAAAATCTTACATTATTTTATTATTTTAAACTTTAACTCTTAAATTATTTTATTAATAAATTAACACTCACACTCACACTCTCACATGCACCATTGTGGGTGCTCTAACATCGTCAAACTCCAAAGCTAGACGAAGAGTGTCGTGAAAGATTCCATGAAGCTATATGTATATAATTAGAAATATGTGTTGAGTTAATGTTGAAAGCGGATCGCCGGTGCGAAATTGTGAAAGCGGATCGCCGGTGCGGATGAAATATTTATTTTGTAGAAAATATTAGTTTTCAATAAATATTTTACATAAACTATAAATATTAAAAACAGTTGTATTAAAATAAATTTGCAATATTAGTTTAACATATTATTAAACATGCATTAAATTTTTTTTACTTATAAATACTATATGTATATAATTAGAAATATTATGTTTTAATTTTTGTAGATATTAAAGGAAAAAAAACCTTAAAAATTTTGAAGAAAGAAAAAATATATACCGTTGTAAAGTCAAAACAAAGACTTTCTATCCCTGAAGTCCGCGATGGAGCATATGGATGAACCATAACAGCAATCCGACCAATTTTAGAAAAACATAAAGAATAACCTCTTGTAACCTCGTTTCTTCCACCGTAAACCTGTTGGTTTTCATCCCAAGAAGCAGCAGACCTCACACAACTGTGATCATCGTCACTGTTATGCAAGAGCAGAAGAGCGTAATAGCGGCTCACCCTCCAGCTAAATGCAGCAGTATCCATTTTTAGAGAAAGTGAAAAGATAAACAAAACTAGAG
This sequence comes from Arabidopsis arenosa, assembly GCA_905216605.1. NCBI lineage: Eukaryota > Viridiplantae > Streptophyta > Magnoliopsida > Brassicales > Brassicaceae > Arabidopsis > Arabidopsis arenosa. The sequence continues at coordinate 16,572,453 of LR999451.1, forward strand.
AAACGGAACTGGGGAGAAAGAGAAAATAAAACTTACTAAAGGGAAATAAAGAAAAAATCTTTGCAAAGATAAGAACACAGTTCTTCTTCTTCTTCTTAAGAACACAGATTTCAAGCATTAAATCTTTGAAAATAAATGTCTGAGCATACCGTATCAAGGTGAGGGAGAGACTACAATAGTCAAACTTTGATTTGAATGTTGATTCGACGTCTCCGCTTTCTTCTTCCCTCTTCAGTTAGCTTTTTTTTTTTTTTTTTTTTTTGTGCGAAGAGATGATTTCATTAATGAGAAAAAAGTTAAACCGGGTAAAACAGGGACATTGCAATTGAAATAGAAGCAAGGCCAGCTTTGATAACTTATCTGCAGCTCGATTTTCACATCGAGGATAGAAGAAAGCGAGTGTAAACTTACACTCGGTTGTGAGGGAGAGGTGTCTTGGTTTTGTTGGCTCCGAGGTATTTGTGTATAGAAAATTGTTTTCCTTTTATTATTTTATTATAAAATCTCTACATTATTTTATTATTTTAAACTTTAACTCTTAAATTATTTTATTATAAATTAACACTCACACTCACACTCTCACATGCACATTGTGGGTGCTCTAACATTCGTCAAACTCCGAAGCTAGACCGAAGAGATCCGTGAAAGATTCCCATGAAGCTAATATGTATATAATTAGAAATATGTGTTGAGTTAATGTTGAAAGCGGATCGCCGGTGCGAATTGTGAAAAGCGGATCGCCGGTGCGGATGAAAATATTTATTTTGTAGAAAATATTAGTTTTCAATAAATATTTTACATAAACTATAAATATTAAAAAACATTGTATTAAAATAATTTGCAATATTATTAACATATTATTAAACATGCATAAATTTTTTTACTTATAAATACTATATGTATATAATTAGAAATATTATGTTTTAATTTTGTAGATATTAAAGGAAAAAAAACCTTAAAATTTTGAAGAAAGAAAAAATATATACCGTTGTAAAGTCAAAACAAAGACTTTCTATCCCTGAAGTCCGCGATTAAAGCATATGGATGAACCATAACAGCAATCCGACCATTTTAGAAAAACATAAAGAATAACCTCTTGTAACCTCATTTCTTCCACCGTAAACCTGTTGGGTTTTCATCCCAAGAAGCAGCAGACCTCACACAACTGTGATCATCGTCACTGTTATGCAAGAGCAGAGAGCGTAATAGCGGCTCACCCTCCAGCTAAATGCAGCAGTATCCATTTTTTAGAGAACGTGAAAAGATAAACAAAACTAGAGAAACGGAACTGGGGAGAAAGAGAAAATAAAACTTACTAAAGGGAAATAAAAGAAAAAATCTTTGCAAAGATAAGAACACAGATCTTCTTCTTCTTCTTAAGAACACATATTTCAAGCATAAATCTTTGAAAATAAATGCCTGAGCACACCTATATCAAGGTGAGCGAGAGACTACAATAGTCAAACTTTGATTTGAATGTTGATTCGACGTCTCCGCTTTCTTCTTCCCTCTTCACTTTTTTTTTTTTTTTGTGCGAAGAGATGATTTCATTAATGAGAAAAAAGTTAAACCGGGTACATTGCAATTGAAATAGAAGCAAGACCAGCTTTTGATAACTTATCTGCAGCTCGATTTTCACATCGAGGGATAGAAGAAAACTTAACATCGTCAAACTCCGAAGCAAGACGAAGAGTGTCGTGAAGGATTCCATGAAGCTATATGTATATAATTAGAAATATGTGTTGAATTAATGTTGAAAGCGGATCGCCGGTGCGAAATTGTGAAAGCGGATCGCCGGTGCGGATGAAATATTTATTTTGTAGAAAATATTAATTTTCAATAAAATATTTTACATAAACTATAAATATTAAAAACAGTTGTATTAAAATAAATTTGCAATATTAGTTTAACATATTATTAAACATGCATTAAATTTTTTTTACTTATAAATACTATATGTATATAATTAGAAATATTATGTTTTAATTTTCGTAGATATTAAAGGAAAAAAAACCTTAAAAATTTTGAAGAAAGAAAAAATATATACTGTTATAAAGTCAAAACAAAGACTTTCTATCCCTGAAGTCCGCGATGGAGCATATGGATGAACCATAACAGCAATCCGACCATTTTTAGAACATAAAGAATAACCTCTTGTAACCTCGTTTCTTCCACCGTAAACCTGTTGGTTTTCATCCCAAGAAGCAGCAGACCTCACACAACTGTGATCATCGTCACTGTTATGCAAGAGCAGAAGAGCGTAATAGCGGCTCACCCTCCAGCTAAATGCAGCAGTATCCATTTTTTAGAGAAAGTGAAAAGATAAACAAAACTAGAGAAACAGAACTGGGGAGAAAGAGAAAATAAAACTTACTAAAGGAAAATAAAAGAAAAAATCTTTGCAAAGATAAGAACACAGATCTTCTTCTTTTTCTTAAGAACACATATTTCAAGCATAAATCTTTGAAAATAAATGCCTGAGCACACCTACATCAAGGTGAGCGAGAGACTACAATAGTCAAACTTTGATTTGAATGTTGATTCGACGTCTCCGCTTTCTTCTTCCCTCTTCAGTTAGCTTTTTTTTTTTTTTTGTGCGAAGAGATTATTTCATTAATGAGAAAAAAGTTAAGCCGGGTAAACCGGGTATATTGCAATTGAAATAGAAGCAAGACAAGCTTTTGATAACTTATCTGCAGCTCGATTTTCACATCGAGGGATAGAAGAAAACTTAAGACCATACACAATGGAGTAATTTTTGTATGGGTGTGAGTAATAAAATATACAAAAATAAGAGAACAGTACGCTTGGAGTCGAAATGAGAGTGTAAACTTACACTCGGTTGTGAGGGGAGAGGTGTCTTGGTTTTGTTGGCTCCGAGTATTGTGTATAGAAAAATCGTTTTCTTTTATTATTTTATTATAAAATCTTACATTATTTTATTATTTTAAACTTTAACTCTTAAATTATTTTATTAATAAATTAACACTCACACTCACACTCTCACATGCACCATTGTGGGTGCTCTAACATCGTCAAACTCCGAAGCTAGACGAAGAGTGTCGTGAAAGATTCCATGAAGCTATATGTATATAATTAGAAATATGTGTTGAATTAATGTTGAAAGCGGATCGCCGGTGCGAAATTGTGAAAGCGGATCGCCGGTGCGGATGAAATATTTATTTTGTAGAAAATATTAATTTTAAATAAAATATTTTACATAAACTATAAATATTAAAAACAGTTGTATTAAAATAAATTTGCAATATTAGTTTAACATATTATTAAACATGCATTAAAATTTTTTACTTAAAAATACTATATGTATATAAGTTGAAATATTATGTTTTAATTTTCGTAGATATTAAAGGAAAAAAAAACCGTAAAAATTTTGAAGAAAGAAAAAATATATACCGTTGTAAAGTCAAAACAAAGACTTTCTATCCCTGAAGTCCGCGATAGAGCATATGGATGAACCATAACAGCAATCCGACCATTTTTAGAAAAACATAAAGAATAACCTCTTCTAACCTCGTTTCTTCCACCATAAACATGTTGGTTTTCATCTCAAGAAGCAGGAGACCTCACACAACTGTGATCATCATCACTGTTATGCAAGAGCAGAAGAGCGTAATAGCGGCTCACCCTCCAGCTAAATGCAGCAGTACCCATTTTTTAGAGAAAGTGAAATGAGAAACGAAACTCGGGAGAAAGAGAAAATAAAACGTAGTAAAGGGAAATAAAAGAAAAAATCTTTGCAAAGATAAGAACACATATCTTCTTCTTTTTCTTAAGAACACCGATTTCAAGCATAAATATTTGAAAATGAATGTCTGAGCACACGTATATCAAGGTGAGGGAGAGACTACAATAGTCAAACTTTGATTTGAATGTTGATTCGACGTCTCCGCTTTCTTCTTCCTTCTTCAGTTAGCTTTTTTTTTTTTTTTGTGCGAAGAGATGATTTCATTAATGAGAAAAAAGTTAAACCGGGTAAACCGAGTACATTGCAATTCAAATAGAAGCAAGACCAGCTTTTGATAACTTATCTGCAGCTCGATTTTCACATCGAGGGATAGAAGAAAACTTAACATCGTCAAACTCCGAAGCTAGACGAAGAGTGTCGTGAAGGATTTCATGAAGCTATATGTATATAATTACAAATATGTGTTGAATTAATGTTGAAAGCGGATCGCCGGTGCGAAATTGTGAAAGCGGATCGCCGGTGCGGATGAAATATTTATTTTGTAGAAAATATTAATTTTAAATAAAATATTTTACATAAACTATAAATATTAAAAACAGTTGTATTAAAATAAATATGCAATATTAGTTTAACATATTATTAAACATGCATTAAATTTTTTTTACTAATAAATACTATATGTATAATTAGAAATATTATGTTTTAATTTTCGTAGATATTAAAGGAAAAAAAACCTTAAAAATTTTGAAGAAAGAAAAAATATATACCGTTGTAAAGTCAAAACAAAGACTTTCTATCCCTGAAGTCCGCGATAGAGCATATGGATGAACCATAACAGCAATCCGAACATTTTTAGAAAAACATAAAGAACAACCTCTTGTAACCTCGTTTCTTCTACCGTAAACCTGTTGGTTTTTATCCCAAGAAGCAGCAGACCTCACACAACTGTGATCATCATCACTGTTATGCAAGAGCAGAAGAGCGTAATAGCGGCTCACCCTCCAGCTAAATGCAGCAGTACCCATTTTTTAGAGAAAGTGAAATGAGAAACGAAAGTAGAGAAACGAAACTGGGGAGAAAGAGAAAATAAAACTTACTAAAGGGAAATAAAAGAAAAAATCTTTGCAAAGATAAGAACACATATCTTCTTTTTCTTCTTAAGAACACAGATTTCAAGCATAAATCTTTGAAAATAAATGTCTGAGCACACCTATATCAAGGTGAGGGAGAGACTACAATAGTCAAACTTTGATTTGAATGTTGATTCGACGTCTCCGCTTTTTTCTTCCCTCTTCAGTTAGTTTTTTTTTTTTTTGTGCGAAAAGATGATTTCATTAATGAGAAAAAAGTTAAACCGGGTAAACCGAGTACATTGCAATTGAAATAGAAGCAAGACCAGCTTTTGATAACTTATTTGCAGCTCGATTTTCACATCGAGGGATAGAAGAGAACTTAACATCGTCAAACTCCGAAGCTAGACGAAGAGTGTCATGAAGGATTCCATGAAGCTATATTTATATAATTAAAAAATATGTGTTGAATTAATGTTGAAAGCGGATCGCCGGTGCGAAATTGTGAAAGCGGATCGCCGGTGCGGATGAAATATTTATTTTGTAGAAAATATTAATTTTAAATAAAATATTTTATATCAACTATAAATATTAAAAACTGTTGTATTAAAATAAATTTGCAATATTAGTTTAACATATTATTAAACATGCATTAATTTTTTTTTACTTATAAATACTATATGTATAATTAGAAATATTATGTTTTAATTTTCGTAGATATTAAAGGGAAAAAAACCTTAAAAATTTTGAAGAAAGAAAAAATATATACCGTTGTAAAGTCAAAACAAAGACTTTCTATCCCTGAAGTCCGCGATAGAGCATATGGATGAACCATAACAGCAATCCGACCATTTTTAGAAAAACATAAAGAATAACCTCTTGTAACCTCGTTTCTTCTACCGTAAACCTGTTGGTTTTCATCCCAAGAAGCAGCAGACCTCACACAACTGTGATCATCATCACTGTTATGCAGCAGAAGAGCGTAATAGCGGCTCACCCTCCAGCTAAATGCAGCAGTACCCATTTTTTAGAGAAAGTGAAAAGAGAAACGAAACTAGAGAAACGAAATTGGGGAGAAAGAGAAAATAAAACTTACTAAAGGGAAATAAAAGAAAAAATCTTTGCAAAGATAAGAACACATATCTTCTTCTTCTTCTTAAGAACACAGATTTCAAGCATAAATCTTTTAAAATAAATGTCTGAGCACACCTATATCAAGGTGAGGGAGATACTACAATAGTCAAACTTTGATTTGAATGTTGATTCGACGTCTCCGCTTTCTTCTTCCCTCTTCAGTTAGCTTTTTTTTTTTTTTTGTGCGAAGAGATGATTTCATTAATGAGAAAAAAGTTAAACCGGGTAAACCGGGTACATTGCAATTGAAATAGAAGCAAGACCAGGTTTTGATAACTTATATGCAGCTCGATTTTCACATCGAGGGATAGAAGAAAACTTAACATCGTCAAACTCCGAAGCTAGACGAAGAGTGTCGTGAAGGATTCCATGAAGCTCCGGTGAAGGAGTCCTTGAATTGATGGCCTTGATCAACTGTTGTGAGTCAGAGGCTATTGAAAGGGTAGAGATGCCGAGGTCTTTAGCATGTTGAAGGGCTAGAAGAAGAGCCAAAGCTTCCGCCATTGTTGGGGTTGGATCCCACACATTTTCGGTAGGATCCACTAGGATCTGTCCACGTCATTATTACGTAATAATCCTCTCGGAATTCAAGATATTTTATTATAAGTATTGAACTTGACCGGTCGGGAGTTCGATTCAGTCCACAAGGAAGAGTTCGATCTTTGCCAGTATGGAGTTCGCTCTTATTCGATATATAGTTCGCATAGAGAAAGGCCGAAGCGAGGAGAGTATTGTTCGAGGCTCGCAGTAGCGTCAGAGCGCGGGAGTTCGGAGTCAGCAAGAAAGAGTTCAGAAAGCCCACGTGAAGCCCAAGATAGTTCAAATTTGAGCCGTTTCGGTCAAGTTGTAACTTATATGATTAATGCGGATCAATATGATTATGAGCAGTAAATGACCGCATTAATCATGTTTTTCTCTATAAAAACAACGTCAAACGCATGTGTTTGGGGACAGACTTCTCATAGATTATTACACCTTACAACTAAGCAATACAACATACTTTCTCTCTAACTATTCTCGCAAGGCTTTGCATACTTTGTTCTTATCAAATTTCTTTACTTTTTTCTTGGTTAAATTTTCTTTCAAATTCCTATATTCTTTTGTTGATTTTAAGAGTTTTTCTCCACTGAAATACTTAAAGATAATCGAGTGTGAATCCTACATCCACATTTTGGCGCCGCATGTGGGGAGCTACCACAAAACTCTTTAATCTCAAAATCCTTCTTTCCCAACCAAGAAGCTATGGCTGAGCAGCAAGCGTTGAGCGATGCAATTGCCTTGCTTAATCAGACAACCACCAATCTGACCAATCAAATGGGTACACTTGTTGATTCCAACAACACTTTTAGTGCAAGGTTGGGTTCTATCGAGCAAACCTTGACGAGAATTCAAACCACCCAGACAAATTTGTCAAACGCGCAGAACGTTGTTTCATGCCGTTTAGATAATTTGTCTTCTGCGCGGGGAACAGTATATCAGCGCATGCTATTCGTAACTCCCGCACAAAACAGGTCCGGGAATACTCAAACTACTCCGACAGGCCAGCCTGCTAGCAATCAGGCAGCCGTAGGGGATGGAACTAACCCAACCGTGGAAGAAATTCCCCAAATTCAGGAAAATCATCCTATTGACGACGGATTCCTTACGGAAAATCCCGATGTCGCATTCTTAGATGATTTCATCAAAGTTTGTCAAGAGCTTGACGAAATGAAGTCGAAGTTTCATCAGGCGACCAGTTCGGCGCCTGAGATCGATCGAGTAATCGAAGAAACTCGGCGAACTCCTTTCACCTCGAGAATCTCGAACCTTCAAATCAAGGATTCTCGAAAGATTAATTTACCAACTTATGATGGTAAAGGAGATCCAAAAAATCACCTCGCTGCTTTTCAGATCGCTGCTGGCAGAATTGATCTAGAACCAGACGAGGAAGATGTCGGATATTGCAAACTATTCTCCGAGAATCTATACGGATCGGCCCTGCTATGGTTCACACAGTTGGAGCCTGGAACTATTGATAGTTTTAAAGAATTGTCCTCGGCATTCCTAAAACAATATTCCATGTTCATGGAAAAGGCAACTTCTGATGTAGATCTTTGGAATCTAACCCAAGGTCAGGATGAACCACTTCGCAAATATATCGCTAAATTCAAAGAAGTGGTAGCCAAAATTCCTGGGGTATCGCACACTGCTGCCCTATCTGCTTTAAGGAATGGACTTTGGCATGAATCCCGATTTCGGGAAGAGCTCATCGTCAATCGTCCAAGTACCATCCAAGATGCTCTATTCCGAGCTAGCAATTGGATGGAGGCAGAGGAAGAAAAGCTTAGCCTCGCTAAAAAGCATAGGCCAGCTAAATTAGCCTTTACGAATCCAACAAAAAAGTTCGAACCAAAAGATCAGAAACGGTTTAATCCTGCTACTAATGCTGTTGGAAAACCTTCCCCGAATAAAGGAAGATACAATTCTCCTAATACTTGGGTTCGAGATGAAAGTGCTTACTGTGATATTCACAAAGTAAACGGGCACTCCACCAAAGACTGTAGCGTACTCAAAAAGCACCTCACCGAACTGTGGGCAGCTGGAGAGCTCTCTAATTTCAATATAGAGGAATTTGTTGAGTCTTATCACAAAGAGAAAGAAGAATCTGAAGCTTCTAATCCTCCTGAAAAGAAACAAAAGCCCAATGGGCCTGGAATTCCAAACACTCCTAAGAAAAAGATCGATGTTATTATGGGAGGATCCAAATTATGCCGAGATTCGATCAGATCAATCAAAAGGCATAAGAAATCAGCAGCAATTCAAACGATTATGGGTTTTCAGTCAAATGAACAAACACCTTCTATCTCTTTTGACAATTCGGACACTCAAGGAGTAACAGGACCTCATGACGATGCTCTTGTGATAACTTTAGATGTTGCGAACTACGAAGTAACAAGGTGTCTAATTGATACTGGAAGCTCGGTAGATCTCATATTTCTAAGCACTTTGCAAAGAATGGGAATCAGCAAAACGGACATTATCATGCCACCAGCACCATTGGTAGCTTTCACAAGTGACACATCTATGTCTTTAGGAAACATAAAACTACCAGGTTTCGCCGCAGGGGTTCCAAAAATTGTAGAATTCATTGTTTTCAACCGACCGGCCGCGTACAATATAATTCTTGGAACTCCGTGGATATATCAAATGAAGGCTATACCTTCAACTTATCACCAATGTGTGAAATTTCCGACTCTTGGAGGAATCGGAACCATTCGAGGAGATCAGGAAACATCGCGTTCTTGCTACCTCATGGGACATCGTTTAAAGCTCAAATAGCAATTAATGATAAACGCGAAGCAAGAAAGCACCTCGCATTACCCATGTGGTCTCAGTTCGAATGAAGTTACCACAGAAATTGAAATTGATTCCGGAATTCCAGATCGAAAAGTAAAAATCGGCACTACTTTAGATTCAGAAATCAAAGATCAATTGATAACATTTCTAAAGGAAAATAAAAATACTTTTGCCTGGTCGGCAAAAGATATGCCCGGAATCGACAAAAGTATCATTACCCATGAATTAAACGTCGATCCCAGTTTTAAGCCAATAAAGCAGAAAAGAAGAAAACTGGGTCCTGACCGAGCTCAAGCGGTCAATGACGTAGTTGATAAACTTTTGAAAATTGGTTCCATTAGAGAAGTAAAGTACCCGGACTGGTTAGCAAACCCCGTGGTAGTCAAGAAAAAGAATGGAAAGTGGAGAGTATGTGTCGATTTCACTGACATTAACAAAGCATGTCCAAAAGACAGCTTTCCTCTCCCTCATATTGATCGACTCGTAGAATCAACGGCCGGAAACGAACTCCTATCATTCATGGATGCATTTTCTGGATATAATCAGATCATGATGAATCCCGAAGATGAAGAGAAAACATCCTTCATAACAGATAGAAGAATCTACTATTATAAAGTTATGCCATTCGGTTTAAAGAATGCCGGAGCAACATACCAACGTTTAGTTAACAAAATGTTCGCAAAACATTTGGGTAAAACGATGGAAGTTTATATCGATGATATGCTCGTGAAATCTTTTAAGAAATCCGAGCACATCACTCATCTTGAGCAGTGTTTTAAAATTCTGAATGAGTTCAGAATGAAATTAAATCCAGCTAAATGTTCTTTTGGTGTACCTTCCGGAGAATTCCTAGGTTACATAGTCACTGAAAGAGGAATAGAAGCAAATCCTAACCAGATTAACGCTTTCCTCACAATGCCTTCACCAAAAAACATCAAAGAAGTCCTTCGGTTGACGGGCAGAATTGCTGCGTTGAATCGTTTCATTTCGAAATCGACCGATAAATGTCTCCCTTTTTATCAAATTTTAAAAGGGAAAAAAAAATTCAGTGGGATGATCAATGCGAAGCAGCTTTCGATCAACTCAAAACTTATCTGACAACACCACCGGTTCTCTCAAAACCTGAGTCAGATGAGTAACTTTATCTTTACATTTCAGTTTCTAATCATTCTGTAAGTGGGGTTTTAGTTCGAGAAGATCGAGGTGACCAAAAGTCGATTTTCTACATAAGTAAATCTCTTACCAGTCCGGAAACGAGATATACTATGATGGAAAAATTAGATTTAGCAGTAGTCATATCTGCTAGAAAACTCAGACCTTATTTCCAATCTCATCCGATAGAAGTTTTAACTTCTCATCCACTTCGCTCAATTCTTCATGGACCAAGTCAGTCCGGTAGATTGGCGAAATGGGCAATCGAACTCAGTGAGTACGATATAGAATACAAAAGTCGGACTAGCGCAAAGGCACAAGTTCTGGCTGATTTTCTAACCGAACTACCATTAGATGATGGAATCCTTGTTGAAACGGACTCCACATGGAAATTACATGTAGATGGCTCTTCCTCTAAACAAGGATCCGGAATCGGTATTAGGCTCGAAACTCAGACAATGGAAATAAAAATATTATTCCAATCATGGAGTCTTGTTTTTATCCTCGGGCATGAATATAAAAATACGTTGCGAACAATGTATAAAGAAATATTTCTAGCTAAGCAAAAACCAGATCTAGAAGCGTCTTGGGTTACGGAATAGCTCAGCTCGTTGGCCTGCAAGGTCAACGATGCTCATAATACAACCTGGCATGTTTCCGTACTCCTGGAGTCCTATCTCGATCCAATCGGAAGGATGGGATTCGAGGCGATGAAGCTCGCGAGCAATTTCGAGGCAACACTTCTCTAGTTCCATTCTCCTTTTCCTAATCTCTTTTTTCTCATCTTCGAGCTCGTCGTGCCGAGTGATGAGCTGAAGAAAATAAAACGCTTCGTTTAGCAATGACAAAAGTAGTCAAAAACACTAGGGAAAACAATACCTTGTTAATAAATTCCTCAGCCTTGACACGGTCTTGAGCTGATAATCTCTCGATTAGTACGATCGGAACCTGAATGCTGGTTCCCCTCCTCAATATTCGTGACTCTTCCGGTTCGCCAGTTCCTTCCGTTTTTACAAGCTCGATGTCTGACGCTCCCAGAAGATCATCGCTTATCTTTCTGAATAAGTCAGAGGGATTCTCTGAAGAATTATCTTCCTCGACCATTTTTGTAGAACTATTGTTGATAAAACTCAATGATAAACTACACCCACTTTATACTCGAAAAATACTCAACCACATTTAAGAGGGTTAATTGACGATTTCCTAAATCTGAAATTACTACCTTCATGGAAAATATAATCGAGTTAATCGCTAATTATATTCCCTAGATTAAAACGCATTAAATAAGATTTAAGTAAATCGGGAAATTTAAGGCAAAAGGGGAAATATAATTAATATTGCAGGGCCACTAGCCCAATAGTCCGTTACAAAATAATAATAATAAGTAAGAGGGAGGAGAGTTCCAGAAGGAACTTCGTCAGAAGACGAACCGCTTTCGCGTTCGCCGGGTTCGAGGCTCCTCTGGTAGATATCCCAATGCTTCTTCAGAAACCTGATGTACTTTCGAAGACAGTGGGGAATGCGAGCGATAGAGTCAAATCCCCTCCTCTCCTAGTTGTGAACATCCGACTCCAACGTCGGATCTTCCTTTCAGTTCTGGCAATTCTATCCTCAAGGTCACGACGTTTTCTTCCAAGGCGTTGCTTTTCGGAGCAGAGGAAAACGTACATTTCGGTGATCTGCAGAGAACAGATGCATTACAAATCTATCAAGTAAAACCTTGAAACTACTAGTATCGAGTTCAAACCTGTTCCATGAATTCATGGCACTCGATCTTTTCTTCCTTAGACAAGGAAGAAAGGAAACAAGGAATGGCCACCCCGTGTGGAGTAAATCCGTCCCCCGTCGGAAACAGAGTTTCATTCGAAGGGAATCGTGGTGGATTATAGTCAGAAGGATCGCCTTGAGGAGAGGCCATCGTAAGCAAGAAATTTAGAAAAGAAGAACTGCAAAGTTCCTTATGAAGAAAAAGATCTATTGGAAAATTTCCAAAATTCAACTCTCCTTATATAGAAAAAATATATAAGGGCACTCACTCGAGTATTTATTGAAAAAGAAAGTTGAACGTCAATCTATTGATCTGACAGTTACAGCCTTTCGATTTTTGCGTACATGCACAAACAAGACCTACGAAATATAGGTTATTCAAGTATCACTTAACACCTAGTAGGCGAACTTAATTTCGAACGTGAAATTCAAGGACAGTTAATAAATGGTATCATACTTTTTTTTGTCCTTTTTAAGAAAAGCAAACAGTTCTCACTGAAAATTTTTCTAATCGAACACATTTTGAAGTATCACGAAGTGTTCTTGTAAGCCGAGCTCTAACCTCGCAACCGAGAGACCGAGGAAAAATTCTAATGTTTTTTCTTTAAAAAAGGCAAGTAGGTCTGATCAGCCTATCTCTCCTATAATTCTAAACCATTTCGGTTAGGAGGACTTTGCAAACCCTCCAGGTAAAATCGATGGTTTCCACCAAAATTAAATATTTCTTTCTAAATAAATTTTAATTAAAAACCCCCTTGGGTAAATTATTCAAAACAGTAATAAAAGCCCCCTTGGGCTAAAAACTCAAAGAGTAATAAACGGCCCCATAGCCAACAAAGCAAATTTCATGTCTTAAAATTAAAGGGACAATCCCCATAAAAGGTGAGTGCAATCACCATCATTCATTCATAGGCGAACCGCCTTCATCTCCTACTTGGCTTGAGACAGGAGCACCCCCGACGTTAGCATCTTGAGTTGTGAGAACCACCTCAGGGTTAAGCGAGCTAGCATCCTGAGGGGGTTCGCTCCTTGATTCAAAGTCATCTCCCATAATCGAGGAGATGGCAGGATCCTGACCAGGGAACCCCTGAGTTCGTCCCGAAGAAATTCTGTCAACATTGGTTCCGAACTCATTAAAATGAGCACGGGGAGAACCAGTTAACATCATCTCATCCAAAGACAAACCGGTATTAGGTTCGGTCAATGGAGGGGAATCAGCGAACTCATAAGCAAACTGCTGCAAATCCAAATATGGCTGAGGAGCAGTAGCTAGCTTAGCTTCAGTCTCGGGGAGTTCAGCGCCAATTGTCTCCTTTTCTTCAGCCAAATTGACTGTTCCTTCCTCTATCTCCTTGATCAGATCAAGATTGCTCTTCATCTCATCATGCTCGGATTTAAGTTTGTTCCAAGCTTTATCCGCGGAGATAAATTCTTGCACAGCAAGAAGGAACTTTTGCCCGGCTCCTTTAACCTCTTGACGAGCATCATGAGATATCTTGTGAACATCTTGATCTTTCAGTGTGGAAAGAGACTAATTTTTGCGTTCGAGCTCCTCGGCGACTGTTTTGACCTTGCTAAGCTCTGATTTCAGACGCTCGATCTCACCTCTCGCAAAGTCATGATCCGCAAGGACAGTTTTTAGTTTTTGCTCTGTCTCAGTCAGATTCTTCTTTGTCTCCTCGCCAGATCTCGCGAGTCGCTCGATTTCTTCCCGACGAGCCGAGTCGAGACCAGCAGTCTCCTGCACAAGCCGATTGGAAGATTGCAGTTTCTCAATCTCTCCTTCAGCAACAGCAGCTTTCTTGGAAACTTTGGCAAGCTCCTCTTCGTAATGGTTGATGATGCTGTTCACATCCAGAGTTGCCTGATAAAAGAAGATGCATTAAAAAAAAAAGGGGATTCAAAATCGTTTGTTTAAGGATTCGAATAGTCAAACCTGGGAGGAGTGGAATTGTAACGTCCGCGTCCCGCGATCCTAAAGGGGGCCGGTTTGTTTTAGGGAAAACTAGATCATGGTCGAGAAAGACCAATGAATAAGTTAACCCAAGGAAGGAATGAAACGTTTAAGTCATGAAAAGGGTAGATGACTTAGACGACATCGGGATAATCTAATGATCGTGGAGAAATGATCATGGAAGGATTGGGAATGGCGTAGTCAAGGCCGAGAAAACGGACCGAAAGACTTAGCCGAAAAGAACGTGGAAGAACGTTCGAGCTAAACCAGCTAGGTGAGCTGAACGAGCTGGATGAACTAGCTAGCTCAGCTAGGTGAGCTAAACCAGCTGGAGGACTAGCTAGCTCAGCTAGGTGAGCTGACCGACAGCTCAACCGAGCTCGGTGAACTGATCGAGTACTGACCCAGCTGGGTGGTCCGGTCAGCTGACACTCGAGCTGGTGGACTGTGGTAGCTCGGGATGAAGAGGTGTAAGGTCGAGCGGTTACCTACGAACGGTTACCATTGGCCAAAGGGTGGATAAGGCCAAACGGTTACGATCGGAAAGACGCAACCTTTCGGAAGGGTGCAACGAACGGATGTGATGTTTCGGAAACACACCCATTCGGCCCCTATATAAGGGAGGACGTCCAAGGGCATTGGAATCATCCTCACACACTTCAGAATCACCATCACAACCCAAAAGGGGTCCCAAAACACTCTACGAAGTGTTGGTCGGAAAGGGGGTGCGGCTCGGCGAGTATCTCCGGAATCGGAATGGATTCTCGGAGCCTCGACCGAACTGATGCGCATGCTACCTCCCGATCCAACGGTTCGATAGAATGTATTAAGGGATGGATGGGATGGACCGATCGTCTTAGAGACGGATCGGATCGGACATACAGATCGTCGGACGGATCGGATCGGTTAGACCAATCGTCGGACGGATCAGATCGGACAGATCGGTCGTCGGATGGATCGGATCGGAGAGACTGACCGTCGGACAGATGGATCGGATCTGACAAGGAGACGGATCAGATGGATGGTACAGTCTGATCGGCGGATTGACCGACCGGGATAGGCGGATCGATCGTCGGGATTCGATTGATGGTTCGGATCGATAGCTCGATTATGGGGTCGATGGATCGTCCGACAAATCAGATCGTTGAGGGAAGGTATATAAGGGAAAGGTGTTCGAGGAAGCACGAGGATAAGTGCAACCGAACACACCCAAGGGTCGCCCATAGATGCAATCTCACCGAGAATGGGAGAAAGCACCGAGAATGGGTAAGGCACGTGGTTCTCCATGTAAGGATCAAATATCGCGGCCGCTCTATGAATCAAACGTCGCAGCCTTGGTGATACCGATCGGAAATCGGTAAGACCAATGGTGACTCGGCGGATAACCAACGGGAAAGTCTACGGTGAAAACCGATGGACAAAACGGATGTTGGACCCGCGAGCAAACCAATGGCCGACGGACGAATGATTTCATGGGCTAGCCTACGATAATCCGATGGATGAATCCACGGACCCTTGGGTGTGATAATGGTATCGTTCGGATCACATGGATGGATCGATAAGCCGAAGGCTTTACCGACCACCATGGATCGGACGGGTAAACGGTTAGTAAACTGTGGGCGGTCGTAGTGATAAACGACCGGATCGGAAACATGGATGGTTCGATAAGCCGAGGGCTTGATCGTTCACCATGAAACCGAAGGGGCGTTCGTTTGGAGGACGGATGGACCAATGAGCCAAGAGCTTGATTCGGCCACCGTGAACCAAGAGAAACGTACGATCCCCAATCTCTATCGTGGGACTTAGACCAGTGGGGTTGGTTGGTTGTATGGCTAAGTAACGATAGATATTGGTCCATCAATACACGATTGGTTAAGAATCGTTGTACGAATGGAATAAGGCGACGAGAGGGCTAAGAGAAGGATCAATAGATGGATCGAAGAAGAATCGAATCCGCATGTAGGCCAAGGTATGTAAACGCATCTAACTTATTAGTTAGGATAGACGTTTGGGAATTGGCCGTTGGATTAGGGATACAAAGAATATGCAATCGTTAGACTTAGAATGGTTAGCGAACAAATTGCATGACTTGGCCGAGTTAATGATCGATCTAAAGTCTAAGGGACAAAGATGTTCAAACCGGTACAAGGGTTGGTTGGAATTAGACCAAGAGTAGAAAGACTTCCGCTGTGTTAAAAGAAAGCGATTATAGAATTAAGCCTCGTAAAGGCAATTCTATGTTAAATCGCGAAAAATATAGAGGTTCGGCCGGGAAGAGGCACGAACGAGCGTCAATGGTCGACGGACGCCGAGACGTCCGGGACGGGACGCTACAGGAATGAATGACTGATATACATCTTCTTGATGTCAGGCCTCCAGCGCTCAAAGGACGGAAGTTTCTTCCCAAAGCGAGTGTGGAAACATCTAAAGATATTTCCAATCTTTTCTTTATCTAAAATAAAGATATTTATGTGAGGATTGAGCCTCCTAAAAGGTCGGTTAATCTCAAGTAACAAAATGTTAATTGAAGGTTACCTGATTGGGATGAAGCTCTGGCAACAAGTCCTGAGCTCGGAGACGATCGAGCTCTAGAGGTATTACCTCGGGGACGTCTAGGGGGACGCATCCCTGAACTCAGCGGTTCCTTTAAAACAATTCTTGAATCAGGGTTTTCATCCTGAGCTTCAGCAGATTCAGGAATTGACAGGTTCGAAGGAGCGGCTATGTCGATCCTTGTGCTCTTGGGTCGTCCCTGGAGCGGGGGTTCGAGTTCCTCAGCCTTCCTCTTCTTCGTGAAAGAAGAATCGCCTGTAAGACCTTCCTCTTCAGCAGTAGTAGCGATCATATTGTCCGCTGCTAGGGTGGAGGGAGGAGCATTGTTTATGGTAACCGCCATTGACTTTGAACCTTCAAGGGACCCATCGTCAACTAAAAGAGTTTTCCGGTAGATTTTGTCGTCCCCGGCGGAGGATGCATTTTTCTTGTTTTTTCCAATCTAGGAGATCTGATCTTTGACCTTCTTGTCTGCTTCTCTGATCCTTCTCCTATCTCGGGCATTCAAACTCGAGAGATCAATCTCAGCAGGAGGAGGGTCAACGGGATGAGTAAGGCCCATTCTGACAGAATGTCCGGCACCGTGAATTCTCTCTAAAGTAAAAGAATTCCAATTAACTGGCCTCTCCAGGACGGCCTTGTAAAAGTTTAAAAAATCAACAGAAGGAACTGGCCGAATTTGGGGACCTGCGGAAAAACGAAAAAATGTTAGCGCAGTTCGAAATAACATGGGAAACTTATTCAGTTAAGTCCTAGTTTCTACCCAAATTCGATGACCAGCGAAATCGGAGGAGTTCAGAAGAACTCTGAACAGAAAAAACTATCTATACGGAAGAAGAACCAAAACTTCCTCCAGGCGTTGTCTTTTAAAGGCAGGCCATCAATAAGATTTCGGTCTGCGATCGGATAAAGGGCATAATACCCAGAAGTTCGGGATTCACGAGCCTGGAAGAATTCCAAGAGCTCGTTAAGTCCCAGCGAGTAGCCCGCCTCCGCCGCAACAGTGAAGGTACACATAAGATACCGGAGCATGTTGGGCGACATCTGAGAGAAGGCGATTCCCAGATGGTTGAGATAAATGAGAAGTATCTCGGAAAGGGGAAAGAACAAGCCGCATCCTTTGAAATAAATTTCATAGGCGCAGCAATAACCCTCTCGCTCCGACTCCGGAGACTCGTAGGGCTCCGGGACCACCATCTCCACTTCAGGGGGAATGTGGCATAAGCGACGAAGATCGTTAAGAGAATCAACAGTCGATTGACTCTGAGGGTGAAGATCAAACCTGTAAGGTCCCGTCCCCGACTAAGTTAAGTCCGGAGAGGTTCCCTAGAACCGATCACTACTTGATCCGATCCTTAATCCGATTTTAGGGTCCATTCCTTATAACAATCGTTTTTAAGTCATATTCCGTGATTCGTTACTTAGAGTCTATGTGTAAGGATTAGAGTCTATATGCGATCGTAAAATAAACAAACAATCCGGATACTTTATTAATAAGTAAAAGATTCGGTACAACTTATGAGTTTGCATATAAGCTATTACAAGTCGTACAATCGATCCTATCTACCCGGACTTTATCACCACCCATCTTCCCGGCCTTGAGTCTCTCGCGCCTAAGCCAATCCCTTCCCACGATCACCATCTTTTCCTGAAAACAAAGGGGCGTAAGTAATCGGATATACTCTACGAATGCAAGTCCATGCAATGCACCCTAAGTTCCGATAATCACCTAATTCGGGAAACGGACTAGAGAGAGGAAGTAAGCGCATCAGTTCGGCCTAGAACCGGTAGATCCATGCGGATCCGCCGTTTCCTTGCCGAGCCGCATCCCCGTCTCAGCCAATCCGTCACTCCGGACCAAGTTATGCACCGAGTATGAGTATGCTTATGAACCGTTATGCAGAACTATGTGTAACCCATAAGCCCCTAACGACCCATAACATCCATACGATCGGAGATCACCAAACCGGCGTTATCCTACGGATAGCCTACCTCCGATGAATTTCAAGTCTCAAATTGGAAACTTCTTATGATCGTTTTTCTCTCCAAGATGGCCTGGAGATTATGCGGTATGTTTCGGTGTTTCCGTGTGTGTCGAAAATGCGACCTAAGGACTCGTATTTATAGAGTTTTCGGTCCAAAACCGTTTTCCAACCGTTTTACCCAAAGGTGCCTCTTCGCACATAACCGCTTCTTGACACCCATTCGGTCATGTGTGGTAACCGACACCCTTGGCAACCGTTCGGCTAGTAGTCACTCGGTTAGCTGACCTTCACTCCGTTTTGTCTAGCTGAGCTTCCAAGTAGCTGGTCCAGCTGACCCGAGCTACCGAATAACCGTCCCAGCTGGTTAGCTCACTTACTTTAGCTCAATATACTCCGATTGACTTCCCCGAGCTGATGGGCAGCTCCTTTTTAGAATTATCCGAGATTCCTACTTTCTTCCCGGAGTAAGTCTCATCCGGCGATCCTATTAAGGATCGCGGACGCTACAAGTCTCCCCCCCTTGAATGGGATTCGTCCCCGAATCTGACTCAAGTTCCTCCTTTCCCATCTCCTTATACCATTCGGAAAAATCGGCCCTAATCTTATTCTCCGTTTCCCACGTAGCTTCCTCTCTTCCTCCACAATCCCATAGTACTTTCACCATGTTAATTCTTTTTCCCCGAGTACCTTTCTCCATTCGGTCAATGATCCGAATCGGCTTTGCCTTTACCGTTAAGTTCTCTTGTAATTCGGGAGGAACGTCCGCAACGGCCTCATCCCGTTCACTTAAACATTTTCGGAGTTGCGACACGTGAAAGACCTTGTGGAATGCATCCAACTTCGGCGGTAGTTCGAGTTTGTATGCAACCGGACCAACTCGTTCGATCACCTTATATGGCCCCACGTTACCTTGGGCTTAACTTCTTCCTTTTGGAGAATCGGCCATTTCCCTTATAGGTTACCGCCTTTAGATAAACTAGATCTCCTACCTTAAATTCCAACTCCTTCCGACGCTTATCCGCATAACTTTTCTGTCGGTCTTGTGCTTCCTTTAACTTAACCTTAAGTAACTTCATCTTTTCATTCGTCTCGTCTACAATCTTCGGACCAAAAAACATCCGTTCGCCCACCGGTGTCCAGCATAAAGGCGTTCGGCATGCTCGTCCGTATAACGCTTCGTAAGGCGACATACCAATGCTAGCTTGATAGCTATTATTGTATGCGAACTCTACTAACGTTAAGTGTTTCTCCCAACTTCCTCCCCAATCAAGTGCACATGCTCTTAACTTCCTCCCCAATCAAGTGCACATGCTCTTAGCATATCCTCGAGGGTTCGGATGGTTCGTTCGGATTGTCCGTCAGTTTGTGGATGGTACGCCGTGCTCATATTCACCCTCGTTCCTAAGGCCTTTTGGAAAGCCTTCCAAAAATGCGAAGTAAATCGGGTATCCCGATCCGACACAATACTCACGGGAACTCCATGTAGTCGAACTATTTCTTCGATGTACTTTGCCGCAATCCGTTCGGCTCCGTCCGTTTCTGAAACCGCAACGAAGTGGGCCGATTTGGTCAATCGATCGACCACTACCCAAACCGCATCATGTTTGGCTGGACTCCTTGGCAATCCGGTAACGAAATCCATCGTCACGTGATCCCATTTCCACTCCGGCATGGGTAAACTCTGAACTAGTCCACTCGGGACTTGGCTTTCCGCTTTAACTAGTTGGCATGTTGGGCACCGGGCAACCCATCTCGCTACGTCCTTCTTCATCCCTACCCAATGATAGTATCTTTTAAGGTCGTGATACATTTTGTGCAGTCCCGGATGAATGGAGAATCTAGATTGATGAGCTTCCCGAAGGATTTCCTCCTTTAACTCCTTAATGTCCGGAACACATACCCGACCATTAACAACAATGGTGCCATTGTTAGAAGTTTGATACTCCGTCTTGTTGTTTTCCGCCCACTTATTCAAATCTTGGTCCTTTTCTTGAGCCAAACGGATCCTACTAAGTAAATCCGCTTGATCCGCCGCACCCAATCCCAAGGGTTCAAACTCCTTTGACAATGCATTTAAATGCAAAGTCCCCATCATGTTGATCAAAGCTTCTTGATTTTTCTCCGCTTCTACCTCACAACGTCTTCGACTTAAGGCATCCGCTACTTGGTTTGCCTTTCCCGGATGGTAAGCGATATCCAAGTAATAGTCCGCTACCAACTCCATCCACCTTCTTTGCCGAAGGTTTAAATCCGGCTGGGTGAATATGTATTTGAGGCTCTTGTGATCGGTAAAAATTTGGACCTTAGCACCATAAAGGTACGATCGCCAAATTTTTAAAGCAAACACTACAGCCGCCATCTCCAAATCGTGTGTAGGGTAATTGCCTTCGTGCTTACGTAATTGCCGTGATGCATATGCGATCACCCTACCCCTTTGCATTAGGACGCAACCTAATCCCATTATCGATGCATCCGTATACACCATGTATGGTTCATCCGCTTCCGGCAAGGTTAGCACCGGAGCACTTGTCAACATTGACTTTAACTCGGAGAAACTTTTCTCACACTCCTCCGACCATTGGAAATTTGTATCCTTGCCGGTTAATCGAGTCATAGGCTGAGCCATGCTCGCGAATCCCTTCACAAATCTTCTGTAGTATCCGGCCAACCCGAGAAAACTCCTAATCTCGGTTGCATTCTTCGGTCGTGGCCACTCCTTAATAGATCTTATTTTCTCCGGATCCACGGATACTCCTTGATCCGAAATAATATGTCCGAGGAATCCGATGCTCCTTTGCCAAAACGAGCACTTACTCAACTTCGCAAATAGCTTTTGTTCCCTTAACCGCTCCAACACCGTCCTTATATGATTTTGATGAGTTTCCCGATCCTTAGAATAAACGAGTATGTCATCAATGAAGATGATCACAAACTCGTCTAGAAATTCTCGGAAAATGCCATTCATCATCTTCATGAAGGCAGCCGGTGCATTGGTTAGACCAAACGGCATCACCACAAACTCGTAATGGCCGTATCTCGTCCAGAAGGCCGTCTTTCGCACATCCGACGGTTCTATCGGAATCTGGTGATAACTCGAGGCCAAGTCTATCTTTGAGAACCACCTTGCGCCTCGGAGTTGATCCAACAACTCATCTATCCGGGGTAATGGGTACTTGTTCTTCACCGTAACTTTATTCAATCCCCGATAGTCGATACATAGCCTAAAGCTACCATCCTTTTTCTTTACGAACAAGACCGGAGCACCCCAAGGTGAACTACTCGGCCTAATAAATCCTTTATCCAACAACTCCTCTAATTGTTTCTTTAACTCCGCCATTTCTGCCGGTGCCATCCGGTACGGAGCTTTAGAGATAGGAGTTGTCCCCGGTTCGAGCTCAATGGTGAATGGATCAGACCGATCCGGTGGTAACCCACGAACGGCCTCGAACACGTCCGTGAACTCGTTTGCGATCGGAATATCTTTCAACTCCGCATTTGCCCCAACTTCATTTGTTGTGATTGTGGCTATGTATGCCTCACATCCTTTCTCAAGCATCCGTTCTGCTTGGATTGCTGAGATTACTAGACTTCCCGAAGTTGTCCTTATTCCTTTGAATTTCAACATTCCTTCCTCCCTCTCAAATTGAATCCGGCCTCGGTGACAATCGATATGTGCCTTATACTTTCCTAACCAATCCATACCCAAAATAACATCGTGTTTCTTGAGTTTGACAATGATTAGGTCCGTAGGCATATCCACACCATTGACCACAACTGAGATATCCCGAACAATACCGAACGGGTACATTACTTGCCCGCCGGCTGCTCTAACCATTCCGTATTCGGTGTTCCGTTCTTTTTCGAACCCACCTTTTGTAACCATCTCCGGACTCACAAAACAATGTGTAGCCCCGGAATCAAACAAGGTGTTTGTTTCTACACCCCCTATACATAAGGTCCCTACACATTCCCCTAGAATGCTGAGTACCCTATCCATTTATGCACGATGCAATGCGATGCACGTATTAACATAAAAAGCACAAAGGCTTACCAGTGATCGCCCTGAAGTTCTCGGCATTGGTAGCTTCCTCCGAAAGTTCGTAAACCCGCAGTGCTATAGCCTGCCTCTTGGGCGGAGGCGGTAGGCCATTTCCGCTACAGTTTACCCTTTGCCCGGCTTGTCTTTCCACTTCCAGCTTCGGACACTCTCTCTTGAAGTGCCCCGCTTTCCCATAGTAGAAGCATGTCCTTTGCTCATTAACACCCTCTTTCGGAGTTACTTGTTCCATCCGTGGACAGTTTTGGATACTATGATCCTTACTCCCACAACGCACACATGCTCCAACGGCCCTCCAGCAAGTACCGCTATGGTTTTTACCACAAGTAGCGCACTCATTACGCTTAGCATCCGAGTTAGAGTCTTCCACCTTGTCGAATTTCCTCTTCTTATCCGCGGGTTTCATTGGCTGCGAAGGACGCGGTAAAACCTTCTCCGGTTTCAAGCGTTTCTCCTCCTCAAGTCCAATTTCGATCATGGTTGCCCTCTCAACCAATTCCGAAACCGAAGTAAAGGTCCGAATCAAACAGTGGTTACGGATCTCGACCCTTAGTCCACGGATGAAGCGACGCACTTGCGCTTGTTCGTCCTCAAGCTCCCTTCCAACATATCGCCTAAGGCGATTGAACTCTTCGTCATACTCGCGCACAGATCGGTTTCCCTGAACCAAATCCAAGTAGGCGCATTCGAGTCTGTCCCAAGCCTCCGGTGGAAAGAACTTCTTATTGAATTCTTCCTCAAAGTCCGCGAAAGATTGGATTTGATCCCCCTTCCGTTTCTCAATGGTTAGCCACCAGTTATGAGAATCCCCTTCAAGGAAATGAATCGCAATGTCCTTCCGATAATCCTCCGGGCACCGAGTGGAGTTAAAGTTTCTTTTGAGCCGAGTCCTCCACTCATCCGCCACGATCGAATCAGAACTCCCCGTGAAGTGCTTTGTTCCCAACTTCGAGACGTGCGCGAGTAAACTCAAGTAGTCTCCCCTCTTCCTTGAAGAGTTCGTAGGCAGATTGACTTCAACAATCTCCACATCTACGTCCGCATCCGCGTCCGTTTTGTTCTCCTTCACTTGTACCACAGGATCCGATACGAGTGCCTTAGTCAATGCGGCCATTTGTGCCATCATGGCCTTCATCGTATCCCATTGTTCTTGGGCCGATAGAAGTGCGTTTGGATTCTCTTTTTCCTCCGTTGCACCACTACTCTCCGGAGTTTTGTGAACCGGAAGTTTCTGTCCAGCCTCAGGTCCGGCCGGATTTATTCCATCCATCGTTGCTTTGACCCTTGTTTCCTCAGTGACTCGCGTCTCCTCGGCGGTCAAGGTCTCCTCAACGACGTCCTTATCCTTCTTACTCCTCAACGAAAACTCACAAGTTAGTCAAATAACTCAAAGTAATCGTTTAGAGAGAGAAAGAACATCTACCGCGAGATCTCATTAAGCCGATGAGTGGTGATCCCCAAACCCAAAACTCATAGTCCTAGAACCGTAATTGCTCTGATACCAACTTGTAAGGTCCCGTCCCTGTAACGTCCGCGTCCCGCGATCCTAAAGGGGGCCGGTTTGTTTTAGGGAAAACTAGATCATGGTCGAGAAAGACTTATGAACAAATTAACCCAAGGAACGAAAGAAACGTTTAAGTCATGAAAATGGTAGATGACTTAGACGGTTTCGGGATAATCTAGTGATCATGGAGAAATGATCATGGAAAGAATGGAAAGGGCGTAGTCAAGGCCGAGAAAACGGACCGAAAGACTTAGCCGAAAAGAACGGACGAAACTGTCCGAGCTAATCCAGCTAGGTGAGCTGGATGAACTAGCTAGCTCAGCTAGGTGAGCTAAACCAGCTGGAGGACTAGCTAGCTCAGCTAGGTGAGCTGACCGGCAGCTCAACCGAGCTCGGTGAACTGATCGAGTACTGACCCAGCTGGGTGGTCCGGTCAGCTGACACTCGAGCTGGTGGACTGTGGTAGCTCGGGATGAAGAGGTGTAAGGTCGAGCGGTTACCTACGAACGGTTACCGTTGGCCAAAGGGTGGATAAGGCCGAACGGTTACGATCGGAAAGACGCAACCTTTCGGAAGGGTGCAACGAACGGATGTGATGTTTCGGAAACACACCCATTCGCCCCCTATATAAGGGAGGACGCCCAAGGCATTCAAGGATCATCCTCACACACTTCACAATCACCAACACAATCCGAAAATGGTCCTAAACACACCACGAAGTTGTTGGACGGAAAGGGGGTGCGGCTCGGCGAGTATCTCCGGAATCGGAACAGATTCTCGGAGCCTCGACCGAACTGATGCGCATGCTACCTCCCGATCCAACGGTTCGATGGAATGTAAAGGACGGATGATGGGTCGGACCGATCGTCTTGGAGACGAATCGGATTGGACAGACCGATCGTCGGAAGGATCGGATCGGATAGACCGATCGTTCTGACGAATCAGATCGAACAGACCGATCGTCGGACGGATCGGATCGGATAGACTGATCGTCGGACAGACGGATCGGATCGGAGAATAAGACGGATCGGATAGATCGTCGCACAGACAGATCGACCGACCGGGATAGGCGGATCGATCGTCGTGTCAACAGGTCGGAACGACGTATGACCAGAATGGCGTACGTTCGGATAAACGGACCAAGGCTTAGATCGGCGGATTGATCGATCGTATAGATCGGTGGGATGACCGACAATACGTATCGGAGATCTGGTCGAGGGAACATGGTGGATTACTCGATCGAGGATTCGATGGGAACCGCCGGAGGATTCGACGACTTGATTGATGGTTCGGATCGATAGCTCGATTATGGGATCGATGGATTGTCCGTTCAATGAATCATATCGTCGAGGGAAAGACACGAAAAGGAAATTGATCGGCAAATCTAAGATTGTCAATATGGAAGTATTGACGAATCCAAAGATAGTCCGATAGATGATATGGTTAACGGGAAGTTAATCGGGAAGGCGTATAAGGGAAAGGTGTTCGAAGAAGCACGAGGATAAGTGCAACCGAACACACCCAAGGGTCGCCCATGGATGCAATCTCACCGGTAAAGGGAGTAAGCACCGAGAATGGGTAAGTGACGTGCTTCACCATGTAAGGATCTAATATCGCGGCCGCCTTTATGTATCAATCGCCATGGCCAATGGTGAAACCGATTAGGAATCGGTAAGACCAATGGTGACTCGACGGATAACCAACGGGAAAGTCCACGGTGAGAACCGGTGGACAAAACGGATGTTGGACCCGCGAGCAAACCAAAGGCCGACGGACGAATGATTTCATGGGCTAGCCTACGATAATCCGATGGGTGAATCCACGGACCCTTGGGTGTGATAATGATATTGTTCGGATCGCATGGATGGATCGGTAAGCCGAAGGCGTTATGACCACCATGGACCGGACGGGTAAACGGTTAGTAGACCGTGGGCGGTCGTAGTGATAAACGACCGGATCGGAAACATGGATGGTTCGATAAGCCGAGGGCTTGATCGTCCACCATGAAACCGAAGGGGCGTACGTTTGGAGGACGGATGGACCAATGAGCCAAGAGCTTGATTCGGCCACCGTGAACCAAGGGAAACGTACGATCCCCAATCTCTATCGTAGGGACTTAGACCAGTGGGGTTGGTTGGATGAATGGCTAAGTAACGATAGAGATTGGTCCATCAATACACGATTGGTTAAGAATCGTTGTACGAATGGAATAAGGCGACGAGAGGGCTAGGAGAAGGATCAATAGACGGATCGAAGAGGAACCGAATCCGCATGTAGGCCAAGGTATGTAAACGCATCTAACTTATTAGTTAAGATAGACGTTTGGGAATTGGCCGTTGGATTAGGGATACAAAGAATATACAATCGTTAGACTTAGAATGGTTAGCGAACAAATTGCATGACTTGGCCGAGTTAATGATCGATCTAAAGTCTAAGGGACAAAGATGATCAAACCGGTACAAGGGTTGGTTGGAATTAAACCAAGGGTAGAAAGACTTCCGCTGGGTACTAAGAAAGCGATTATAGAATTAAGCCTCGTAAAGGCAATTCTATGTTAAATCGCAAAAAAAAATATGGAGGTTCGGCCGGGAAGAGGCACGAACGAGCGTCAATGGTCGACGGACGCCGAGACGTCCGGGACGGGACGCTACAAGTTGGTATCAGAGCATGCTTGATCCTAGGATGGATAAGTGCTCGGGAATATGTCATGGTAAATGACTACTAAAGGTGTATCTTAAATGATTGAGTCCTCGGGGAACCGAATGATGAACTTGAACATTAGTGTTGGTGAGCCGGAAGGGAATTGAGGCAAGAACGCGATTACATGCTTGGAAACCAAGAGAGTTTGCCAAGATGAATTGGTTAAGCCAAGATGATTACCTAAGGTGCAAGAACTACACGTGTAGCAAGTAAATAATTATTCGGAGAGAGGGGCTGATTATAAAAGTTGAAAAAGTTAAGCTAAGTGTTTGGCGGATAAGGAAGTTGAGGTGAATGAGATTGATGTGCTTGAGGAAAGGTTACCCAAGGCATGATCGGGCACCAAGATACGAGCCTTGTAGTCAAACGACTTAACATAACGGGGAAAAAGGTATTGATCTATTCGGAGAATGACCAAGATCAATAGAAATTAGGTCTCGTCGGAATTTGACGAAGATCGGGAAAGACTTGATCTATTCGTTGAAAAGATCAAGGGGTATTGACCGAGTCCGGTAAAGGACCAAGGTCAGAAATTATTGACCAAGTCCGGTAAAGGACCAAGGTCGGGAAAAGTGACCGAGTCCAGTGTGGACCAAGGTCGGGATAAGTGACCGAGTCCGGTGTGGACCAAGGTCGGGAATTATAGACCGAGTCCGGAAAGGACCAAGGTCGGGAATTATAGACCGAGTCTGAAAAGGACCAAGGTCGGGAATAATGACCGTGTCCGCAAAGGACCAAGGTTGGGAAATATAGATCGAGTCCGGTAAATGGACCAAGATCGGGAAAATGGATCGAGTCCAAGAAAGGACCAAGATCGGGAAAATGGATCGAGTCCGAGAAATGGACCAAGATCGGGAAAAATCTGATCGAGTCCAAGAAAGGACAAGGATAGGATAATTTGATCGAGTGTCGGAAAAGACCAAGATCGGGAAGCTTGATCAAATTCGGAAATAGATATTTGATCAAGTGTGACATCTAAAGTCTTCGGAAGACTAAAGATGGGAAAACGTTAAGGAGTAAAGAAACTCTAACACCCGCCGAATTCGAGGACGAATTCATTTTAAGGGGGGTAGACTTGTAACGTCCGCGTCCCGCGATCCTAAAGGGGGCCGGTTTGTTTTAGGGAAAACTAGATCATGGTCGAGAAAGACTTATGAACAAATTAACCCAAGGAACGAAAGAAACGTTTAAGTCATGAAAATGGTAGATGACTTAGACGGTTTCGGGATAATCTAGTGATCATGGAGAAATGATCATGGAAAGAATGGAAAGGGCGTAGTCAAGGCCGAGAAAACGGACCGAAAGACTTAGCCGAAAAGAACGGACGAAACTGTCCGAGCTAATCCAGCTAGGTGAGCTGGATGAACTAGCTAGCTCAGCTAGGTGAGCTAAACCAGCTGGAGGACTAGCTAGCTCAGCTAGGTGAGCTGACCGGCAGCTCAACCGAGCTCGGTGAACTGATCGAGTACTGACCCAGCTGGGTGGTCCGGTCAGCTGACACTCGAGCTGGTGGACTGTGGTAGCTCGGGATGAAGAGGTGTAAGGTCGAGCGGTTACCTACGAACGGTTACCGTTGGCCAAAGGGTGGATAAGGCCGAACGGTTACGATCGGAAAGACGCAACCTTTCGGAAGGGTGCAACGAACGGATGTGATGTTTCGGAAACACACCCATTCGCCCCCTATATAAGGGAGGACGCCCAAGGCATTCAAGGATCATCCTCACACACTTCACAATCACCAACACAATCCGAAAATGGTCCTAAACACACCACGAAGTTGTTGGACGGAAAGGGGGTGCGGCTCGGCGAGTATCTCCGGAATCGGAACAGATTCTCGGAGCCTCGACCGAACTGATGCGCATGCTACCTCCCGATCCAACGGTTCGATGGAATGTAAAGGACGGATGATGGGTCGGACCGATCGTCTTGGAGACGAATCGGATTGGACAGACCGATCGTCGGAAGGATCGGATCGGATAGACCGATCGTTCTGACGAATCAGATCGAACAGACCGATCGTCGGACGGATCGGATCGGATAGACTGATCGTCGGACAGACGGATCGGATCGGAGAATAAGACGGATCGGATAGATCGTCGCACAGACAGATCGACCGACCGGGATAGGCGGATCGATCGTCGTGTCAACAGGTCGGAACGACGTATGACCAGAATGGCGTACGTTCGGATAAACGGACCAAGGCTTAGATCGGCGGATTGATCGATCGTATAGATCGGTGGGATGACCGACAATACGTATCGGAGATCTGGTCGAGGGAACATGGTGGATTACTCGATCGAGGATTCGATGGGAACCGCCGGAGGATTCGACGACTTGATTGATGGTTCGGATCGATAGCTCGATTATGGGATCGATGGATTGTCCGTTCAATGAATCATATCGTCGAGGGAAAGACACGAAAAGGAAATTGATCGGCAAATCTAAGATTGTCAATATGGAAGTATTGACGAATCCAAAGATAGTCCGATAGATGATATGGTTAACGGGAAGTTAATCGGGAAGGCGTATAAGGGAAAGGTGTTCGAAGAAGCACGAGGATAAGTGCAACCGAACACACCCAAGGGTCGCCCATGGATGCAATCTCACCGGTAAAGGGAGTAAGCACCGAGAATGGGTAAGTGACGTGCTTCACCATGTAAGGATCTAATATCGCGGCCGCCTTTATGTATCAATCGCCATGGCCAATGGTGAAACCGATTAGGAATCGGTAAGACCAATGGTGACTCGACGGATAACCAACGGGAAAGTCCACGGTGAGAACCGGTGGACAAAACGGATGTTGGACCCGCGAGCAAACCAAAGGCCGACGGACGAATGATTTCATGGGCTAGCCTACGATAATCCGATGGGTGAATCCACGGACCCTTGGGTGTGATAATGATATTGTTCGGATCGCATGGATGGATCGGTAAGCCGAAGGCGTTATGACCACCATGGACCGGACGGGTAAACGGTTAGTAGACCGTGGGCGGTCGTAGTGATAAACGACCGGATCGGAAACATGGATGGTTCGATAAGCCGAGGGCTTGATCGTCCACCATGAAACCGAAGGGGCGTACGTTTGGAGGACGGATGGACCAATGAGCCAAGAGCTTGATTCGGCCACCGTGAACCAAGGGAAACGTACGATCCCCAATCTCTATCGTAGGGACTTAGACCAGTGGGGTTGGTTGGATGAATGGCTAAGTAACGATAGAGATTGGTCCATCAATACACGATTGGTTAAGAATCGTTGTACGAATGGAATAAGGCGACGAGAGGGCTAGGAGAAGGATCAATAGACGGATCGAAGAGGAACCGAATCCGCATGTAGGCCAAGGTATGTAAACGCATCTAACTTATTAGTTAAGATAGACGTTTGGGAATTGGCCGTTGGATTAGGGATACAAAGAATATACAATCGTTAGACTTAGAATGGTTAGCGAACAAATTGCATGACTTGGCCGAGTTAATGATCGATCTAAAGTCTAAGGGACAAAGATGATCAAACCGGTACAAGGGTTGGTTGGAATTAAACCAAGGGTAGAAAGACTTCCGCTGGGTACTAAGAAAGCGATTATAGAATTAAGCCTCGTAAAGGCAATTCTATGTTAAATCGCAAAAAAAAAATATGGAGGTTCGGCCGGGAAGAGGCACGAACGAGCGTCAATGGTCGACGGACGCCGAGACGTCCGGGACGGGACGCTACAGTCCCCGACTAAGTTAAGTCCGGAGAGGTTCCCTAGAACCGATCACTACTTGATCCGATCCTTAATCCGATTTTAGGGTCCATTCCTTATAACAATCGTTTTTAAGTCATATTCCGTGATTCGTTACTTAGAGTCTATGTGTAAGGATTAGAGTCTATATGCGATCGTAAAATAAACAAACAATCCGGATACTTTATTAATAAGTAAAAGATTCGGTACAACTTATGAGTTTGCATATAAGCTATTACAAGTCGTACAATCGATCCTATCTACCCGGACTTTATCACCACCCATCTTCCCGGCCTTGAGTCTCTCGCGCCTAAGCCAATCCCTTCCCACGATCACCATCTTTTCCTGAAAACAAAGGGGCGTAAGTAATCGGATATACTCTACGAATGCAAGTTCATGCAATGCACCCTAAGTTCCGATAATCACCTAATTCGGGAAACGGACTAGAGAGAGGAAGTAAGCGCATCAGTTCGGCCTAGAACTGGTAGATCCGTGCGGATCCGCCGTTTCCTTGCCGAGCCGCATCCCCGTCTCAGCCAATCCGTCACTCCGGACCAAGTTATGCACCGAGTATGAGTATGCTTATGAACCGTTATGCAGAACTATGTGTAACCCATAAGCCCCTAACGACCCATAACATCCATACGATCGGAGATCACCAAACCGGCGTTATCCTTCGGATAGCCTATCTCCGATGAATCTCAAGTCTCAAATTGGAAACTTCTTATGATCGTTTTTCCCTCCAAGATGGCCTGGAGATTATGCGGTGTTGGGGTCGGATTCCATCCACCTAAGACCGAGCCAAACATAAAACATCCTGAACAAACGTGCACGCCAGCTCGGGGGATCCTCTCAAAACAGCTCGAAACGACCTCTCCACCAACTCGGGTTCTACGATGATCGGCTCGGGCACTTTGCCATCCGGCTCGGGATTCTGCTTAGCCAACTAGACAGCCGAGCCCGATGTCCGAGCCCGATTTGACGACCGAGCCCTTCCTTGGTTTGAACACCCGAGCTCGTTCTACGTCCGAGCGACCGAGCCCATCTGCGTTTCGGGTACCTAAGCCGGTTCCCTCGCGGATACCCGAGCCCGGTGAATATTTCGATTCGGGAACAACGTCACATTGCCTCCCGAGCCGAGCACTAGGAAGTCTCCAAGGTGCCCGAGGCGAAATAATCAAGATACCCGAGGCAAGTACTTAGTAAATATTTGCCTTCAGAAGTATCATTTCTAAGCAAGATATCATTTCCGATATACCCGGAAATGATAGGAGAGAATCTAGAAGGATCGACTCAAATCAGGAAATCTTCCAAAGACTCCGAAGAATAAGGAAAGTATCCGAATCCGCGATATTCTAAGCCGACTTCAAGATAAATGGAAATCTTCCGAGAATATCGCTGGAGAGGCGGTTTACCATCCCTATATAAAGAGACTCAAAGCTCTCACAGAAGGGGAGGCAAGATCGCTCCAGAATCTACACTACACAAAGCTCTTACAGCACAAACACCTTTTTCCTTTTACGATCAAACTCTTGTACGATCAAAACTATTCTTTTCATCAATAAGATCAAGAACACCATCTTTGGTTACAATTGTTTCTGTTGTTCTTTGAGAATTCTCGCAAATCGTATCCCTAAAATAAAACCCTAGACAAATCTTGATTGTGTTAGTTTCGACTTCCACAGTTTGGCGCCGTCTGTGGGGATATCTTTAGAATTCTCTTACCCTAAGAACGCAGGACTCGATCACCGAAGAAGACGATGAACGAGGACGATCGTCAGATACCACCAGCCGGAGGAGGCAATCCTAACCCTCCGAACCCTCAAGCCGATCCAGCAATCTCAGCGACCCTAGCCGAACTGAAGGATATGATGGTTAAATTCCAGAAGAAAGCTGACGATCAAGAGAAAGCTAACAAGACCTTGGCGCAGCAAATAGATGAAATCGCATCCCGTGGGCAACACAAAACCACGCGTTTCCAGACTCGACCGCCACGAGCCCGGAGGGACTTGCCTGGTCTCAACCCAACAAGACTCACGTTCGCGACGCCGACCGATAATACCAGAGTTGCAACCCGAGCCGATCCTGCCAGACGCGACGATCAGGATGATCCCACCGAGCCAGACGCAGTGGACCCGACAAACGAGCCGGACGATCCACAAAACGAGCGTACCCGAGCCGGAGCTAACTCTGTCGAATGAACCGACCTCACTGATGACGAAGAGACTGAGGAAAACATAAGATGGGCCGAAGAATCCGAAAGAGAAGACGAGCTCAGCAAGATCCGAGCCTCCCTAGCCAAGGCAGAAGCTGATATGAAGCTCGTCAAAACCCAGATACATAGCGTTTCATCCTCTGCGCCTAACATCGACCGAATTTTGGAAGAATCTCGGAATACGCCATTCACCAAAAGAATTTCCGAAACGACGATGTCCAATCTGGGGAAGTTAAAAATCGACACCTACAACGGATCAACCGACCCGAAGGATCACATTAAATTATTCGTGATATCCGTGGCCCGAGCCAGGTTCAAACCCGGGGGAAGGACGCTGGTTTATGCTTACTGTTCGTGGAACACCTCAAAGGACCCGCATTAGAGTGGTTTTCAAGATTGGAACGAAACTCGATTGACAGTTTCGACGAACTGTCGACACTTTTCCTCAAGCAGTACTCCCTGCTCATCGACCCCGGAACCTCCGACGCAGATCTGTGGTCTCTGTCTCAACAGTCCACCGAGCCGTTAAGAGATTTCCTCACGACTTTCAAATCAACGCTAGCCAAGGTCGAAGGAATCACAGATGTAGCCGCCCTTTCGGCTTTGAAGAAAGCTCTCTGGTACAAGTCAGAATTCAGGAAGGAGTTGAACCTGTCCAAACCTACGACAATTCGCGACGCGCTGCACCGGGCCTCGGACTTCGTCGCCCATGAAGAAGAGATGGCGCTGCTAGCAAAGAGGCACGAGCCGACAAAACAAACGTCCCGAGCTGAGAAAGCCCAAACGACACCTCCGGTCCAGAAGAAAGCTCGCGAGAGCGGGACGTATACACATCATGAAGGACGCAATTTTAGGGGAGCGCACAACTACCAGATCGACACTCCTCGAGGCCGAGGTCGCGGCAGAGGCCAAGGTCGTGGGCGAGGAAGAGAGACCTACACTTGGACAAGAGATCAGCCACCAAGCAACGATCAAGAATACTGCGAGCACCACAAAATCTTCGGCCACCACACCTCACGATGCCGGAGCTTCGGCGCTAAATTAGCAACTAAATTCTTAGCACGAGAGCTCGGGACGAACGTCACACTCAAGGACCTGGAGCCAGAACCAGATCAGCCCGAACAGACCAACCCAGTAGGTGACCCCGAGCCAAGAAACCAAGAGTCGCAGAAGCGGACCAGAGGTACGCAAGACGAAGACCGAGATGGTACACGACAAAAAGTCTTCACCATAATGGGCGGATCACTATACTGCCCTGACACCGTAGCCGCGATCAAAGCATATCAACGCCAAGCTGAAGCGCCTAGCAACTGGTCAAGAACTTTTGACCGACCTAACGACGTGGTCACATTCGAAGAAAGCGAGACAAACGGGCTCGACATGCCTCACAACGATCCTCTTGTCATCACGTTAGCAATAGGAGACCACGACGTATGCCGAGTACTGATCGACACCGGCAACACCATCGACGTGATCTTCCGCGAAACACTCCGACAAATGAACATCGATATGTCACAGGTAACTCCGACCCCGAGGCCTGTCCTCAGATTTTCAGGGGAAACTTTGATGACGCTTGGAACCATCCAATTACCAGTCCAAGCCGGCGGGGTGACAAAGATAGTCAACTTCTCAGTCACCGATCAACCTACCATCTACAACGTCATAATGGGAACGCCGTGGCTAAATCTAATGCGAACTGTCGCATCAACATATCATCTCTGTGTCAAATTCCTGACCCCCAATGGCGTGAAAACGATCTAGGGTAGTCAGAAAAATTCTCGGATGTGTTTCATGGCAGCACACAAACTCTGAAACCCTGTCACTGAAGCAAAGGCCGAAACCGACCACAAGAAATCGAAACTTGGCCGGAGTGAAGAGAAGGCTATATCTAAGCAGATATAGCAATTACAGATCAAGGAGGCGCGCGAGGAAAAGAAGCCTACCTCGGATCCTGTAATCTCCATTAGCCTTGACGACGAACGGCCTGACCGATGCGTGGAAATCGGCAGCGACTTAACCGAGGAGATCAAGACCGAGCTCATCTCATTTCTCAAAGAGAACATCAACACCTTCGCCTGGTCGGCTGAAGATCTACCTGGAGTAAGCATCGACGTGATCTGCCACGAGCTGAATGTCGACCCGTCTTTTAAGCCCATCAAGCAGAAGCGAAGAAAACTGGGCCGAGACCGCGCAGATGCTGTGAATGCCGAAGTAGAAAAACTCCTGAAGATCGGCTCGATCTCCGAAGCAAGATACCCGGACTGGTTAGCAAATCCTGTCGTGGTTAAAAAGAAGAACGGCAAGTGGAGAGTTTGTGTCGACTTCACCGATCTGAACAAAGCTTGCCCTAAAGATAGTTTTCCGCTCCCACACATCGATCGCTTAGTGGAAGCAACTGCGGGGAACAAGATGCTATCGTTCATGGATGCTTTCGCAGGATACAACCAGATTCTCATGCACCCCGATGATCGCGAGAAGACAGCGTTTATCACAAATCGAGGTATTTATTGCTATAAAGTCATGCCCTTCGGACTCAAGAACGCCGGCGCGACATACCAACGGCTCGTCAACAGGATGTTCTCCGAACAGCTCAGGAAAACGATGGAAGTTTACATCGATGATATGCTAGTCAAATCCCTCGAAGAAAACGACCATATAGCCCATCTACGCGACTGCTTTCGCCAACTTAACCAGCACAACATGAAGCTCAACCCGGCGAAGTGTCGTTTCGCGGTGAAATCAGGTGAGTTTCTGGGATATCTCGTAACTCACCGAGGCATCGAGGCGAACCCAAAGCAAATTGATGCTCTACTGAACATGCCCTCACCACAAAACAAACGTGAAGTTCAACGTCTCACCGGAAGAGTCGCAGCCTTGAACCGATTCATCTCGCGATCAACTGACAAATGCCTGGCTTTCTACGATACTCTGCGCGGAAACAAGAAATTCGAATGGACCGATTGCTGCGAAGAAGCTTTCCAGGAATTGAAGAAGTATCTGGCTAATCCACCGGTGTTAGCGAAACCAGTCCCGGGCGAGCCGTTATTTATGTATATCGCCGTCTCAGATACAGCAATAAGCGGAGTCATCGTTAGAGAAGACAGAGGAGAACATAAGCCAATATTCTATGTCTCACAAACTTTCACCGACGCAGAAACACGCTATTCGCAAACTGAAAAGCTCGCCCTCGCCGTAGTAATGTCAGCTCGGAAGCTACGGCCGTATTTCCAATCTCACTCAATTGTCGTCATGGCGCCCGTATCACTCCGAACTATCTTGCATGGTCCAAGTCAGTCGGGACGCCTGGCCAAATGGGCAGTAGAACTCAGCGAGTACGACATCGAATACAGGAATAAAACGTGTGCAAAATCTCAGGTCCTCGCCGACTTTATCATCGAGCTGCCGACGGAAAACGCCCGAGAAGAGTCGCCCGACGCTGTTTGGATCCTCCACGTCGACGGGTCATCCTCAAAACAAGGTTCTGGCGTCGGAATCCGCTTAGCGTCACCAGAGGGTGAGATCCTTGAACAATATTTTCTGCTAAACTTCGACGCGACTAACAACGTGGCAGAGTATGAAGCACTGATAGCAGGACTTAAGCTGGCTCGGGGACTTAAGATCAACAAGCTGCGAGCCTTTTGCGACTCCCAGCTCGTGGCCAATCAATTCAACGGAGAATACGCGGCTCGCGACGAACGAATGGAAGCATATCTTGCTCTCACGCAAGACTTGGCAAAACAGTTCGGAGAATTCGAGTTAACCAGAATCCCGCGAGGCGAGAACACATCGGCCGATGCCTTAGCAGCTCTAGCTTCAACCTCCGACCCAAATCTGAAGAGGATCATACCGGTAGAGTTCATCGAAAAACCGAGCATTGACGACAGTAGCAAAGATCAAGTACTAACAGCTCGGGAGACGGAAGACCTGGAAGAAACGGACGCCGAACCGCTAGACCAACAAACTACAGACATAACCGAGCCCGAATACGGAAGTGATGCCAAATGGATCAGAGCTATCCGAAGCTACATAGCCGATGGAGAAGTTCCTACTGAAAAATGGGCAGCTCGGAAGCTTAAGGCGAAAGCGGCTCGGTATACTCTGATCGACGGAGAACTCTTTAAATGGCGGTTCTCCGGACCCCTGCTAATCTGCGTTGAAGGAAACGAAGCTCGGAGAGTCATGGAAGAAATACACGGCGGATCTTGTGGAAATCACTCTGGCGGGAGAGCCCTAGCCATAAAGATCAAACGCCACGGATATTTTTGGCCGACGATGGTCAAAGACTGCGAGAAGTTTTCTCAACGGTGCGACAAATGCCAGAGACACGCACCAACTATTCATCAACCCGCCGAGCTCCTCTCTTCCATCACCTCGCCTTATCCCTTCATGCGCTGGTCCATGGACATTATCGGACCTTTACACAACTCCAAGCAGAAGAAGCTCGTCCTCGTACTAACAGACTACTTCTCCAAATGGATCGAGGCGGACTCCTATGCCAGCATCAAAGACGCATAAGTCGAGAACTTCGTTTGGAAGAACATCATATGCCGCCACGGGATACCTTACGAGATCGTTACAGACAACGGATCGCAGTTCATTTCGGCTCGATTCGAAGGATTCTGTGAGAAATGGGGAATTCGCCTCAGCAAGTCTACGCCTCGGTATCCTCAGGGAAACGGACAGGCAGAAGCGGCGAATAAAACGATTCTCGACGGAATAAAGAAACGCCTCGACGCGAAGAAAGGCCTTTGGGCCGACGAATTGGAAGGAGTACTATGGTCGCACAGAACCACGCCGCGGCGGGCCACGGGAGAAACACCCTTCGCCCTCGTCTACGGGACGGAGTGCGTGATTCCCACCGAAGCCGAGATCCCGGGATAAGAAGACGTTTGCTTCCCGAGCAGGAAAATTCCAACACTCAGATGATGCTGGACGAACTGGACTTAATTGACGAAAGAAGAGATTCAGCTATGGTCCGTATGCAGAACTACCAGAATGCCATAGCTCGGTATTACAACTCTCATGTTAAGCACCGCCGTTTTCACGAAGGAGACCTCGTGCTACGCAAAGTTTTTCAGAACACTGCCGAGCTGAATGCAGGAAAGCTCGGCGCAAATTGGGAAGGACCGTACACAATCGCAAAGGTGATCCGTCCCGGTGTCTACGAACTCATCAACATGAACGGCAAAGCGGTACCTAGATCCTGGAACGCTATGCATCTAAGGAAATTGTAACACCCGCGTCCCGCGATCCTAAAGGGGGCCGGTTTATTTTAGGGAAAACTAGATCATGGTCGAGAAAGACCAATGAATAAGTTAACCCAAGGAAGGAATGAAACGTTTAAGTCATGAAAAAGGTACATGAGTTAGACGGTTTCGGGATAATCTAGTGATCATGGGGAAATGATCATGGTAAGATTAGAAATAGCGTAGTCAAGGCCGAGAAATGGACCGAAAGACTTAGCCAAAAAGAACGGACGAAACTGTCCGAGCTAATCCAGCTAGGTGAGCTAGATGAACTAGCTAGCTCATCTAGGTGAGCTAAACCAGCTGGAGGACTAGCTAGCTCAGCTAGGTGAGCTGACCGGCAGCTCAACCGAGCTCGGTGAACTGATCGAGTACTGACCCAGCTGGGTGGTCCGGTCAGCTGACACTCGAGCTGGTGGACTGTGGTAGCTCGGCATGAAGAGGTGTAAGGTCGAGCGGTTACCTACGAACGGTTACCCTTGGCCAAAGGGTGGATAAGGCCAAACGGTTACGATCGGAAAGACGCAACCTTTCGGAAGGGTGCAACGAACGGATGTGATGTTTCGAAAACACAGCCATTCGCCCCCTATATAAGGGAGGACGCCCAAGGCATTCACAATCACCATCATAACCCAAAAGGGGTCCCAAAACACTCTACGAAGTGTTGGTCGGAAAGGGGGTGCGGCTCGGCGAGTATCTCCGGAATCGGAATAGATTCTCGGAGCCTCGACCGAACTGATGCGCATGCTACCTCCCGATCCAACGGTTCGATAGAATGTATTGAGGGATGGATGGGATGGACCGATCGTCTTAGAGACGGATCGGATTGGACAGACAGATCGTCGGACGGATCGGATCGGACAGACCGATCGTCGGACGGATCAGATCGGACAGACCGATCGTCGGACGGATCGGATCGGACAGACCGATCGTTGGACGGAAGGATTGGATCGGAGAAGAAGACGGATTCGGATAGACCGTCGCACAGACGGATCGACCGACCGGGATAGGCGGATCGATCGTCGTGTCAACAGGTCGGGTTGACGTATAACCGGATCTGTTTACGATCGGATAAACAGACCAAGGCTTAGATTGGCGGATTGATCGGTCGTATAGATCGGCGGGATGACCGACAATACGTATCGGAGATCTGGTCGAGGGAACATGGTGGATTACTCGATCGAGGATTCGATGAGAACCGCTGGAGGGTTCGACGACTTGATTAATGGTTCGGATCGATAGCTCGATTATGGGGTCGATGGATCGTCCGTTCTATAAGTCATATCGTCGAGGGAAGGACACGAAAAGGAAATAGATCGGCAAATCTAAGATTGTCAATATGGAAGTATTGACGAATCCAAAGATAGACCGATAGATGATATGGTTAACGGGAAGTTAATCGGGAAGGCGTATAAGGGAATGGTGTTCAAAGAAGCACGGGGATAAGTGCAACCGAACACACCCAAGGGTCGCCCATGGATGCAATCTCACCGGTAAAGGGAGTAAGCACCGAGAATGGGTAGGTGACGTGGTTCACCATGTAAGGATCTAATATCGCGGCCGCCTTCATGTATCAATCGCCATGGCCAATGGTGAAACCGATTAGGAATCGGTAAAACTAATGGTGACTTGACGGATAACCAACGGGAAAGTCCACGGTGAGAACCGGTGGACAAAACGGATGTTGGACCCGCGAGCAAACCAATGGTCGACGGACGAATGATTTCATGGGCTAGCCTATGATAATCCGATGGATGAATCCATGGACCCTTGGGTGTGATAATGATATTGTTCGGATCGCATGAATGGATCGATAAGCCGTAGGCTTTACCGACCACCATGGACCGGACGGGTAAACGGTTAATAAACCGTAGGCGGTCGTAGTGATAAACAACCGGATCGGAAACATGGATGGTTCGATAAGCCGAGGGCTTGATCGTCCACCATGAAACCGAAGGGGCGTACGTTTGGAGGACGGATGGATCAATGAGCCAAGAGCTTGATTCGACCACCGTGAACCAAGGGAAACGTACGATCCTCAATCTCTATCGTAGGGACTTAGACCAGTGGGGTTGGTTGGATGTATGGCTAAGTAACGATAGAGATTGGTCCATCAATACACGATTAGTTAAGAATCGTTGTACGAATGGAATAAGGCGACGAGAGGGCTAAGAGAAGGATCAATAGACGGATCGAAGAGGAATCGAATCCGCATGTAGGCCAAGGTATGTAAACGCATCTAACTTATTAGTTAAGATAGACGTTTGGGAATTGGCCGTTGGATTAGGGATACAAAGAATATGCAATCGTTAGACTTAGAATGGTTAGCGAACAAATTGCATGACTTGGCCGAGTTAATGATTGATCTAAAGTCTAAGGGACAAAGATGATCAAACCGGTACAAGGGTTGGTTGGAATTAAACCAAGGGTAGAAAGACTTCCGCTGGGTACTAAAAACCTTAGGTACGCATGTACTTGAACTACGGGGTGGCTTGATCCCTGAAAAGGGTACGTAGGCAGCTCGTCCTTGGACGAGTTCAGCTACCCCCCCTAATTAAAAAAGGGGGGAGTGGGTCCGTATATACACATACTCCCACTGAAACTTTTTAACAAATTTTCTTAAGCTTAATCCTTCGGATTTTACATTTGATCCACCTCGACATCTATCTCGAAATTCACCTCGGAAACTTTTACGGTCAGCCTATCGACATATAAAGCTAACAGTTCGTTCGGACGATGGCCACGTCCACGAACAGAGAGCTCATTTCACCGCCTCGGTTACAGCGCGCTATATAAGCATCCGAGACAATTTGGTCGGAGATATCTTGCCAAAAAGAAATTGTCTTCAGAAAACCCAGTCGACTTCAACACTGGTGCCCCAGTTCGCTTCTAAGCACTGGCTATCGATTATATCAGGTCGGGTCGCAACCGAAAGAGATTATAATCCCACTTAACCAAAACCCAGTTACCTTAATACTGGTGCACGATTCGTTTCACGTTCGGCTCGGAAGTCAAAACAGTTCGGAAAAATTTACTTCTCGACGAACAAGTTGTATTTACGAAACCCAGTCACTTAACACTGGTACCGAATTTAGTTCGGAAACGTCTCAAGATAAACAAGACAATTCAAATACTTAAAGAAGGAAACACATGTTCAGATGGATAAAGCCGTCCAGGCATAAGTTTTACAAAAAAGAAACTTAAAATAAAAACAAAAGAGGAAACACCTCGGGCTCATTCATCCTGCTCCTCATCGGGGACATCTGTGGCCGCGGGATTCAGGTTCGTGCCCGATTGGTCGAGCACCCCGGCGTCAGCGGCATCACTTTCCACCGACCTATTCCCAAGTCCGTCGTGAGTAGAGTCGGGAGATACCGGAGGAACTTTCGGATCCCCAAGAAGCTCGGCCCCCAGCTTAACGTACTCAGCCTCCGCATCTCCATACTCTTCCTTCCACTTGGCGACCTCGAGCTTTTCATCTTCGATCCTTCCCCCGGCTTCAAGCGCTTCGATCAGCTCGGCGTTGGCCTTCGCCTGAAGAAAGTATACATACCGCTCGGAGACTTTGCCGAACTCTGCCAGTTTCGCCTAGGTCATTTTGACCTTCTCGACGAACTCTCCGGCGATCTTCCTTTCACCAGCCTTCCTCGCTCGAGCCACCTCGGTCTCGCGAAGAGCCTTCTCCTCGGTGAGCAGGCGCTTAAGACGCTCGATTTCCGCCTCGGCCTTCCGACGGATATGAACGTTCTCCTCGGCCTCCTTTCGTCGTGCTTCCTGCTCGGCCACAATCAGAGCCTCGGCAGCTTGCACCGCTTGAACCGCCTCGGTCGCCTTCCTCTCTGCATCGGTTCGAGCAGCCTCGAATTGCTCCCTCGCCACGGCACATTCGCGGGCCGCAGAATCGTAGGAATGAACCATAGTGTTCATCGAGGAAAAGGCCTGGAAAACAAGACGCATTAAGTATGAAACAAAGCTGGCTTATCTTGGACGGAAAATAAGTCAATACCTTCAAGAAATTAGCCGCGATCTCGCCGTATCGTTCCGCCTCGACCAAGCCCTCAGGGGCGGGAAGCAACGGCCAGGCACAGGATGCAATAAGGTTGGCAGAAGCAACCTTATCTTGATAGATTGGGCGAGAAGAGCTGTGAGCTTTTTTCGACTTCTTGCGCTTATCCCCGGAATGCTCTCCTCGGGGACGTTTCCCTTTGGGCTTCGTCTGCCCACCAGCGGGCAGACCAACCACCAAAGTGTTTCCCGCCTCGGGAACCCGGTCGGCGACATCCCCAAGTGGGATACCCTCGGGCACCTCGGTAAGAGCCGCGGTAATGGCCAGGTCGACTCCCGATCCCACGGGATCGACAATCACCTCGGGATCAGTAACCACCTCGGTCCCCATCGTAGCCTCGGGTGGAGTTAGGGGTCCGAAAGCCGCCTCGATCGCTCTCTGCTCCTCGCGCGCCTTCTTCTCGGTAGCCTTCCTCTCCCTCAACGACATCTGTACTCCTTGCATCTCCGTCAAAAAATTGAGCCTTTGATCTGAAGAGGATGAAGAAGTGGAACAGGACGCACCGTGGAGAACCCTTAACGCCTTCTCTACCCTTTCTTGAGAGAAATGCTTTATCCAATGACACTTCCTGGCAGCCAACTCCTCGTGCGCACTGAAGAGGTCCTCGGGGATACGGTCAAGGAAGCTCGGGCCTCGGTCTGCAAAAATTTCAAAAAAAAACAATCAGTTGAAGTCGAGTTAAAACACATAACAAGCAAAAAACTTCAGATAAGCTACCAATCTTTCTCTATTTCCCAATTATTTTCCCAAGGCAGCCCTCGGGGACACAGTCTTCGTCGAGGGCAACGAAGAAGAAGTGATCGGTATATTTCTCGTCCTTGCTCGGGAAGCCACCGATAACTCTTCGCCTCGGGCGAGGAGAAATATAATATCTCTCCATTGCACAACCCGGAACCCGTCGAATCTCCAATAGATTCCTCAGATGATCAAGACCGATGTTGTTATACGTTTCGATCCCACGTATCAAAATCCCAATCAAATGTCTGAGGCCTCGGGTCGTGATCTGGGCCAGAGCAAGTTTA
Source organism: Arabidopsis arenosa (assembly GCA_905216605.1). Lineage (NCBI taxonomy): Eukaryota > Viridiplantae > Streptophyta > Magnoliopsida > Brassicales > Brassicaceae > Arabidopsis > Arabidopsis arenosa. The sequence goes on from LR999451.1 coordinate 16,615,639, forward strand.
TACGACCACATATATTCAATGATCGGCCTCAGGATCGGAAACCAGAGAAAACAGAAATAAAAGAACCCCTCGTATAGAGTGAAGAATCCCTCGGGAGGATCGTCAGCCCTCTCGCTCGGGGTCGGCAATCGCAGAGTGACCCCCTCGCTGAAGTTGAACCGCGCCTTCAAATCCCGAAGCGAGTCCGTAGTCGAAAGAGTAGAACCAGGGGGATCGAGCTTTTTCGTTTTCTTGGCTCGCGATTTCCTCTTCTTCTGAGCCAGGGCACCCTGAATCGCTTGCTGAAGCAACCTAGCTCCCTCCTCGGGATCGTAAGAAACCATCTCGCCCTTCACCTCGGGCAAAACCGGCAACTCGGACGCGTCCTGCCAACGAGACACCCCAGCTTCATCCGCGGCTGGAGGAAGTATCCTCCTCCTCCTGTTCAAGGTCGCCTCGGGGTCATCAGGAAGATCCTCGTCCCGAGCCGTGTCAGCAACTGCGTCCTCCCGAACCACAAATCGGCTCGGATCCTCTCGGTTTTCAGATGACGACTCTGCATCACTGCTCGGCTCGGATCGGTCTGACAAAATGGCCTCGGACCCATCTGAACTGCTCCAAACCATCTTTCGTTTGTAAACCGGAATACTTCTGCCTCGGGATGAATCGCTTGAGTCTGAAAGCGACATTTTCTGGCTCGGGTGAATCGAAGGAACAGTCGGAAAAAACAAGATTCGGAGATCGTAGAAATCAAATCTAGGATCTAACACGGCGGAGAGACAACGGAAAATAAAGCGGAGCAAGGGAAAACAAAGAAATCAAGATCAGAGAGAAAAGAAGCAAACCTTAGAGTTTTTCCTTTGCAGATTGCGAAATGAGAAAATGAGCTGAAAACTTAGTATTTATAGAAACTTGGGGCGCGTCGGGTACGCGCGCTCTCAATAAAATGCTTCGCGTCCGCCTAAAATCTCGGGAATCGGCAAAAACCTTTCCACTTCTCGAGAAGGAATCCCAACCGTCACACGCCATGGGAAGACGAAACGACAAAAGAACTCGAATCATCGAAAGAATTTATCCTTAAAGGATGAATCGCCTCGGCATACACGAACAGGCTCGGAACGAAGTAAACGGCTCGGTCCAATCATCATCAAGCTCGTCACATTTGGTTATTCAAACTAACGAGCTGGGGGGCTAACTGTTGGGGTCGGATTCCATCCACCTAAGACCGAGCCAAACATAAAACATCCTGAATAAACGTGCACGCCAGCTCGGGGGATCCTCTGAAAACAGCTCGGAACGACCTCTCCACCAGCTCGGGTTCTACGATGATCGGCTCGGGCACTTTGCCATCCGGCTCGGGATTCTGCTAAGCCAACTAGACACCCGAGCCCGATGTCCGAGCCCGATTTGACGACCGAGCCCTTCCTTGGTTTGAACACCCGAGCTCGTTCTACGTCCGAGCGACCGAGCCCATCTGCGTTTCGGGTACCTAATCCGGTTCCCTCGCGGATACCCGAGCCCGGTGAATATTTCGATTCGGGAACAACGTCACATTGCCTCCCGAGCCGAGCACTAGGAAGTCTCCAAGGTGCCCGAGGCGAAATAATCAAGACACCCGAGGCAAGTACTTCAGAAGTATCATTTCTAAGCAAGATATCATTTCCGATATACCCGGAAATGATAGGAGAGAATCTAGAAGGATCGACTCAAATCAGGAAATCTTCCAAAGATTCCGAAGAATAAGGAAAGTATCCGAATCCGCGATATTCTAAGCCGACTTCAAGATAAATGGAAATCTTCCGAGAATATCGCTGGAGAGGCGGTTTACCATCCCTATATAAAGAGACTCAAAGCTCTCACAGAAGGGGAGGCAAGATCGCTCCAGAATCTACACTACACAAAGCTCTTACAGCACAAACACCTTTTTCCTTTTACGATCAAACTCTTGTACGATCAAAACTATTCTTTTCATCAATAAGATCAAGAACACCATCTTTGGTTACAATTGTTTCTGTTGTTCTTTGAGAATTCTCGCAAATCGTATCCCTAAAATAAAACACTAGACAAATCTTGATTGTGTTAGTTTCGACTTCCACATGCGGTATGTTTCGGTGTTTCCGTGTGTGTCGAAAATGCGACCCAAGGACTCGTATTTATAGAGTTTTCGGTCCAAAACCGTTTTCCAACCGTTTTACCCAAAGGTGCCTCTTCGCACATAACCGCTTCTTGACACCCATTCGGTCATGTGTGGTAACCGACACCCTTGGCAACCGTTCGGCTAGTAGTCACTCGGTTAGCTGACCTTCACTCCGTTTTGTCTAGCTGAGCTTCCAAGTAGCTGGTCCAGCTGACCCGAGCTACCGAATAACCGTCCCAGCTGGTTAGCTCACTTACTTTAGCTCAATATACTCCGATTGACTTCCCCGAGCTGATGGGCAGCTCCTTTTTAGACTTATCCGAGATTCCTACTTTCTTCCCGGAGTAAGTCTCATCCGGCGATCCTATTAAGGATCGCGGACGCTACAAAACCCGTCTCCGGTTTGGATATGAGGTTCGGTTCCTTCACCCATGAAAGCTTCGAGATCTTCAACCTCATACTCGCGAATTTCAGAAGGGAGGTTCGACATTTTACGAAAGTGGTTTTACCGAAAGGAAACAATAATCTCTGTAATAAGAGTGAAAGTTTTCTAGGTAAAGAAGATAAGATGGGAAAGTAATATTACCTCTTAGGACCCAAAAGTAAGATGGAAGACCGCCTCGGAAATATTGGGAAGCGGGAGAGTTTTCCCTGCAGTATTAATATAAAATTAAGAAATTAATGATGACGGTTGTCAGGGAAATCAAATCATCTGATTTTCCGAAATCGGCGTAGCAGCGTAAAACATGGGAAAATTTCAAGATGACAAAGATCTCGATTCATTAATTACTATTTACTTAAGTCTTCCAAGCCGAGCACTCAGCTCGCAAGACTTGGGGGGCTAAATATTGGGGTCGGATCCCACACATTTTTGGTAGGATCCACTTGGATCTGTCCACGTCATTATTACACAATAATCCTCTCAGAGTTTAAGATATTTTGTTATAAGTATTGAACTTAAACAGTCGGGAGTTCGATACAAGTCCACTAGAAGGGTTCGATCTTTGCCAGTATGGAGTTCGCTCTTATTCGATATACAGTTCGCATAAAGAAAGGCCGAAGCGAGGAGAATATTGTTCGAGGCTCGCAGTAGCATCAAAGCACGGGAGTTCGGAGTCAGCAAGAAAGAGTTCGGAAAGCCCATGTGAAGCCCAAGACAGTTCAAATTCAAGCCGTTTCGGTCAAATTGTAACTTATATGATTAATGCGGATCAATATGATTACAAGTAGTAAATAGCCGCATTAATCGTATTTTCTCTATAAAAACAACCTCAAACGCATGTGTTTGAGGGGCGAATCTTTTTACACACTACTTCCAAGCAATACAACATACTTTCTCTCTTTATTATTCTCGCAAGGCTTTTTGTACTTCGTTCTTATCAGATTTCTTTACTTTCTTTTCTTGGTTAAACTTCCCTTTCAAATTCTCATATTCATTTGCTGATTTTACAAGAGTTTTTCTCCACTGAAATACTTAAAGACAATTGAGTGTGAATCTTACATCCACAATGATACCTTCCCCTGTCAATTTGAACTTGAATCTGACTTATAATTATTATGTTTGCATCGGTTTTGAACTCGTGGATAGAATACATACTTGGATTTTCTTTCACTTATTCACCATTCTTGTTAATCCAAGTAGCTGCTTCTGTTATTGGAGTAGTTCCCCCATCCTTAACCAACCCTTCTTTCAAGCCATGTTATTTTGTGAGAGCATGTGAGGCCTATTTCAGGATTGAGCTTGGTAGAACGTGTTAGGTTTGAGCCGACAAGAGTAGTATCTCATGTAGTTCCAATCCGCGTTTTCCGACTTGGTAGGACTAGCTGGGAACTTATTTGGGGATTGAGATTGAGTGTGAAAAGAAAAACAAAAAAAATGGGTTAGAGTCTATAGGAGAAGGAAGCTGAAAATCATATTCAGGTCTAGTGAATGTTTGGGAAGCATAGAATTGTTAAGTTATGCTCTAAAAAAAAGATGGCAACAAAAACAGAAAAGATTATAAAAGCCATAAGAGTTTAAGAAAAACCCAATTCACTAGACTAGACTCATAGAGTATAAGAAAGCTTTTCCTTAAGAACAAGAGCCAAAGAAAAGAAAAGATAAATTGATCCAAGAAAAAATCGAAATATGCCTTTAGTGCAAAAGGGTAGACTTAGGATCATCAATGGGTTTAGAAGTAGGACCATCTACTTGTTATTCACGGTTTATGTCATTGGGTAGATGGGGTGCTATTCTTGTATGCATAGGTTGGCACTTACCTTTAGCATTCTTCTAAAGCTCAGTCCATTTTCGTTGAGAGTCCCCTGTTATTAAAATCTAAACCACCTTAAAGGGGCCGTCTTTGTCTCATAACTTGTCCTTAGCCAAACGAGTTCACTAACGATGCACAGCTTGATTCATGTTTTGAACTTAATGAATATTAAAGGGATTGGTTGATTTTGACGCATTATGCAATCGAGTGTGGGTTTGGATTATAACAGACCATGGCTAAAGTTTTTAAGTAGAAGTCGATCACCTTGCATCTTAGAACTATTAACTTAGACATTGAGCTTAATTACTTCATCACATGCTTTGGTTCTGAGTCCCCAACTTCAAACCTCTCCTTCCGCATATGTTTTCTTGTTTGCTTGAGGGTAAGCAAAGACTAAGTTTGGGGGAGTTGATATGTCTATAATTTGCATGATTTAAGCATTCATTCTTCATCACTTTGTCATTGTTTCAACTACATTTCATCTCATCAGTAGTCGTTTTAGTGTGTTTTGCATACTTAGGACGGTTTTGCATTAGGATTGCATGTGCATTGCATATTTGGTTGTTTTCAGGTAATTTGGATGCTTTTGGAGTTCAAACAGAAGAGAAACGGAACAGAAATTCAGAACGCTCAATCACGCCTTCAGCCAAAGCACTCGATCACAACCTCGGAGCCCTGACAGAGCAAAACCACTCGATCGCAACCCCAGAAACTGTCTTGAAGGGAAAAACCACTCGATCACAACCCCGGAGCAATTTCAGAAGAAACCACTCGATCGCAAGCTCGAGCAGAAGCTGTCATGGAGGACATATCACTCGATCACAACCCCGGAGAAGCCAGCAGCTCAGTTTCACTTGATCGCAAGGCCGGAGGAATCACCCACTCTATACCACTCGATCACCACTTGGTCATCAGAAGCCCATCTACTCATTCTTCACTCAACCAGACAAGCTGAGAGTACGGAAGAGAAGAGAAGCTGATGAAACCACTTGATCACCACCTCATGTCATCTACTCGATCGCACCACTCGATCGCAGGGTCGCTGGACCATTCCATCTCGTCTTCACTCAGACCACTCGATCGCAAGACGGAGTTCCCGAAGCCCAGTTTGATCAGTTTCACTCGATCACAGGGATGCCCATTTCAGCCCATCAGATGCTCGATCGCAGGGTCTCGATGTGAAGCCACTATCTCAAACTTTCCTTATTTAACTTTTCTCGCTTATATAAGCAGCCTCTAAGGGTTTTCTCTAGGGCATCCTTTTTTTCGCATTTCAGTTTTACCTTAGACTTGTTTTCGTAGCCGCAGTGTGTTCTTCCTGCGACTTTGTATTCGCTTTCAAGTATTTTATATTTCAGTTTTCGTTTCAGTCTTTGTCATTTCCTGTTATCATGTTTTCAATCGTTTCATCGCTATTGTTTTTGATTATATCTGAGTAGTGAATTGTATTTCTGAGGATGGGATAGAGTAGTCGTGGTTGCCTTAGTCGCTTTAGATGGTTGAGTTTAGATGGTTTGAATCCCTTCTGGATTAGTTGCGCTTATTGCTTGTTCCTTTCTGATCAACTGGAATATGAATCCAGACATTCTCGCACCCAAAAGGTGTTTGATGGAATGTCTGATCCACTAATTCCAGAGATACTCGTCTTTATCCCAAGGTATTGGCCGTTTAGAGCGGGTATTGGCTTTAACAAGTTGATTCGATATTGCCTGCTTAGTTAGAGATCGCTAATGGTGATTAGGTCTGTGTCTAGCTCTGCTTGAGAATTTCTATCACGGTAGTGAATTGATTTGCTTTTGAACTTGTTGTCAAGGGATAGCTTCTGTGAAGTTTTGTCAACCATCTAAATAGATTAAGGAGACCACGCTATTCGACTACCCTGTCCTTAGGAATCTCTCACCCATTTGATTGCTTGTTATCTTACATGCTTTGTTATTCAAATGCCTGCTATTGCTAGTTTGCATTTCAGTTTCATTGCATTTCTATTATTTCGCATTAGGACTGTTAGAAAACAACAACTATCTGCTTGGCTTGACTTAGCAAATTCTGATCATATCTCATCTGTTTGCATCACACTAGATTGGATTGACAACCTAAAATACTACAACGACACGATAGTGTTTTAGGATTAATTGATCTTAAAAACATATTATCAAGCATTTAATAGAATATGAAAGAATTCAAAATCTAATGTTATTCAATTTTGTATTTTATTGTTTCTATTAAATTCATGGGTTATTCAATTTAATGGATTTTAAATTCTACTAAAAGTTTGTGTTATTCAATATTAGGGTGGTTTTGATAATTATGTCATTTGAATGGAATTTAATAGAAATCTATAAAAAAAAAAATATGAAGAACCAATTTGTAACACCCCGGTTTCAGGATTATGGTGGTGGATGCGGAGATGTTTAGAAAAATTAGTTTGACCACCTATGTCACCAAAGTGCACTTATGTTTTCGGTCAAATGTCTTGAGAGAAATCCATAGTTAAGCATGCTTGAGGTAGAGCAATTTCAGGATGGGTGACCTTCTGGGAGAAGTGATTGTCGCTACAAGAAAACACACCGTTAGCTACCCCCATATTAGTCGGAAAATAGTCGCAAATAAGGTATTTACGACCACTTAACGACTAATTCAAATAGTCACTAAAAAATGGTCGCAAAATAAAACGGTCGTAACTTAATCACTTATGTGCGACCACTTTCAAACCTAAATATATAGTCGTAAATAAGCGACTAATCTGTGACTAGTACAGGTCGTTGCAGATGCCCGACTAAAACGCAATTAGGTTTGATTTGAGACAGCATTGTGACGATATTTAACAGTCTTATCTTGCAACGGTTTTGGGACTAACCCCAGAGTCCGAGTTACGCGACTCATTAGAGACTAAGATTTCGTAGGCGAAAAACAAAAAATAGTCTCAATTTAGTCATTGTATCTGTTTTTTCAAGTTACAACTTAGTCGTAACATAGTCTTTCGTGTTTGCGACCAATGTAAGATTTTTTTCTATAGTCTCGTATAAGCAACCAATGTGCCACAAGTGTTAGAGTTTGTGTAATTTGGTTTTGTCATAAAATGATCACAACTTTGTAGATTGTCGATTACAAATATGTCACATGTTTGCAATCATAAACCTAATTAATTTTCGAATTGAAAAGTTATTAATAAAAAAATGCGATTAAATACAGTAATCAAATTTTCATCTTAATTAAACAAGATCATCCTACTCAAAACAAAATATTATCATCCTAATTAAACAAGTTTTCATCAAAACTACAAAAGCAACAAAAGATCAAGTTCATAGGTTAGAACAAATGTTAGACAACCCCCGGTGTCTTTTGAGGTGCATGCGTTTGGGATAGCTAGTTGGGTGCCTACAGCTGCAGCTGTTGTGGTCGGTAGAGTGCATGCAGGTGTGGTGGTTTCTTGGATGGGTGGTTCAGGTTGTGTAGAAGCAGAAGACAAAAAAGCTGCCAACTCAAGATCTTTATCTTTCATGAAGAGGACGAGCTTCTCCAAGCTGGAGATCCGAGATTGAGATTGGCGGTGCTCCTCATCACGCCTTGCATTTTCAGCATCGTGTTCAGATATCTTGCGTCGCAGCTGATCTTGAAGCTCCTCAATGGTTGATGTAGAAGAGCTCGCATAACTCTCCTTCTTTTTTCCTTCTTTCAGTGTCTCCACAAGCGATCCAAGACCATAAGGGGTACCTTTGTCATCTTTATGAGTACACTAATAAGTGAACAAGAACAAGAAAGATGTCAGATCAAACAAAGTATCCATTGCTCACTAGACAAAGACAATCAGATTCTAAGCAAAATAAATACATAAATGAATTACCTGAAGAAAGATATCATTCTTTTCATCAATGCTGAGCATACGCTAAGTTGAATGTACAGAGGAATTTTTAGAAGTCTGAGGACCATCCTCGTCCAATTCAGACATCCTCTCTTCAAGGCCCTTTGCATACGCCTCAGCAACTTCTTTAGATTTTTGATCCAAAAATGATCCATCAGCCCTAGTATGTGTTTTCATAAAAACTTCGCCAAGTGATACAGGACGCTTCAACTGTTCCTCCTACAGTGAAACTCAAACAGATTAAAATCATGGAAGCAATATTAGAAACTCAGAGAAGTGATTTGTTTGGATGGAAAGAGAACTCTTACCAATTCTTGCTAAACTTGCACAAAAGATTTCTGACCAGCTAAGTGTTTGTGCACTCCAAGACCTCCACGATCAGAGTTTCTGCACTATGAAGCATTCTCACTCCTCTCAATAGGATCCTCAGTGTTCCAATACTTCCACATCTCAGCCCAAAGTCTACCACGAATCCACTGTGGTTGTACATTGCTCTTCTTTGCTTGACTGACAATTCCTTTCAACTGCTTCTTGGTTATCACCAAGAATCCTTCTCTAACGAGCTCAGTAATCCCGACATCCTAATTATACATCTGCTACAAGTTAGCAAAGATACTAAGTCATATATAGTAAACAATAACAGAATGAAAGGTTTATATGACATTACCACAAAACTTCTGAAGTATCTCTCTTGAATGGGTATTGGAGTAACCTTCCAACTGAAGTAAGGCCCATCAAACTTCCTCCGAAAGATTTCAACAATCACTCTAGACAGCTTCCCTTTGTGCCGGTTAAACTTGTAACAAAAAGACTGAGTATTAAGTCTATATAAAGTACATTTCACTTTAGTTAAGCACTAAGACATTGCAAAAATAACTCCTAATTATATTCATTTCTTGAAATCACAGACTTAAGTTGATGCAAATAACCAACAGAGAGTGAGCGAGAATGAAATGTGTTTGATTAACAACAGAATCAACTAAGATAAGTCTCTAAACTTCAAGTTGAATTGAAAAACAAAGCTTTAGTCGTAAATAGAAAAGAAAGTCTAAAAGCTTGAAGACCAAATCACCAAATTGTTGCTATTAAACCATGAATCTATCAATGAACAAGAACTTGACCCAACACAGAGACAACAAATATTTCCAAACCAAACACGGACAACAAACCAAAATTTTAAACAAACACTAAGCTTTCTACTAAAGGACATTACTACATTATTTGCAAATGTTAAAAAAACAAAGATAAACCGATGGTCAATCACAAACACAGATGCTCAAAAACAATGACAAAATCAGATGACCAATAAGAAAATGATCAATCACAATCACATAAGTTATGGTCAATGAAAAAAGGAGAAAAGGAAAGAAATTACCAGAGAGTCTCAACTCCAGGGATCGTGTTCTGAGACAGAACTGGAAAATGTTCTCGGCCTGGAAAGGCTAGCAAACGATCCAACAGTTCTTGGTAGTCGACATTTAGATCTTCATTTTGTTGTTGAGGGGGAATTGGGTTATATTCGTCTACTTCTTCCTCATAGTCTTCTTCATTATTAGGGTTTAGCTCTTGTGGTATGAACTGTTGCTCTAGTGGATCCTAACAAGGTTGTTGTTGACAAGGAAGAGGCTGTTGTTGACGAGGAGGAGGCTGATGTTGACGAGAAGAAGAAGGATGCTGTTGATGAAGAAGAAGAAGGATGTTGTTGACGAGAAGAGGAAGACTGTTGTTGACGCCCATGAGGTTGTTGTTTTCGACGAGCAGGAGGTGGTTGTTGAGAGCCAGCAGGCGGTGTTTGTTGAAGGCAGCAGGCGGTGCTTGTTGAGAGATAGCAGACAGTGTTTGAAGAGTAGGAGTCGAGGGTACTGGTGTTGCCGGCGGATACTGGGAAGGACGACTTCCCTGTGACTAGGTAATAGACAGTGTCGCCGAATTTGGGTTCGACGAGTGAAAAGAGGCTCCGACTCCACTCGCACCTAGTAGAGGATTTTGACCATGGTAGGCCTTGGGACCACGGTTGGTCGATGATGCGTGTGATTTTATCGCTTCAATCTTTTACCTCAAAAGACCACACGACTACTGCAAGTGCACAATTAATCGGTTGTAGTATTTAAGGATCGAATCCCACAGAGAGAGAAGTAGTTCGGACGAATCCTTTAGAACAAAGTAAAGCTAGGACATAACAATAAAATAGGGGTTGTTGTGGTGTCAAGGTTGCAAACTAAAGTAAATAAGAAAGCAATAGAAAGCTGTAAATAAAGCAAGTAATCAATAAGAGACAAACGTTGGGCATTAAAGGTATCGGAGGGGGTTCAATGATCATTATCTAAGAAATACTAGAATTAGGTTTGTTTACTTCCAAGTCTCGGACATACGAAACACTAAAATTCGGCTTACCCTAGGTTATAGGATAAGTCGGCTAAAATCCTTATACTTCGTTACTCAACCTATGCAGGCAACGATGCATATATCAAAGCAATAAGATCAAGTTCGATTCTAGTCCATAAAGCCCTATAACTAAGTGGTGTGTGCTTGTTATAACACGATACACATTCGTAAGCTAGGTTCGAGCGAATTAAGCAACCTTATGAGCAACTTGAAGACTTGGGATCACGAGTTAGGACATGAATCTAACTACATGCATTAAGAGAAAACTTAGTTAGAAAGAATATAGTGTAAACGATCAAACAAAACCCTAGATCTCGCCACCTAGATGATCGATCATGTCCCCCCTTTGACTAACCCATTAAACCCATATAGAAAACTACTCTAGCATTGTTAAAGAGATCATCAAAGTAAGGTTTGATAAACTCATAAGAAAGAGATGAATAAGAACTGAATAGGGTTTAGAGATTACGTCTTTGAATGTAGAATACAAGAGGTAAGACTTCACCTTAATAGATCTTAGAGTAAACAAGAGAAAAGAGAGAGATCTGGTGTCTTCAAAGCTCTAGGTCGACGGTTGCAGCTCACGGCGAGGGCAGGGACGAACTCGGTGAAGGGCTGGAGAGGCACGAAGAAGCACTCCTAGGTTTAGAGTTTTCACAGGGTATTTATAGGTTTTGGAGACCAAGGATTCGGTTTAGGGGTAAAAGCATCTTTTTCATGAATTAGGTTTAAGTGAAAACTCGAGTACCTGGACAGGGTAGAAGGCTTAGTGACCAGGGTGGAGAGTGAGAGGCAGTCCGGGCTCGGGCCTAGAATCTCTGGAAGGGTTGCATAGCTTCTGGCCGGTCTGGATATGTCTTCACTCTTCTGGTCATAACTTCCGAATGGCTAGTTGAAATCCTCTGATTCCAGTTTGAGGAAAATCTTGACTCTTCTAGCTTTTCACAGCCACCGAGATATCTTGATTTGGTAATGGGGAAGACCTCGAACGGACGCTATACTTCTGACATATAGAAACTGTCTTGAAACGGGTTTTGATCCCCTTTTGGTCATTAAAGCTCAAAAACTCTTAAAACCTTTTTGACTCCATAAATACTTAAATTACACCTTATTGGCTCTGAAATAACTCCAACTGCTCCCTAAAACATAAGAAAACAATAGCAAATATGGCCGAAAATCCCATGTTATCAGTCGATTTGCCTCTGCGACCTCTCATTGACTTTCCTTTACCAGGAGCCATTAGAGACAATCGAAAGAGAAAGAAACGAAAGAGGGATTCGAAAGAGAAAGAATCGGATTAGGGGTTCGAAAGAGAAAGAAGCGAAAGAGAAGAAGAATCGATTCAGGGTAGGTGTGAAAGAGATGAAGGATTGAAAGAGAATAAGAGAGGAGTGATGAAACCCTAGATCGAAGAGAGAAGAAGAAGAATCGATTCGGAGAGAGGTGAGAGCTCTGGTTTAACCATAGATCAAGAGTTGTATAATGAAAAGTCGAGTTCGTGTTTGTCTAGTAATTATCGAAAAAGAGTCTCTCTTTGGTTGCAAAAGAATCGCAACATTAATTATTTGGAGGGGAATATTAAGCGCCTAAATACTTAGGCAAAATTTCATAAAATTTAACAAAAATCGAAAAACATTGCAAAAGAGTTGCAACATAGATCGGCAAATAATCACAAAAATTGTCGTAAAATGGTCACAATATAGGTACAAGTCGCGGTAATGTCACAAACTAGTCGCAAAGTGTGACTAAGTTGAGACAGACAATAAAACGTCACAACACAAAATTTTGATATCTATGGATTTTGATTCACTCTATTGATGGAAATCACTCATAAACACTCACTTTAGTAGCATAGAGTACATATATAAGTGTTAGGTTGGTCAAACTTTGCTTTCTCAACTTATTTTAGAAATTTTTCGAAATTCCCTATCATGTTCATAAAGGAACATGATTTGTTCATATGGATTTGGAAATTTTGAATGTTTGGATTGTAAACATTGAAATTCAAGAGGTTGGTTAAGTCTTTTTTAACTAACTTCAACCAAATCAAAGTAGTAACGTATGAGAAAACATGTAAACAAACCTCAATTTAGAAATTTCGAATTGAAAATATCGAGAGTTGGTAATTTGTAGCAAAGTAGTCGCTAATCTCAGGTGTTAGACTCTAAAGGGTGGCAAAATAGTTAAGCAAAATTTCATAAAATTTAACAAAAAATCGAAAACGTTGCAAAACAATTGAAAATTGTCGGAAATAATCACAAAAGTTGTCGTAAAATGGTCACAATAAAAGGTACAAGTCGCGATAACGTCACAAACTAGTCACAAAGTGTGACTAGTTTTAACAGGCAATAAAACGTCACAACACAAAATTTTGACATCTATGGATTTTGATTCACTCTATTGATAGAAATCACTCATAAACACTCACTTTAGTAGCATAGAGTACATATATAAGTGTTAGGTTGGTCAAACTTTGCTTTCTCAACTTATTTTAGAAATTTTCCAAAATTCCCGATCATGTTCATAAAGGAACATGATTTGTTCATATGGATTTGGAACTTTTGAATGTTTGGATTGTAAACATTTAAATTCAAGAGGTTGGTTAAGTCTTTTTTTAACTAACTTCCATCAAATCAAAGTAGTAACGTATAAGAAAACATGTAAACAAACCTCAATTTAGAAATTTCGAATTCAAAATATCGAGAGTTAGTAATATGTAGCAAAGTAGTCACTAGATCTCAGGTGTTAGACGCTAAAGGGTCACAACATAAGTCGTAAAATGGTCACAAAGTAAGTCGAATTATGGTCACAACCTAGTGACACACAGTATAAGTCGCGTTAAAGTTACAAAATAGTCACAAAGTGTGATTAAATTGTGACAGACAAGAAAACGTCACAACACAAAATTTATATATTTATGGATTTTGATTCATTCTATTGATAGAAATCACTCATAAACACTAAGTTTAGTAGTATAGAGCACATATATAAGTGTTAGGTTGTTAACCTTTGGTTTCACAACTTTTTTTAGATTTTTTTCAAAATTCTCTATCATGCGCATAAAATAAATGTAACACTTCTAATGGATTTGGAACTTTTGAATGTTTGGTTTATAAAGATTGAAATTCAAGAGGTTAGTTAAGTATTTTATAACTAAATTCGATCATATCTAAGTAGTGATGTATAAGAAAACATATAAACAAACCTCAAATCAGATATTTCGAATGTTTAATATCGAGAGTTGTTAATATGTAGCAAAATGGTCGCTCAATCTCAGATGTTAGACGCTAAAGGGTGGCAAACGTGCGACCGTATTATGACTGTTTGATAAATGTGATCGATTATCTTTGTTAGTCGCAAATATGTGGCAAAATTGCGACCGTTGTGTGACATCTAGTCAAATTGTGAAAGAGTTCTACAGATATCAAACCCAGAACCTATCTTGAAATTATGGCAAGTATGTTACCAAATTGGTAGTTTAATAAATCGTTAAACGATTAAGCAACCAAGTAAATAAACATATCACATTGAAGATTTATAGTTTTAATTCTATTTTTCAAAACACACATCATCAAGAGACATTCGAAATATTTGTGGCAAAAACGTCTCTAAGTAGAGACTGGTTTGCGACTTACATTTTTGACTAAATAACAGGTCGTTAAGTGGTCTCACAATGCGACACGTTTGCGACCAAATATATAGAATCGCTAAACTGCCGGATAGTAGTCGCTAAATTGAGACTATTGGCCAACTACTTATTTCCGTCCCTAATAAGCGACTAGTTTCCATCCGTTTCACTTGTAGTTGTTTGAAAGTCGCAAAAAAATCACAAAGTAGTTGCTCTTTTTTGCTGATAATAGGGTTTTTCAATATCAATTAATCCTTAAGTACTATAATGTCGTTGTAGTACTATAGGTGTCAATCCAATCTAGTGTGATGCAAACAGATGAGATATGATCAGAGCTCACTAAGTCAAGCCAAGCACAGAGTTGTTGTTTTCTAATAATCCTAATGCAAATAGAAAGAAACGAAATAAAACTAAAATGAGAAATAGCAATAGCAAGCAGACGAATAACTAAGCAGGCAAGATAACATGTAATCAAATGGATAAGAGATTCCTAAGGATTGGGTAATCGAATAGCGTGGCCTCCTTAATCTATTTTGACGGTTGACAAAACTTTAAAGAAGCTATCCCTAGACAACAAGTTCAAAAGCGAATCAATTCACTACCGTGATAGAAATCCTCAAGCAGAGCTAGACTCAGACCTAATCACCATTAGCGACATCTAACAAAGCAGGCAATAATGAATCAACTTGTTAAAGCCAATACCCGCTCTAAACGGCCAATACCTTGGGATAAAGACGAGTATCTCTGGAATTAGTGGATCAGACATTCTATCAAACACCTTTTGGGTGCGGGAATGTCTGGATTCATATTCCAGTTGATCGAAAAGGAACAAGCAATAAGCGCAACTAATCCAGAAGGGATTCAAACAATCTAATCTCAACCATCTAAAACGATTAAGGCGAACACGACCACTCTATCCCATCCTCAGAAACACTAGTCACTACTTAGACAACATCAAAGACAATAACAGATAAACGAATGAAAACATCATTACAGAAAGATTGAAGGATAAACTAAATGGAAACATAAACGAAATCTGAATAACTTCGAAACAAAATACAAAGCCGCAGGAGCGTATTGCGGCTGCTAAAGTTTAGGGTAAAAACAAACTTAGAAAAGAGAGTGATGCCTTAGGGAAAATCCTTAGAGGCTATTTATAAAAACGAAACAAAACAAATAAGGAAACTAGATAGTGGTCTTCACATCAGGACCTTGCGATCGAGTATACTGGCAGATCAAATTGGGCTTCAGGGACTCCGCCTTGCGATCGACTACTTTGTAGTGAAGACAAGATGGAATGGTCCAGCGACCTTGCGATCGAGTGCTGATATCTCCGGCTCTGCGATAGAGTGGTCTAGTGATGATATCTCTGGCTCTGCGATAGAGTGGTGATCGAGTTAAACCGGTTCAAAATAATTGATTTGGTCATCTATATATGTTACCAAAATGCACTTATCTTTTCGGTCAAATATCATGATAGATGTCCACAGTTAAGTATGCTTGAGGTAGAGCAATTTCAGGATGGGTAACCTTCCGGGAAGTGATTGTCGGAACGGTGTGAGTGAGGACAAAACACATGGAAAGATAATGTGGGGATTGGTAAGGTCGGTAAGTAAGTCTTTAAAGCCTCCCGGACGTAGCAGACCGGCCGTCGGAAGATGGTGGGTCCACGGGCCGAGAGAAGACGTGGAACCCATTAATAGAGTTGGCGGTCAAGGAGTTACACAATTCCTACCTTTTATGCTGTGATTTGGATAGAAACCATTTTTCACTTTCAATTATATTATTTTTTATTTCCATTCAATTCTATAATTTACTAAATCTCAAGTCAAGAAGATTAAATCAGATTACGTCCTCGTAAAGAATAGAGATGAGGTTAGACAAACCAGATTTTCCAGCGGATATGGACTTTGGGGCATGTGGAATCAGTTCATAGTCGTTCCAAACTTCAGTTCTAATGAGATTAAATGAAGAATCATGAAAGTGTTAATCTAATTCTAGTAATTCATAGAAAAAGTTCCTTTTTTTTGGACAAAATAATTCAGGTGATTCAGAAAAAGTTCATTATTTCCATATTTTGACTCAATAAAACTAGTTGACTCATGATGTGCAAAATGACTCAAGAAAAATTAAAAAATAAGATAACAAAAATGAAAAATACATTAGTATACATGTACCCTCCCCCAAACTTAAATTACATTGTCCTAGTGTAAAAATAAATCAAAGAAAAGGGACTTAAAAAAGCAAAACAAATAGAAATCCTAAAAATAAAAAATATAAAGTCAAAGGAAAGAGAAAAAAATAAGGTTTATGTCTCCAAAAAGAAGGATTGCAGATCGGTCAGATAGGGCACCGATCGGTTGTAATAACGATCCTAGCTAATCGATATAAACCAGTCTCGATTGGTTGTTTGCAGATCTACACAATCGTTTGGGCTGTGACGCTGTTGAGGCTGTCTCCTAACTCTCTCCAGTCTGAAACTCTGCTCTGTTCCGGTACTACCTAATCTTGTAGATCCAACGGATGGTGGTGAGCGTTGTAACCTGGCCCGCATAGCAAAAAGGTCCCCAATGCCCAACGCTTTTAATACATCGATTTACATCTTCATTTAGGTTTATTTTATTGTTTTAGCCATTAGGAAAAAAAACCAACTCCCTCTTTGTTTCCGTATCAGTTAGATTTCTTTTTCTAAATTCATTCGTGTAGTTATTCACTCTATGTGGGATCGATCCTTAAATACTACAACTGATTATTGTGTACCTGCAGTTTTACGTGTGGTCTCTAGGAAAAATCGTTGAGGTGAAATAACAAACATCAAATGTAATGCATGTTTGATTATGTGATTGCCAGCGGTTATTGAGTAATCTGATGGTTTATCTCCAATTAAAATCGAAGGCCTTTAATCAGCAATTCTTGACCACATACTATTGAATGCCAGTCATGTGAAGGTTGTTTTCTTAGTGTCCTCCTTCCTTTTTGAGAGACTCATCTTCTTCCAACCGACCCTGGCCATTTTCTTTTTTGAATCATCAGATCCTCACCAAAATTGTGATTATATTGAGTCAATCTCTTTAGCTATTCTAATAGGGAGTTTCAAGCAGCTCATAGGATAAGTAGTCATTGCGAGAGAAATTGATTTGAGTAAGACCTATATCCCACCCTTTGATAGAAATTGTTATGCGAATTTTTTCGTTTTTCCTTCACTATTGAAACAATGTAGCTGAACATAACCCTTTTCTAACGGGTAAACTCTTCTGGTAATATCACAATCACCAACTCCATTGATTCTTATATGTTTTCTTACAACAACCTTGTTTGTTTCAAATACTTAAGCTCCATATGTGATCAATGATTTTCAAATACTTAAGATCCCCACATTCTTGAAGAATTATAGCGAGCTCGCTTCACTATGGGAATAAGCTTGGCAAAATAATAACGAGTCATCTGCAAAAAGAGTAAGTGACTCATGTGTGGACCATGGTTACTTTTTGTTAATCCTTTGATGTTCCGTTTTCCTTCTTTTTGGTGTATTTTTTAGGCTCAGCATCTATGCACAAAAAAAGAAATAAGTATGGGGAAAGATGGTAACCTAGACAGGTGGTATTATAATTCCATATGGGCTCCCATTAATCAACACATATCATGACCCATTGAATCCATCTCAAGTGAAAGCCAAGTTGAGCAATCATTATTTGACCTGATCATATGCCTTGTTGATATCTATTTTGATAGTCATGTAGGTTTTCGATTGGTGATGTCGTGAATTGATGGAGTAACCAGTTCGTGAGAATATTGGAAATGATTTTGTAGGAAACAATGCAAAGCCTAATAGGTCAGTATTCACTTATGTTGAGAGGCTGATCCACTTTTGGGGTAAGGCAAATATGAGCATTATTGATCTAAGGCGTGCAATATGATACACGACTTGAAAACATAACTCTTAATTTCAAATATGCTATTACTCGAGAGTCGAAATTAGCAAAAAACGAAATCCCAAGTATCATTTGTGTTACTTTGGAACAATTGTTTGAAGTATTCAATAACTACACTTGAGATTTTATCCTCACCAATCTATTCGTGTCTTGTAGTATCTTTGATGTAGACAATGCAATTTCGACCAACTTGGATTTTAGCGTAGCCATAAAAACCTGGTATTATGATCTCCTTCTTGAAGCCATTGATTACAATTTTTTTGCTTCTAATTAACCTCTTTTTGGTAGTAAGCTTGACTCAATCTTGACTTGATATCTTTAGTTTTGTCTGTCTTAGGTGAAACATGTAGGAACCCTGATTCTAGTTGGACCTTTAGATTCTGTATTTCTTCTGCTTGTTTTGGAAGGATTTGCAAGCCACTTTGTTTAACTTATTCTCCTTGATTTTAGCTCAATACATTAATTGCATATTTATACTACTTCTCACCTTTTAACCTGCACTTAGTTCCTCGATTGTTGTCCTTAAGATTGCTGATTGGGCCTTAATTAACTTGAGAGGTCCATTATGTTTCTCTTATCTTCTTTCCTTGTTGATGTCGTTTCGTCTTCTTCCTTCTTTGACTTCTTCTACAACTTTTTCTTCTAACTCTCTTCTTCTTATACATGATTCTCTTGTGCATGATTAATCAACGATGGGAATCCAACACTCGCTCTCTATTCTTTTGATTTATCCCCAATTTCCAATCTAGGGATTTGATCCTCTTTGCTCCTGGATCTTCTCATGTGACTTCTTTGTGCTTATTGGGCTCTTTTAAGCCCATTCCAACTTCCCATTAGTATGATATTGTCCACTTTGGGCCTACATGCTCTAGCCCGCACAGATTTATTATTGGACTGTTTCCCAAAAGGTTTTATACTAGTTGGAGTTGGACTTAGCTTATATATTAGAAACTTCTTTTCTAAACTTGCGATATGGGCCGTTGGTTTGTACCCAGCAATCTTCCTTTCAAACCACGGACCACGAACATTGGACCTCCTCTTCAGTGGAACCTTGGCACCCTAACTCGGTACCTTCTTGTTCGCGAAGTTCTTGAGGCACCTTCTTATCGTGTCACATTTGAGGGGTTCTCCCACACCAAACTTTATCCCCCACTCCTAGGTCCATTTTTTCCAACCTAGGCTCTGATACCAATTTAAATCAAGATCACCTTATCTTGACTTAGTCTCTCTGATACCAATTCAAATCAGGATCGCCTTATCTTGAAGTAGTCGCTGAATGATTCACGAAGTAATTCAGCAACACTAGAACTTGAAAGATTAAAGAACGACTTTTCTTTATTGATTTAGAAACTTCTCAAAACTAAGTCTCTCTCAAAATCTTAGGTCTTTGGAACAATTCTCCAAAGCCTCTTCTATTCTATTTAGGTCTTATGGAATAACTATTCAAAACTTCTTCTTCACTCTTTACGTCTTACGGAACACCTCTCCATAAGCCTCTTAATCTATTCTTATGGAACTACTCTTGATAGACTCTTCTTATATAGAACTTAGCTACCTCTAAGTCTATTATGAGTTTCTCTCTCTAAACTCTCTTGATATCTTTCTCTAGACTCTCATGACAACTCTCATGAGAACTCTCTTGACTCTATTATTGAGCTTCTTGAGCTTATGGAACATCTCTCCATATGGCTCTTATTTATAATAGGACCAAGCTTCTTCTTAGCCTATTATTAATAGGAAAACTTACAAACTTTATCAAACCTGACATTATTTGTATTTCCTTTTCTTGAATTTCCTTTCATCTATTTCCTTTCTTCTATCTTATCTAGCATCTTCTAGAAGGAGATAACTTGTTCTTCAAGTTAGTAAATATCCAACATTCTCCCCCTTAATTCCAATTTGAATTCCGGGAAGCTTGATCTCTTCAACACCGATTAGATTCTTCATCTCTTTGAACTCGATTCTTACAACGGCTTAGTAAGTGTCTCTGCCTTCTGCTCCACACCAAGAACATGCTCAATTTCAATGTGCTCATTCTTTAGTATGACCTCTTCGTCTATACAAATTATCTCTTTCATGAGTTCCTTAAGCCAAATGGCTTGATTAGCAGCTTCCATGGCTGCCATAAACTCTGCTTCACATGGCGAAAATGCAACGGTGGGTTGCTTTTGCGACATCCATGTGATTGGTGATTATCCAGGATAGAAGACATGTCCTGAAGTACTTCTACCGTCATCAACATCGTATTGTGACTACTTTTGTAACACCCGTGTTCTAAAAAGAATGAAATAGTTGTGTTTATATCAGAAATTGGCGTAGAATCGGTTTAAATCTAATTGGTTTACTAAGCTGGTGGAGTGATTGATTAAACCAAAGAATGATTAATTAATATCTGGTTTAATTAAATCATGGTTTAACCAATTTAAACCAAGAAGCCCTTATTTTTCTTTTGAGAAGTGACTAGCTTCCTCTTTTTCTCCTGTGTCGTGACCTGCAAAGAAAAAGAGAGAAAGAGAGTTTGTTAGTGTGAGAAAGAGGGAGAGGTTGAAGTTTGGTGAAAGGAGAAGAGAGGCAGACAGGATACGTTTTGGTAGAACGGAGTTCCGTCATATCAATTCGTTTCCAAAGGTGACGAAATTTTCAGGGATTGTAGGTAAGACTTATATCTAGTTATAGCCGTTTACGGATATTGATTCGAGTCAATATTCTAAGAGTTATCCCTGTTTTCGTGAGATCTTCTGTTTCAGACGCGTTTCGGACCAGTTCGTGTTCAAAGAGAGATTGTGAGCGAATCCTTTTTCTGCTCATCACGAAATATTGGGGGTAGGTTCTAGACACCTAGGGGAAGCTTTTCAACGGTGGGATTGAAAAGTGAACGGTTAGAACTCGTTTCGGGATCCAATGTTTCAGGCTGACAATTCTGTGATTTTTCCAGAATTTTACGGTTAGGTTTAATTGATGTTTTAATTGTTGTGGTTGGCTATTAGGGTGATTGGAGATACTGTTGAGGTGAGGAAGAAGTCAACTGTGGTTGTGTATTGTTCTTGTTCAAAAACTATCCCTAAGCTGAGGTGAGTGCGTGACCATGAGCTTATCTAAGCGATTGAGATTATGTGATTGCTTGTTGTGATGTGTAGGTTGGATTTTTAATGGGTCCAGAATTGAAATACATGAGATGGTTTTTTTATTGGATGGTTGTCATTGGTTTGGTTTGTTTTTCATGAATTATGTGTTGATTTGTGATCTTAGTTGCTTGTGTGTATAGCTAGTAGATGGGAGGATCGCCTCACTAAGTATTTATTGAAATACTTATGCATCTCTTTTCTTGGTGCAGGTAAAGATAAAGTGTGATCGTGGAATCATGGCGAGGAGAGGAGGATGATCTAAGACTTTGTTTTCGTGATCATTATTAGTTGAATTTTACAGTTTGTTTTTGAATAAATGTGGAATTGATGGTTGCATTGATATTGGTATTTTGGTAGTTTATTTTGAATAATTTTTGATTTTAGTTTTAGTTTGGAATCGGTTAAGATTTATTTGAAATGCTTTTGAATTTGGTGGTTTATTAGGATAACCGGAATAAATTGATTAATTTAGTAATTTTTGTGAGTTGTTGAATTAAATAGAGATGTGGAGAAATAATTAATATTTATGGGGATATTAATTATATATATATATAAAAAAAAAAGGATCAGGTTGTTTCAACTTTCACTATATCTGATCTCTTGCTCATTCTCTGCTTTTAAGATCTTCAAATTTGGCATCTTCAAAATTGACTCCATCTTAATATCCACAAGTATTCCTTAAGCATATCCCTCTTATTCTGCTCCTTGAATTACCTCTTGTACTACTTCATGTATTACTTCAACGACAAGTAATCCTTGAGCATATACCTCTTGTTATACTCTTTGAATGACTTCTTGTATATATTGAATGACTAGTACAAAACATCCAAATACCATGACCATTATCTTCCTCGTAAGTGGATCATAGAGTCGATATTCTTTAGATCCGGCTTGGTTCCAAGATTAATCACACTTCTTGACCAGTCATCTACTTTCTTTAGATGCAGTCCCGTGATCACACTTCTTGACTCAACATTTAACTTCTTTAGATGTGGTCCCGTGATTTTTGAATAAACAACACATCCAAAAATCTTTAAGTGTTCAGTATTGGGTGTCCTTGACCAAAAACTCTCATACTGTGTCTTACCTTGTAAAGCTTTTCTGGGAACTCTATTGATGAGATAGGTTGAATGACGTATGGCTTCTCCCCACATATCATCGGAATCTTCATAGCTTTAAGTAAGCTTCTTGTCATCTGCATTAGTGTTCAATTTCTTCTCTCGACCACACCATTTTGTTGAGACATATAAGGTGCGGTTAGATGCCTAGAGACTTCATTCTCGTCACAAAATCGATTGAACTCACTTGAAGTAAACTCTCCTCCTCTATCGGTGTAAAAGGTTTTGATAGACAAGCCGGCTTGGTTCTGCACAAATCCATAAACCTTTTGAACCGATCAAAAGCTTCAATCGATATGTCAACAAGGAACCATGTCTTGTTCTTGTTGATTGATTCGATCTCCTCTTCACATGCTTTCCTCCATTGAAGCACGTCTTTTACCTCTTTATAACATTTTGGCTCGTTATTTATCGAAATTTGAAGTCTCTCACTTTTAACATAAACTTGCTGGAACACGCCGTAAACTGTTTTAGACTATAGAGCATAGTCCTCAAGGTACCGCATGTGATTCACTTGTCGACCCTACCTTCTCAGTTGTGGTGGCCGTTGAACTACTTTGCCAACATCATCCTTGATGCGTCACGCGGTCACGGATGTAGCCTTCGGAACGATGGTACGGTCGGTGCTCGGTACGGACAGGGCCTTCGGGTATCGATCGGTTGCGGGTCGGCGAGGGAGGTTGACGATGAGTAGCTCGAATCGCCTTGACTCCAAAGAGATGGTTTTCGAGGGTGGGAGCGACAACCGGTGAGTATCTCGAACCGGTGGTGACTTGGAGAAGTGGTGCGTGAAGGTGGAACGAGGTAACGACACACGAGTGATGGTGGGCTCGCGATACGGTTACGCTTAGAGGCTTTGAATCCGATTCAAAGACTCTAAGGAGCTCTCAATGTTTTCGCAACAAATGAGAAAAGAAAGGACTGATTTTATTTCAAAGAAGCTGCCTTTTACAAGTGACTTAGAGGGCCTTTATATAGGCGCTTACAAGGGAGACTCATAAAACCCTAAAACAGATGGTCAAGGCGCGGGTCAACAAGGATAGACGTGTCTAAATACAAACCATAAGACAAGAAAAGCCTAACGGCTTTATTACGAAAGGAAGGAGATGTGTGGCCATGCGCTAGTGTACGTTGGCCTCGTTAAAACCCTCTTGGTAAACCACGTGGGATAAACCGAAGTAGGGAAAAAGAGTACCACGTCCAACTAGTGACTTTGATGTCTTCACCTAGTGATGGTGAAGACGGTCCGGCCAGCTTCATGATCGTCCGGATGGTCGGGTCCAATGGGGCCGTATGGCCGTGGGTCGTGTGCGCGGATGAACTCTTCCGCGAAGGCATTGCACTTGATTCTAAGGTTGCGTGCAGCTCCCCTTGACCTTGTGACAGCTCCTGGAAGGATTTGAGGTACCTTGGTCGCCGGTCGTGTCCCTTGGGTCGCTCCGGGTTGGTCCATGTCCCGTTCCTCGTCCCGGCCCTCGTCCGGGTCGTTGTCTGTATGCTGTCCGGTAGGTTGGGTCTCATTATCCCCTCCCCCTTGGGAAGGTTCTGACCTCAGAACTCCTTCATCATTCCCTACATCAAAAGGAACCAAATCAGAAACATCGAAGGACGTAGAAGTGTTATACGTACCGGGTAGTTCCAAGCGGTAGGCGTTGTCGTTGATCCACTCGATGACTTGGAAAGGGCCATCTCCTCTTAGGCTAAGCTTGTCCTTTCTACGTTGTGGGAACCGCTCCGGTCTTAAGTGTAACCAAACCCAATCTCCCGGCTTGAAAATCATGGCCTTGCGGTGTTGGTTGGCTTTTCGCGCGTATTGCTCGGTTCGTCTCTCTAGATTTTCCCGGACTTCGGTGTGTAACTTCTTGATCAGCTCGGCCTTGGCTAATCCGTCTTGACATTCTAGCTCATTGGGTGGTAAGGGTAGCAAACTCGCGGGGGTTAAAGGTTTGAATCCGTAGGCCACTTCAAATGGAGACTTCTTCGTTGCCGAATGCACGGACTGATTGTATGCAAACTCCATAAGGGGAAGTAGCTCTAACCAAGTGCCCGGATTGCTTGCCACGGTGGTCCGGATCAAGGCGCCTAAGGTTCGGTTCACGACTTCAGTTTGACCATCCGTTTGAGGATGACAAGCGGTTGAGTATAGTAGCTTAGTTCCCATCTTTCTCCATAAAGTCCTCCAAAAGTGACCAAGGAACTTGGGGTCTCGGTCCGACACGATGCTACGGGATATTCCATGGAGCCTCACAACTTCCCGAAAGAACAAATTGGCTAAGGCCGTGGCGTCCGATGTCTTATTGCAAGGTATAAAATGAGCCATTTTGGAAAATCGGTCTACTACGACGAAGATGGAGTCTTTGCGGTATTGGATAGGTAATCCAAGCAAGAAATCCATAGATAAATCGACCCATGGTGCATTCGGAATCGGTAGGGGCTTGTAGAGGCCATGTGGCCGTGGGGTGGCCTTGGCGGTACGGCAAGTGATGCAACGGCCTACGAACTTCTCGACCATCCGCTTCATCTTAGGCCAATAGAAATGTTCTTTTAAGACTTCCAACGTCTTAGTAACCCCAAAATGCCCGGTTAGGCCTCCTCCATGTGACTCTTGCATTAGTAAGGTCCTAATAGATCCGGCGGGTATGCAAAGCCTTTTGTCCCGAAAGAGAAAACCGTCTTGGATGTAGAACCGTGAGTGAATTCCTTTGCCGTGATCCCTATAACTCTCCCCAAACTCCGGATCTTCTTGGTAAACTCCCTTGATCCCTTCAAAACCCAACACCCTTGCTTCCATGGTTGTAATCAAAACGTGTCTTCTTGATAGTGCGTCGGCTACAACATTTTCTTTGCCCTTCTTGTACTTGATAACGTATGGGAATGCCTCTATAAACTCTAGCCACTTCGCGTGTCTCTTCTTCAAGTTGGTTTGGCCTCTAAGATGTTTCAAAGTTTCATGGTCCGTATGGATCACAAATTCCCTCGGTAGTAGATAATGTTGCCAAGTCTCCATAGCTCGGACCAAAGCGTATAACTCCTTATCATAAGTCGGATAGTTGAGGGTAGGGCCATGTAGCTTCTCACTAAAGTAGGCCACGGGCTTGCCTCCTTGGGTTAGGACCGCTCCAATCCCGATGCCGGACGCATCACACTCTACTTCAAAGGTCTTCTCAAAATTCGGTAGAACTAGGAGAGGCGCTTGTGTTAATCTCTTCTTAAGCTCTTGAAATGACGCTTCTTGATTCGGTCCCCAAGTGAATTCTTCATTCTTCTTAGTGATTGCGGTAAGAGGTGCGGCTACGGTGCTAAAGTCTTTGACAAAACGCCGGTAGAAACTTGCTAATCCATGAAAGCTTCTAACTTGACTAACGGTTGTCGGTGTAGGCCATTCCTCTATTGCTCGAATCTTCTCTTGATCCACTCTAAGGCCCTGCTCACTCACAACAAAACCTAGAAAAACTAGTTCATTAGTACCAAAGACACACTTCTTGAAGTTAGCGTATAGCTTTTCTTCTCGAAGTGTGGCCAAGACCATCTCTAGGTGGACCAAGTGATCCTCTAGGTTACGGCTATAGATTAAGATATCATCAAAATAAACCACAACAAACTTATTAATGAAAGGTCTAAGGATGTGATTCATTAACCGCATAAAGGTGGATGGGGCGTTGGAGAGGCCAAATGGCATGACTAGCCATTCGTAGAGTCCTTGCTTGGTCTTGAAAGCCGTTTTCCATTCATCACCCTCTTTCATTCGGACTTGGTGGTAACCACTCTTGAGATCAATCTTGGTGAAAATAATAGCTCCATCCAACTCATCTAGCATATCGTCAAGTCTTGGGATAGGATGCCTATACTTCACGGTGATGTTATTGACGGCTCTACAATCCACGCACATTCGCCATGATCCATCTTTCTTAGGTACTAGGAGAACCGGTACGGCACAAGGGCTAAGGCTCTCTCGGACATATCCTTGCTTCATGAGGTCTCCCACTTGCTTCTCTAGTTCTTTAGCTTCGGTTGGGTTGACTCTATAGGCGGGTCTATTTGGCAATTGAGCTCCCGGGATAAGGTCTATTTGATGTTCAATCCCTCGGATAGGTGGCAAGCCATGCGGTAGTTCTTCCGGAAACACATCTTGAAAACGCTTGATGATGGCCTTAATCTCCTCCGGAATGTCCTTGCCTTCACAATCTATAGTCAAAACATCTTTAAAGACCATTAGTAACACTTGGCAAGAGGAGTCACATAGTGATCTCCTAACTTCACTAGAATTAACCAAGAAATTCGACTTAGAGCTAGGTTCACTAGACATTTTCGATTGCATTTCATTGACTTGGGTGGGTGACAAAGGCTTTAAGCAAATCCATTTACTATTATGGATGAAAGTATACTCATTGGTAAGGCCACAATGCGATGTCTTCTTATCAAATTGCCAAGGCCGACCCAACAATAGGTGGCTAGCTTGCATAGGGGCAACATCGCATAAGACTTGGTCTTGGTAGGGGCCAACACTAAAAGAAACTAACACTTGTTCCGAGACTTGGATTACGGATTTGTTGTTCAACCATTTAAGCTTATAAGGTTTGGGATGGCTTGTGGTAGCCAAAGAAAGTTTCTTGACCATATAAGAACTCGCAACATTGGTGCAAGAGCCCCCATCTATGATCAAGCCACAAACCTTCCCACTTACCATGCACCGGGTGTGGAAGATGTTGTCGCGTTGGTTGGAGTCGTCCATGGCTTGGCTTGTGCTTAGCATGCGGCGGATCATGAGAAGTTCTCCAACTTCCGGTTCGGCAATGGCTTCCTCGATCTCGGAGTCAATGTCTTGGCCTTGTGGGGCTTCGTCTTCGTCTTGGGATTCATAGTCTCCGGCGGTGGTGATGATCATGGTGCGTTGGTTGGGGCAGTCTCGGGCATAATGACCTCGACCTTGACACTTGAAGCAAATGATGTCTCGGGTCCTTGAGTCGGCGGGTTGAGGTCTTGGGTCGGGACGGTTGTCTTTGGTGGTCTCTCGGGGCTTGAATCTTGTGTCGATACGGGCAGCTTTTGGTTTGGTGGTACCTCGGTTGGTCTTGTCGGCTACTCGGTTGTTCCTATGAGACGGTGAGGCGTTGGGCGACCAACTTGGAAGTCCTTGTCCCTTGGTCCGGATGGTGCTTGCATTTTTCTTCTTGATTTGTTGTTCTACTTGGATGGCTAGGTGCAACATCTCCTCAAACCCTTGGTAGGATTGGCGTTCAACCTTCCTTGTGATCCGGTCATTCAACCCGTCTAAGAATTGGGCCATCAAAGCCTCTTCGGTCTCTTCTAGTTGTAGACGGTTTCTCAAGTGCTCAAAGTCCTCATAATATTCCTCAACGCTTTTTATTCCTTGAGTGAGCTTCCTAAACCGCCGTTGTAGGTCACGGCTAAAGTATTGGGGAATGTATCGGCGTCTCATGATGGCCTTCATTGCATCCCAAGTGGCCACGGGTCTCTCGTGGTTACGTCGTCGGTCGTCGACGTCACGGTCCCACCAAGTAAGGGCATGGTCCGTGAATTGAGCGGCGGCTATAATGACCTTTCGTATCTCCGGGTAGTTGTAACAAGAGAAAACCTTGTCCATTCGGCCTTCCCATTGTAGGTAGGCCTCCGGATCAACCTTTCCCGCAAAGGTTGGGACGGTAAGCTTGCAGGAGGGTCCGGTGAGATTAGGACCCATTGGTCGTTCGTTGTCCCGTCGGTTGTTTCTTCGTCTTGGATAGTCGGGATCTTCTTCATCCGACGTGTGACCCTCAACTTGACCTTGATCTTGTTCTTGGTCGTCGACTGGTGGGGAGTCTTTGGTCTCGGACCCGTCGTACACGTGGCACGGGAGGTGGTATAGCTTGCTCCAAGAGATTAAGCCGATTATCGATCCGTCCCATTTGAGCTTGGATTTGGGTCAGAATGACTCCAAGGTCGGGTGGCGGAGCGGGTGCTATAGGTGGGTCTTGTCCGGCCATCGTACGGATTCCGGTGTACCGGAAAAATGTCAGACGGCGGCGGGTGTCGGAGATGTGTAACCGGCGGTGTTGGGTGGTCGGAAAGTTGGTCGGAGTGAATGGCCGGCGGTGGTAGGCTGGTGGCGGTCGGTGGTCGATGGTCGATGGCAGTCGGTACGTACGGTCGCTGTCGTGGTCCGTCTGGTCCGTCCGGCTAGCGATGTTCGTCCCACCTGTCCAAACAAAGAACACGTGTGTTTTAAGGTTGCGATAAGTTGATAAGATGGAAACAAATTCAAGGAAGTGACAGCTAATGATTGGAGAGAGAACGGTCAAAAAGCAACCTAAAATCAAACAAAAACGCTAAAGGACAAACGGTACGAAACCGTGTGACCCCAAACGAAACACGTGGTTTCAAGGCCACCAAACTAAAGCGAAAACACTACGGAACAAAACAACTAAAGATCTAGCAACCTAACAAGATGAAAAACACGATGAAAAGCACGATGAACACTAAGAACACGAAAATTTTCAAAACCGGCTAAAAACAAAAGCGACTTCAAGCGAGTGGTTTTCAAGGCCACTTAAACAAAAACCCGAAGCAAAACTCAAGCTTTTAACCAGAAATGATACTAAAACACAAAAAGACTAAAACTTTCTAAGAGAAACAAGAAAAGGAAGACGAAGAACACAAGGAAAGAAAACTTTTTTTTTTTTTTTTTTGAAATGAAACAAAGATAACGACACAAAGAGAAACTAAGAAGGATAGATACAACCTTAGGAACCTGGCTCTGATACCAAAAACTGATGCGTCACGCGGTCACGGATGTAGCCTTCGGAACGATGGTACGGTCGGTGCTCGGTACGGACAGGGCCTTCGGGTATCGATCGGTTGCGGGTCGGCGAGGGAGGTTGATGATGAGTAGCTCGAATTGCCTTGACTCCAAAGAGATGGTTTTCGAGGGTGGGAGCGACAACCGGTGAGTATCTCGAACCGGTGGTGACTTGGAGAAGTGGTGCGTGAAGGTGGAACGAGGTAACGACACACGAGTGATGGTGGGCTCGCGATACGGTTACGCTTAGAGGCTTTGAATCCGATTCAAAGACTCTAAGGAGCTCTCAATGTTTTCGCAACAAATGAGAAAAGAAAGGACTGATTTTATTTCAAAGAAGCTGCCTTTTACAAGTGACTTAGAGGGCCTTTATATAGGCGCTTACAAGGGAGACTCATAAAACCCTAAAACAGATGGTCAAGGCGCGGGTCAACAAGGATAGACGTGTCTAAATACAAACCATAAGACAAGAAAAGCCTAACGGCTTTATTACAAAAGGAAGGAGAGATGGCCACGTCATGCGGAGATGTGTGGCCATGCGCTAGTGTACGTTGGCCTCGTTAAAACCCTCTTGGTAAACCACGTGGGATAAACCCAAGTAGGGAAAAAGAGTACCACGTCCAACTAGTGACTTTGATGTCTTCACCTAGTGATGGTGAAGACGGTCCGGCCAGCTTCATGATCGTCCGGATGGTCGGGTCCAATGGGGCCGTATGGCCGTGGGTCGTGTGCGCGGATGAACTCTTCCGCGAAGGCATTGCACTTGATTCTAAGGTTGCGTGCAGCTCCCCTTGACCTTGTGACAGCTCCTGGAAGGATTTGAGGTACCTTGGTCGCCGGTCGTGTCCCGTGGGTTGCTCCGGGTTGGTCCATGTCCCGTTCCTCGTCCCGGCCCTCGTCCGGGTCGTTGTCCGTATGCTGTCCGGTAGGTTGGGTCTCATTAATCCTCGTGGTTATCTTGAGTGATATCCTCGATGACATCATCTTCTTCATGTCATTCTCCAACATCTTCTATCTCTCCCCATCTCATATGAAACATACATGGATCCCTGCTTGGTCTTCTTGTTGTTTCATTCTCGGGTAGTCTTTGAACCATTCTTTTGACGTTTTTGTCTAAACTCGAGAAAAACTCTTTCTTTCCCGTCATATGTTTGCTTGCTCCGTTGTCTAGGTAACAAACACTTGCATTGTTGGTATCATAGTTCTTTGGGAACACTTTATCCTCGTTTAAGAACACCACTTCATGAACGTAAAGTGTTTCAGCTTCTTGCGTCTCGTGCAAGTTTGTCACTTGTCGTCATGTTGCTTTCTCTGAACAACTTGATGCATAATGACCCACCTTGTCGTATCTCCAACAAATCACTTTGGACAAATCCTTCTTTTACTTTTGGTTGTGATCTCTGGTTTCTCCTCCTTGAGTTTGTCAGGTGATCCTTCCTGAACCCCAGCCTCTACTGGAACTGTCACCTCCTTTACTTCATCTACCATAGTCATCGTAATTATAGCCTCCTCTGTTATATAGGCCTCTGCTTCCTCCTCGACACTTTCCATAGACACCACGGTTGTTGTTTGAGTTTGAAAACATTAGTTTTCCTTGATCTTCACTCTTGGTTTCTTCCCCTACATGTTCTTCATAAGCCTTGATTCTCCCAACAATGTTTTCGAACCTCGTCGTCTTTAGGTCAAGAACTTGTTCAAGGGATGCTACAATACGAATGAACTTGGTTTTTGGAAGTCCCTTTATAAACTTCTTCACAAGTTTTGTTTCATTGATCGTCTCCCCTAGAGATGCCGATTGAGCTGCGAGACTTGATATCTTTCCATCAAACTCGTCAGCCGTGTCAATGTCACTCATTGTTAATTTGTCTAGATTCGCCATACGGGTTTGTAGGCTCACCTCTTTCACCCAGTCTGCTCCCTAATGTCGAGATTTGATGACGTCCCAAATCTTCTTCGCCGTGTTCTATTCTCCGATTTGAAGTATGAGTGCCTCGGGATGGATTGGAACAATAGATTTATCGTCACATCGTTCTTCTTTGGATCGGTTGACCCTAGATCTATGATATCCCATACTTCACTTACTCGAAGAGTAATCTTCATTCGCATCGCCCAAACCGTGTAGTTTGTTGATGTCAACATCGAACAATGGATTGATAGAGCTCCAAGGTCCTTGGTTCGTATGTAACGCTCCGAGCGTCCCTACCAGTGACCACCCACGTGCTCTCTCGGCCCCATGGGCCCCATTCCTATCCGGCGGCCAGTCCGCTACGTCCGGAAGGCTTTAAAGATTTATTTACCGATCCTACAAATCACCGCATGATCTTTTTGTGTTTTGTCTTCACTCACACAGTTCCGACAATCACTTCCCAGAAGGTCACCCATCCTAAAATTGCTCCAGCTCATGCACCCTTAACAGTGGAGTTCTCTCAGGACAGTTGACCGAAAAGATAAGTGCACTTTGGTGACATAGGTGACCAAATCAATTCTTTTAAACATCTCCGCATGAACCACCATATTCCTGAAATCAGAGTGTTACAATTCACCCCCACTAACAGATCGCAACGTCCTCGTTGCGCACCAAGACCGTCACCTCCGACGGTGTGAGCCCTCTTTACTCCACACTCATATGGGTTTGGCTCTGATACCACTTGTAACGCCCCTACAGTGAGCACCCACGTCCTCTCTCGGGTCCGTGGGCCTCACTCCTGTCTAACGGCTGGTCTGCTACATCCGGGAGGCTTTAAAGACTTGTTTACCGATCCTACTAATCACCACATGATATTTTCTTGTGGTTTATCTTCACTCAAACAGTTCTGACAATCACTTCACGGAAGGTCACCCATCCTGAAATTGCTCTAACTCATGCACCCTTAACTGTGGAGTTCTCTTAGTACAGTTCACCGAAACGATAAGTGCACTTTGGTTACATAGGTAGCCAAATCAAATCTTTTAAACCTCTCTGCATGCACCACCATATTGTTGAAACCGGGGTGTTATATCGTGGGTGTGGATTCTCGCCCGCCATCTTGCTTACGAAAACCACATACCACCGGTTTAGGATCGAGTATTTAACTTAAGCTCTTACTTTCTACAAGGAGAAGTCACCGGTTCCATCAAATATGTCAACTTCAACCCGAGTGTTACTCATCTTAATTGTTTTCTTGTAACCCTTAATACAAAAAATAGCCAAATTAAATGAGAAAAAATTAAAAATTCTTCATTGCATTAAATCTTCCATCAATTCTACTCTTAACTTTTTCTTTAAAATAAAATAAAAAGATTATAAAACTATGTTAATAACCTTGACCTAAAACTTTTCAGCAACTGTACACCAAGCTTGGCTCTCTGATACCACTTGTAGAATGAAAAGTAAATAAAACTAGCTTGCTAAAGAAACATCAATGTTTGGTAACCGAGTTCACGGCCTCTAACCGCTACGGTTCGGAAAAGAACTTTTGCTCCCAAAGCTTCACTATATCAATGAGGTTACAAACACAACTAACTTGTGATGTTTTGGTTATTTTACAGATTTTGCACAAAAAGAACAAAGATCAAAGACAACAAAGATGATGAAGAAGAAACCTTACTAAAGAAGCTCTTATTTCTCTCTCTCTTTCTCTAGAATAATCTTTGTTGTCTTGTCTCACCTCACCTACCACCTTACTCGTATCCTTTCTTTTTTATATATAAGTGTAGCATTTGGATCAAACACCATCTTGTCCTCCTTTTTATGCCAAATTCGTCAGGTCCAATAAGGTCCATCTTGTGTGTTCTGTCAAACCCAATAACAAAACCTTAATTAACTTGAGAGGCCCTTTACGTTACTCTTCTCTTCTTTCACTTGTTTTGTTATTGTCGTTTCTTCTTCCTCCTTCTTCGATTTCTTCTTTTAACTGTCTTCTTCTTATATTTGATTATTCTCTTGCGATGATTAATCAGAGATGAGACTCCAACGGTTTTTCTTCATATGAAAAGAAAGACACATACGGAGTGTTTATTTGTCTGAATATTTTGAACCCTATTTATTTTTGGAATAATTGGGGAACTAGTACGTTTCTGGAAAATAATTAGAAAAGTAGTACTGATACTATTTACAATTGGTGAAACCGTGAGAGTGTGAGAGATAGAGAGAGTGTGAGTGTGTGTGAGAGAGAGAGTGTGTGAGTGTTTGTCTGAGCGAAAAAGAAAGTGTGGGTCCTGATTTTTTTTTAATTGCTTTTCATTTATTTATTATCTCTATTCCCTCAATGTTTCCTAATTAAAATGCTCGTTAGTGATTTTTATTTTTTTTAAATTTATCAGATACATAAAAATCTATGTTTTTTTCTCTATCATTTGATATGCATTTTGTTTTATAAATTTTAAATTTTATATTACCGAACACTGTATAAATAATATATAAACAGATATAAATCACTGTACAGATGTAGACCACTGTACAGAAGACAACTGTACAGCAGAATGACTGTACAGATGTAGACCACTGTACAGCAGAAGACAACTGTACAGCAGAATGACTGTACAGATATAGACCACTGTACAGCAGAAGACAACTGTACATCAGAATGACTGTGCAGATGTAGACCACTGTACAGCAGAAGACAACTGTACAGCAGAATGACTGTACAGATGTAGACCACTGTACAGCAGAATAACTGTACAGATATAAAATAATGTACAAAAGGATACACAATCTCAGAAAATTTTCAACCATCCTACTCATCCTATTTGATAAACGCAATGAATTAATTTACAAGTATATATTTTGAAGCAAATTGCTATTTATGATAATGTTACCCATTTGAAAGACACGACAAGCACATAGGAAGACCAAAAAAAAATGATGCAGTGTCGCTTTGAATGTATAGATATAAACTAAGACCTTTAAATTTTTTATTGTTTAGGAATTATTTATAATAAAAAGGTATAGAGAGAGATAGATACCCAAGAACATGACGATGAGTAGGATGAGTCAAATCGGTCAGAGTGGGTGGTTTTTCAGAGTTAAATCGGTCAGAGTGTCTTCTGCTGTACAGTGGTCTACATCTGTACAGTCATTCTGCTGTACAGTTGTCTTCTGTACAGTGGTCTACATCTGTACAGTGATTTATATCTGTTTATATATTATTTATACAGTGTTCGGTAATATAAAATTTAAAATTTATAAAACAAAATGCATATCAAATGATAGAGAAAAAAACATAGATTTTTATGTATCTGATAAATTTTAAAAAAATAAAAATCACTAACGAGCATTTTAATTAGGAAACATTGAGGGAATAGAGATAATAAATAAATGAAAAGCAATTAAAAAAAAATCAGGACCCACACTTTCTTTTTCGCTCAGACAAACACTCACACACTCTCTCTTTCTCACACACACTCACACTCTCTCTATCTCTCACACTCTCACGGTTTAACCAATTATGAATAGTGACTGTATCACTTTTCTAATTAAGTTTCCAAAATGTACTACTTTACACACAAACCCTTTATTTTTTGGTACGAGTTAAATCTTTTTTAGGCTCTATTGTAAAACACTATTGTGTATTTAGTTGGGCCTTTCTAACTGGACTCAGGTTGAGCATAATTTTTTTTTTTTGCTAAGAATGTAAATATTTCATTATATGAAAAAGGTTTAGGTTTATAATCATTCGATTATAAACCTATACAAATGGTCCCATGGCAAAAAAAGTAAAAACATGGAAGCATACAAATTCAGTCCATCCACTCGACAGAAACATAAATGTCAATGGAGTTAGATGAAGTGATGACGATAATGTTGTTCTTCTCTGGTCTGATGTTCGAGATGAAGGGCGAAACGCAAGTTGTAAAAGCCGAATTACCAAGACACAAATAACTAGAAGCCTTTCACTGGAGGCCCAAAACTGAGCCGTCAACGGCAGGGTAATCAAAGCCCTCGATCACATACTACTCCCAAATCATGTGAGAGCGACTCATCAAACGATTCCATGAGCTATCAAAGACAGAAACCTCACGAACTAATTTACGCGAAAGTTGCGAGCTCACTCTACCAAGTTCACTCCCGAAGTCGGCTAGCACAAAGCTAAATATTGCAACTCAACACCACAACCAACGCCACTAGTCTTACTAAGTTGAGCATAATTAGCTATTGCATGTGCATCAACCATGCCAATATGCTAATTTATCTCCTCTCGCATTCGTAGTTTATTTACTCTTTGACGGTTTACGTGGAATTGCAACATTATAATATAACATAACAAATATTATGCTACGTGCAAACGGTCCACACGAGCATGTGCAAGCAACTGCCACTTAAACCAATAATAGTTGGGCCAATTACACTGAAAACATCAACTTTATTCGATAGCTTCCATCTAGAAAAGCTATATTAGCATCACATATACTAATAATATAGACATATAAAAAATGTGATGGTTCAAGAAATCTTCGTCCACTATGATTGCTACACCACTTAAAACCAATAATTGCCTTTTACACCATTGGGAAGACAGATTTGTGTATCTGTTTGGATGCTTACACATGGATATCTGTTTTGTTTTATTTTACAAAGATCTAAAGATTCATTATTTAAGGTCCCTTATTAATATTATACCTAAATTAATAATATACGAAATATTGCTACCAAATAATTAATATCAAAGAAATTATGTGGTATGAGCATAAAATGATCTTAAAAAAGAAAATTTCTAAAATGTAATCAAACAGTGTCGTCATCCTCATCCTATCTCCAAAAAGACTCGATGTTTATTCATATACGCCATAGTTTAATATTATAGTAACGAACTGAGCACAATATATTCAAGAAAGAAAAATACATTTCTATGTAAGATTGCGTCATTCTATTTTAAAAATATAGAATGTAATATTATTTGTTATATTTACCAATATAAATAGTATTTAATTCTATGTTTTTCAATATTATATGGCATGTATACTGTATATATATATATATATATATAAAGTTTTTTTTCTATGTTTGAAAAAAAAAATTGTGTGTTTTCACTTATAATCCATATGGTTCATTTTTCGATTAGTTTTAAGAAAATGTTTGGTTATCTAATATATAAAATTCTTTCATTAGAAGTTTAGCGTCATTCATAAATTATAGAGTCATTTGTAATCTTACAAACTTTTAAGATAGAGATCAACCAACGTATGAAGACGAGGTCTAGTCAAAAATGGTGAAAGATTAAGAGTTGTCTAAATTTACAGGCAAAACAATGGAGATATTGGATGGGTTTTTAAAATACAAATTTTCTATCTATCTAGATATTTATGTTTTATTTTGTGTTACTTTCATGTTCAATGGTCACAATCAGCTTCTTTATTTATCTTCGTGGACAATCATAATTTGTGGTTCTGCTATGTTTATATGTTTCAATATAAAATTACCGTTTAAATTTAAAGTGATAATAAACTAGATTTTTCAGATAATTTGAAAATAAAGCCTGAATTTCTTGTGGATGTGGTGAAGTTGATATCTTTTTTGTGGCTATTTATTATTTTGCCTATCAAATTTGAACAATTCATTAGCCATCAAAATAGTACTTTGTCTGGTTGGCAAAGGTTTCACCCAAAATTCTCTGGATGCCACAAGATCTCATGAAGTGAAGTTTCCTTTGGCTTTTTCAGAATCTCTCATTTTGATTTTACTTTTTGAGAAAATAAAAACAAACAGAAAAGAAGAAATATAGATGCATGTACGTCAAAACCACAAATCACAATCATCGTCTTTTTCAAGATCGATTTGTTTTGTAGTTCTTTTTTTCAATGTTTTAGTTTTTTTTTTTTCTTATCGAAAAAGCATTATATGACCCTCGTGAAGTCAAAATGACAACTTAAAATGTTTTTTTTTTTAAAGACAACTTAAAATTTTTGTCTAAAAATAGGGCAATTCGCCAACCCCTAGTCATACATATGCAATAATAATATACCATTAAGAGTATAACTTGAGTTAAGAAGACGCATCTATCGAAAACACAATGTAGTTATCAGTCACCTATGGTTCAAAACCTGTTTTCCCGACTTAGCTAAAATCTTTTTCGATACATAATTTTCACTGCTTCTTTAAAAAATGAGAACTAAAAAGTATGAAGAAACCGTTTAATCAGGGATATCTATATATTGCACAACTATAACGACATAGAAAAATATATGCGGAACCTTATTTGAATTTTAGGCAATAATTTTGTTATCATGCATTGACATTGATTCAAAGAACTGATATTAAAAACGTACGAAACCATTTCTTGAACATGTTCATACTCTATATTTCGTAAATCACATATAATTTTCACCAGTTCTTCAATTGTGCAGTCAACACTTATTTTGGACTTATACGTATAAGATATCGAAAGTATGACTTTAAAAAAAAAATTGTGTCCTTAATAAAATTCTGAATTTAGTCAAGGAAGTAACATATTTTAATATGCATGAAAATGTTAAAACTTATATATCCACGAACTTATATAAATATTCATTTCTATATTAACAAGTCGTGTATAATCATACGAAACATGATATATGTTTTGTCCTAGAAATAAAATTTTAATGCCTTGAGCACTATTTAAGTGTTGGTCTACAAATCTTCATTAAAAGTCATGTTAGTCTATCAAAAAAAGAAAACATTAAAACTTATGTGATGACTAAATATACTATACATATAGTCTTTTATTTTAAAATTAGTTCTTCTAACAAACTCTTCATTTGGAACTCATTATATTTTGTCTTTTATCACTTTTAAATTCATTTATAAAATATTGAATATGGTAAAAATGTACATTTCTTTTGTCACGTCTAGTTTTTTTTTTTTCTGAAACAAAATTGGATGTGAATACTAGTTTAATTTGCTAAATCTTAATTATTATGATCTATGCAAACATGTATGTTGAAATTTATCAGCATCTAATATTGCATAAGTCATTTACATATTTTATTATCATAAACTAATATCTTTGTGAACTTAATAAAAAAAATGTGTTGCTTTAAAAAATCAAATCTAGTTGATAGTGCGATAAACCCAAAACTGATCGAATAACACTCCCCCAAGAGCATTGTCGACACACCTAACCTTTGCTTCTTCCTTTTCTCTAATCAAGAACTGATTGCTACTTATGTATGAAGGAGTTCAATCCCTACTTTCCAAAGTGGCAGAAAAAGTATGTTGTAGCCAAAAATGTGAAACACACAAGGCAATCGCTAAGTTCTATGAAGGCATTGTAATTAAGCATTTGAATAATGTTCAAACTTCTCCATAATCATGTTAAAATGTTAATGAGAAAGCCCCACTTCAATATGTGCACCTTATCTAATGAAAAACAAGCCAAATGGCATATTTCTTCTTTGTTTTGTTTTATTAATTAATAAAAAGATTTTGAGATGGAATATTTTGGAATTTTCGAGCAAAGGCATGCTACACAAAGATGGCTCAAAGGTTCAGCAAAGGTCACATTGTCTTCAAAACTATTTAAGTTTGGTTTACCCTTTTCTCTCTTTTATTAGCCGTCCCTAGATGTAGCTGCCCCTTCTCTTTTTGACTCTTTCAAATTCTTCTTTCAATTTTTTACCAAAGTTCTTTCTTCCTCCAATCAAAATTGCTTTAAAATAGTTAAAATGCAGAAATTAATTACACATACCAGTTTCGATTTTCATATTGTATAATGAAATAGTTACGTTAGAAGTTAGAATTAATGATGTCGATCAGATTATTAATAGTTATTCTATTTGTAGCTATAAGAAAAATTATCATTGAATACCTAAAAAAAAAAAAAAAAAACGTGAATGTTATTATCACAGCAGTCCACAAATTTATTACCAATACAACACCATATCTAATTCTGCGTATTAAATATGCAGGGATAATATTTATTCTAGTTTTAGTTATAAAAATATTTTTATCAATTATTTTTTCATGAATTTATTTTTTAGATTATACTAAATTATCAATATTACTCCCCAAATTAGTTCAGAAATGTTATATTGTATCATCTAGAAATGTATATATTTATTACTAGATGACTCTCTACAGTTCCGCGATTAATAGGATTAAACAAATGTTTGTTTTTAACAATTGAATATAGTTACTTTGTTGTTAACTTTGAATTCGATATCCTGGTTATACTCGGTCTTTGCCAAAAAAAAAAGGCTTATGACTCGGTATTGGTAAATCACTAATTGATATTATGTCTTAGGATCGGATAATGGCTCCGACTTGTAATATTTAAGATGTGACTGGTAAAATTAAAAGTAGAATTGAATGTAAATAAAATAAAATTAAGAGGAGAAATGAAAAATTACTATGAGAAGAAAAATATATCGATTTCAATATTATAGAGGAAAGAATTCATCTACTTTTCTCATGTTTTTTACTTTTCATAATAATTCAGAATAAAAATAAATTTCTTTACTAGTGCAAACGGGAAGAAAAAACAAATTTTTTTTTTATTTTCTTCTAATAAGGGCATCCAGTCACACCTTTAGTATTTAAATTGAGTTGTAGTAAATTTAGTTATAATCTGATGTATCTTGATGTAAGAAAATATAAGGTAGAAACTGTAAATTTATGAGTTGCGATTGATGTAAAATATGATTCATTATTATGTCAAAACAACTGACAAGGGATATTTTTATAGTCTAATTTTCTTGTTTTATTTGAAATAAATTAGATTTAAATATAATATTTGTAATTATATCTATTAAATTTCATTAATGTAAAAAATAACAAAATTTTATAATAAATTATTAAAAAATACTATCAAATATAAATTTCATAAAAAGTTTATATTATGGTCTCCAATGAATTGTTAGTTTTTTTCCAAATATGAGGAGTTTTTGTTTCCATATATTTGATTTAACTTTCTACTTGTAATTTAATTGGAGACAAAATTAAAAAAGAAAACTAGGGAAAAGAAAAAATTACAATAACTAATTTAAAAAAATAAAATTCGTTCAGTGACTAAAATATTTTTTAAAATATAGTATATAATAAAACAAAACTAATTCTTAATATATATATATATATATTAGTAATAGAATACCTGTAATATTATGTGAAATTAAATGTTATTTTTCTCAATAATTTTGTGAGTTTGAATGTAAGAGCTATCGAGCTATAAAATATAATATACTATGTCACAAGTTATATTGAATGTTAAAGTATTTTTTTCAAACTGGTTGATCAAAAAAAAGAAGTATTTTTTCATACTTTATATATTTATTGAATATGTTAAATCGTGAGTATTTTTAGGTGTATAATGTAAACAACACAATAAATTAGCATTTCATAAACTCTTACATTCATTTGTGTTTAATTAAATATTTGTAATTATTCTTGTAATGAGGTAAATTCTTTTTTTTTTTTGTTCAACTTAATGAGGTACATTCAAGTTGTTATAAACCCATGTTTTTGTTACTCATTGACCGTTGGAAACTCCATGCGCCACTTCACACTCTTAGTTTGGCTCATTTTGTTTCTTTGCAATTTTAAATTTTCTTCTTGGGACATAATTATTTAACTTTCACTATCAACTAGTCCGCCAAAACTTCTCCTTAGAAATAAAACCAAATTTGGTTAAATTCGGGTGTTTCCTTCCTTTTTGTTAATTTACAATTTATAATTGTATATAAATTTTATTAGAGTATTTTAGAGAGTGTGTATATATATAATTAAAATTTAAATAACAAGCTATATGTTATTTACTGATTATCTAATTTGTCAATGTCTATTATAATCAAATGTTATTGAATTACTGAATTAAAAAAATACCTTCGAATCCATTGTTATTGGAAATATCGTACGATTTAATAAACAATAACATATAGCTTGTTATTTAAATTTAGGGAGAATTTCAAAATGCCTCTTTTCTAATACCACTATTCAAAAAGGCTCTATCTCTAAAACTTTATCAATAACATGTTCCGAAAATTCTGAAATTTACCCAAATAAACCTTATTAAAACATACGCAAACTACCTTTATGTATGTAAAATCTTAAAATACCTTACAAATATTTTGTAAAAACTTATAAACACCTTGTAAAACTTTTTAAAACCTTAGAAATTTGGATCGAGTCTCCAATTAGATCTAATGAGAATTATTTTTGAAAATAATGGACACCTAAATGATGAACTTTTGAAACGGAACACAGCAAAATAAGCATTTTCAAAATTCCCTAAAATTTAAATTATGTAAAATATTTGATTAAATTCATCTTTTTAAGCAAAATCTAGAGAATCTAACCATTTTAAATCTTGATACTAATTATTACGCTTTAATGGCTTGTAATCATGTGTTATGCTTTTTGTCGGCACATGATTTGCATTGGTTTTATACAAACACATTGGCTTAGTTTATTATCCAATAGGAACTAACGGTTATTAACGACATTTACCAATGTAAAAAATTAATATTTCTTCTGTTTTTTTTTATATTTGAAGTTTACAATTTTAAGAAACTAATTAAAAATTATTTAACATAATTTTTTATTTTTAAATTAAAATATTATTTA
Organism: Arabidopsis arenosa; assembly: GCA_905216605.1. Taxonomy (NCBI): domain Eukaryota; kingdom Viridiplantae; phylum Streptophyta; class Magnoliopsida; order Brassicales; family Brassicaceae; genus Arabidopsis; species Arabidopsis arenosa. The sequence goes on from LR999451.1 coordinate 16,657,364, forward strand.
TTATCAATTTAAATAAGATTAAACCGTACAATAATCTATATAATATCAATTGTCAAAACCAATAAAAATTAATTAATTTGTGTCAAACATCAAAAATATTATGTAAAACGGAGCGAGTATATTTATTAATTGTAATACCTAAATTTCTAAAAATATGGTGGTGTATGAGAATCATTTAAAAAGATTTATTTGCTTACCTATGTCACCAAAATGTATTTATTTCTTCTGTCAATCTTTTTAACAAAATTTTGGAACTATGCATGTTTGAACTTTAGTAATTTTAGGATGCTTGAGCTATTCTTACTACCATGTGAGTAAAAATATATATGAGGAAAATTTTTGTAGTAATTTATAGAGACAATAAAAAAAAGCTTTTTGAGCCTTCATATCGAATCGGCTGTCGGACAAGAATAAGAGCTATACGCCAAGAGAGAACGTGGGACACACGAATGGTGGTGGATGTTAAAAGTGGTATCAGAACAGAACTTTGACGAGTGTGGAGACATATGAGATCATACAGTCGAGAATGAAGATCTTGGTACCCAACAAAGGCGTTGTGTTTTGTGAGTGGAAAGTGAATATAACACGTTGATTTCTAAAAATATAGTAGTGCATGAAAAACGCTTAAAATTTTAATTTGGCTACATTTTTTTTTGGTTAGCAAGATTTTATAGAAGGCTACTCTACATCAAAGGAGGAACGAGATACAAAGGATGAAAATAAAGCCAACATCGCCGGTTCAAAATCCAAGCGACATACATAAAAACAGTAGATAACAAGATAGATATTTGCAATCCTAACACTCAAGCAATAATCATTATCATGGAGTCCTCGAGCTTTGATGACATTAGAACTTGGAAGTGAAACAACGCCTTAGGGAGCAAAGAGCACCAATAGTGATCTATTGCTCATGATTAAACTTGCAACTAGTGTAGAGATAACAATCCTAAAAATGGCTGCAAAAGCGGAGGCGACAAAGAACCTACTTGTTGAACCTTTGAAAAGAACATAGACCAAAGCTTATGATGAATGTGAGGAGATGGAAACCGGTGGTGGTCAATGAAGAGAGGAGGGCAAAAGTGAGATGGTACAAGCGATCTTCTGTTTGGAACTGAGAGGGGATCAGAACCATGTCGGGTCAGAGATACGTCGGGGTTTCGCCGGAAGGGAGATTTACCCGATCTAGGTTGAAACACCTCTGTCAAAATGTTTGAGGGATAACTACAAGAAAATAATGAATTAGCGACTACATAAGCAGTCACTAAAAAACCCTACTTACGACTGCTTTATGACTAAAACACGTAGTCGCCAAACAACGCGCCACTAAAATTATCAGTCGCTGATTAGCGACTAATGTGCGACAAATTTCAGTCTTCGCTAATATGTCGCAAAGTCTTCGCTAAATATAGCGACTGTTCAGTGACATCTTTGCCACTATATGGCCACTATTTTGTGATTCTTTTGGTGACTGAATTGCTACTACTTTGTGATTGATTAGTGGTTTAATTCTCGATTTAGCCTACTTTTTGTGGGAAGAATCTGGTTGTTGATAATTTAATTGTAATTACGAATTTATTATAATCAAACAAACTTTTATTTAAAACATAAGAAACTTGTATTTAAAACACAAAACACAACAAACATATTTGTTCAAGGGAAACACACACGTTCATAAGTTCAAAACCAAAACCAAACAACAAACATTCTTGTTCAACTAACAAAAAAGTTTTCAAGTTCAGAAATGGACGAAAAATTAAGGGACCTATGTTTGAACATTAGCAGTAGCAGGATCAGTCAATTGAGACTCGAGGAAGGCGAGAAAATTTGGTCAGTTGCGCTCAAGTACTTCTTCACGATCGTCAAGGTGGCGATACTTAGGGTTTTGTTGATCGTTTGCACTGTATTCTTTCTAATTAAGCTTTCTTTTAATGCATGTAGTTAGATTCATGACCTAACTCTGATCTCAAGTGTTTACGTTTCTCAGAAGGTTGCTTAATACACTAAATATAGCTTACAAATGTGTATCGTGTTATATAACAAGCACACACCACTTAGTTATAGGGCTTTATGGACTAGAATCGAACTCAATCTTATTGCTTTGATCTATGCGGCATTCCTTGCGTGAGTTGAGTAACGGAGTATAGGGATTTTAGCCGACTTATTCTATAACCTAGGGTTAGTCGATGGTTAGTGTTTCGTATGTCAGAGACTTGGAAGTAAACAAACCTAATCTTAGTATTTCCTAGTTAGAAAGATCATTAAAACCTCTGCGATCCCTTAAATGCCCAACGTTTGTCTCTTATTTATTTACCTGCTTTTCTTTCTTATTTACCTACTTTTGCAACCGTGACACCAACACCAAACTCTCTTTTTTTTATTTGTCCTAGCTTTACTCTCTTCTGACGGATCGTTTGAACTACTTCTCTCTGTGGGATTTTATCTTTAAATACTATAGACGATTTACTATGTACTTGTAGTAGTCGTGTGGTCTTTTGAGGTAAAAGATTGAAGTAAAAAACCACACCACATCAGCCATATTACACTTGGAGGTGTGTACCTACTGCAAGAAGAGAAAGATACTTCATCGAATTCGCGGTAAACTTTTATCGCCTCTCAATCTATTGTAACCTTTGTATTTATACTTTTTGGTGTTTTGATCACTAACATCAATCTTCACTCTTGTTTTGTAAATAAAGCAGCTAGAATCCCTCACTGACTGGTGTGGTTGAAGCAACATTTTTCTATTCGGTTTGTCAACGCTGTATGAAAGACATGGTTTCCAAGGCAGCGAGTCGACGAGAGAAACCGATTTGGATTGACAATACACTGTAAAAATAAATGTGTAACTATTGGGACATAGAAGAAGCAAGAACAAAGAGTGCAACCACATTATCAGTTCGAATGTCTGACCGTAATGGTCTTGGTCCTCACAAGCACGTATCGGGGCCGAAATCATATATACAAGTCGAACAAGAGATGGTAAGTTACATCATGACATAAAATTTGAGATGATAAGTTGCATCAAGACACATTTATTTCCTCTATCATTCACCTTTTCATTGTTTAACATTTCAGGAAGTTAAATTGGGAAGACCGCCTGCTATCGGTGAAGTTTTCATCAGGACTCATACCAAAAAGATGGGACTTTTGTCGATAGGAAAAACGCAGAAAGTTCATGAGGTATATAAGACGAACAAGGAAGATAAGTTGGCTACCCTCGAGAATGATGAGTCTTCCAACGGTACTTCGCGTCGAGAGCTATCTCATGAGGAGGATGACGAGCTCTTTCTTCAAGTAATGTGCTTCTTTATGTTTGATTTTTATGATATTATCATTTTGAAAAACTGTTAAGAACTAATATTCTTTGTTTTGTTTATGCAGTCTACTTTCACAAACGAGAGGGGAAAATTCTTTGGAGTTGGAAGCCTAGGGAGTTACATCAACGAAAAGCGGAAGTACCCGGGAAGCTCTTCTTCTTTTACAAGCCTGTAAACATAGCTTGAGGAAGCTACCCACAAAATAGAGGAACAAGAAGAGCGTGAAGCAAAGGCTTTGCGGGTTGCAGCTGAGCAAAAAGTATATGGGTTATTGATAAATACGATAAACCCATATTGGTAGGGAAATTTTAGGGTTCTTCACCTAGATTTGATATAATTACTAGTTCTAGACTGATCACTTGGAATCTAGCTCATAGGATATTAGATAGATTCGAGAGGTCATCTATTTCCTGAAATAATCTTAGGTGAGCAAAAGGACTATTCTCATTCGAGAGGTGGTTTAGTACTTTTGTGAACATATCAAACTTGGACTTTAATGCTTGTTTAATTCTAGGAGTTTGCATTCGAGAGGGTGGAATTTCTATTATTAGGCATAGAGAATTAATTCACTCGAGAGGTGGTTAATTTGATATATGTGATTTGAGTTCAAGAACGGTGCTTAATAAACCCTTGCCTGCTGTTTAATTTGTAATTCTGATTTACTGAAAGGAATAACCTTAGGTCTAGCTCTTCCATCAATTGATTTCAAACCCCATTCATTTGTTAGTTTTATTTGATTATCTTATTTCATATTTAGCTTAATTCGATTGCTGAATTGTTTATTGCGTGGACAACGAGAACTTTGTGGAATTCGACCCTAAAGTACTGCAATTGATCTCTTATTTGAGAGAGTAGTTCTAAGAGTTAATTTGAACCTTATCAGTGGGATCCTTAGTCTTTTAGGTGGTAAAATGTAGAATTGATTGAATCTCTTCTGGATTAGTTGTGCTTACTGCTCATTTCTGTCTGATCAATTGAAATCCAAACTCAAGCATTTCTGCACTCAGAAGCTGTTTGATGGAATGCATGATCCACTAATTCCAGAGATATTCGTCTCTATCCCAAGGGATTGGTCGTTTAGAGCGTTTATTGATGTTAACAGGTTGAATCTTATTGCCTACATAGTTAGGTTTCGCTAATGGGAATTAGGTCTTGATCTAGCTTTGTTTGAAGATTTCTATCACGCTAGTGAATCGATCTGTTGTTGAACTTGTTATCTAGGGATAGCTTGATTGCGTTTTGTTAACCATCTGAATATGCTAAGGAGACCACATTATTCGATTACCCCATCCTTAGAAATTTCTCGTCTATTTGATTTATCTGTTTATTTATCTCATTATTCGTCTGCTTTGTTACATGCTGCTAAATTTTAATATCTTTTCTCTGTCACCATTGATATACTCGATCACCACCTCTCTCTTGGCAGTGAGCCTGTGTGATGAGTATATGGTTATATTTCTGCAGTTTTATTATCTTCTGCATTACCTTTTACGACAGTTAGAAAACTAACCCATTTCTGTTTGGCTTGACTTAGTGATCTCTGATCACATTTCATCTGTTTGCATTACACCTGAATGGATTGATACATTAAGTACTGCAATGACATGGTACTGCTTTAGGAATTGATGGCTAGCAAAAATCCTACTCTCATACGTACCTCTATGGTGGTCGGGGTTTTTGTCACCGTCACTGCAAAAGTTTTGTAGCTTAATTATTATTATTTTTCTTAGAGCGCTTCCATCGGTATAAGAGGTTTTCATGGGTCCTTATTTGAAAATCGATTTCATTATCTTTTCTCCTTTTTTTATTTTTTTAATGGTGAGAACTCTTTTAAGAATCCACCGATGGAGGTGTCTTTAGTTTTCGATAAGTTCAGTGGTGTAAAGTGTTGTCATCGAGGAGTTCAAGGTTTTGGTCCGCTGAAGTCTTCCCGTATGATATAAGATCCAAAGCGTCGTGATAGGAGATGGAGCCACAGGAAGCAACAAGTTTGGCTTTAACGCTCTCTCTTGTTGTTCAATGGATGGATTAGGAGATAGATATGAGATCAAATGAGCTGGCGGTCGCACTCTCTCGTTGGATCGATTGATGTTTTGATGGTGGATCGAGGATCGCTACCCAAAGGTGTGACATCCTTTATCATGAGATCACGAATCTAAACCTTAATGAATCTACAAAAAGGACATAGACTCAAACGTTTACTAAGTAAAGGAATCCACCTATTTTAGATAAACAAAAACAAAGCCTAGGCTTTAGAGAAAATTCTCTCTTTTATATTCCAAAAATCTATATCTTTAAAATAAATAGAGAAATGGGTTTATATAGACTTAAATTACAAATCATCAACATAAATACAAAATAAATCAAATTAATTACAGAAATCAATCAAGAATTAGTTTTGAGAGATTTTGTCAATCGTCATTAATGGAGATTGGTTCTTTGTATCTAGACACTTTCTTCGTACTCCTTTAAATTTGGGCTTTATTTGCATTGAATCATTTGTTAATGGACCATAGACGTTAACTGTATTTTCAAGATGGCATCACCGTAGGTAAAAATAATAGCGTTTGATTATTTGTTTAACGTCATTGATAGCTGTTACTGAAAAAAAAAAAATTTGAAACAAAAAAAATTGGTCATACTTTTATTTCAACGATAAATGAGTATATATATCTTCCTGATAACAGAAAAAATTCATATTTTTTTTAGAAAATATTACATAAGTTAATTGACTTAATTCCCACTTAAATAATCAATATTCATTATTTACCCACTGAATCTGCTAAATCTGCGGCTCCGTCGGCCTTGATTAGTCGGCCTTGTTTACTACTAGAAAACAATAATAAATAGGGTCTTGAAGACTGCAATGTTGCAAATTGACCAAAAACAGAAATAATTATGGAGTTACTTTAGGGGATCCCTTACTTTAAAGAAAAAAAACGTGGCATTTTCTAACATTCCAGTGACGCACATTTGTACATTATATGAAACTTTCCGATGATTCAAGAAATTATTTTAGGTTATAAGATCTTTTATACGAAAAGTAGATTACTCAAATAACTCTATCCCATTCTTACCAAAAATAAATAACACTATCCCATCAGTAAAAATAATGTTAAGTGGTAGATTTCTTTTAATGTTTGATTAGTGGATATCTATTTAGGGAAAATTAGAAATAAAGGATATCTACTTAAAAATTTGTCCATATACATATTTTTTGTGAGATTGTTTGTTTAGACGATTTTACCCCTCCACCCTAATTTACATGTTTTTTTAAAAAAATATTCATAAAAATAGGTAGATATACAAGAGTAGAGGTGATTTGAAGTGAAATTTTTTAGATTTGGTTTAAAAAAAGTTGATTTTTTTATAGATAAAGTTTCATCTAATTTTGGTAGAACACGTATTCTAGAGTTCTGCGAAACTCAGAGTGTGTATTCTGCATTTTTGTACATGTTCTACATATTTCAGACTAGATTTCTGTTCTGAAAATTTTAGAAATCCGAAAATCATATATCTAAAATATTCAGAACATGCATTCTACGTTTTGCTCTATGTTCTAAATATTTTAGAATAGCCGTTCTACTAATTTCTACATCTTCTGCCATCGTTAGAAATTGTAATCTTCGTTTAGAATGTAAATTCTACGATATTGTAGATTTCGTTTTCTGAAATTTTTAGAATGCTCTAAATATAGAAAGTAAATCTTTAAAAAATGAAACTAAATATATTTTGAGATTACGTTTTAAATGAATATTTGTTGTTTAGATTACGATTTACAAGATGTAGAAGTCGTTGTCTACGTTTTTTAGACAAAATTAAAACCTAAAACGTTTTCTAAACCCTAAGCTAAGCCATCGTTTGATCTTTCTTCCTTCAAATTGTGATCAAATTCTCAAAAATCTTATTTCTTCAATAAGATTGCTTGATAGAAGAAAGTGAGATAGTATTTATTATACATGTGTAGCAATGTTTGTATTGATTGTATAATATAAGAAAAAATGATAGAATTGAGAACAAAAAGAAATGGTATAATAGATGATAGATCCGTGAGAAGATGATGGAGGAGATTAGCTTTAAAAACTTACAGAAATTTAAAGGGTCGCTGGAGAGAGAAGAGAATGAAAACACACTCATTATTAATTAACGTTTTCTCTTCTGTTATGTTGAAAGAATTAAACTTTACTAAAAAACGTAGTATTGACTTAGTTATTAATATTAGTGTTGGCTATTACTAATTAACGAGTTGCGACGTTGAGTAATACAAATCACAAAGCTTTTAACATTTGCGATTAAAATTTGAGTGAAACGACGTTATTATTAGAATATATAATCAAGAAATTCTTAACTTTCTTTCTAGCCTAAGCATCAATTATCCCATTTAAAAAAAAAAAGATAAGTTGTTTGATTATAATGATGACTGTAAAATAGATGTCGTTTGATTATAATGATGACAATTAAAAAACCATACAAACACAAAACAAAATTATATAAATAGATGTCGCTCAGCTCAACTAGGAAGTTTTATTTTTTTAATAAATTTTGAGAGCAAATGAGGGTAAACTTGGGTTTTGAAATTTATAAAAGGGGGATTAGCAAAAATACCCCTTTTCTCATGCCCCTTTTCAAAAATGCCCCTTTTAGATGTCCATTTTCAAAAATGCCCCTTTTTAAATCTGAAATTTTTATAAAGTTTTATTAGGTTTATAAGGTACTTATGGATTGTAACTACTACTTGAAGACTCGATCCAAGTATTTATAAGGTTTTATAAGGTGTTTTTAAAGGTTTTACAAGTTGTTTTAAAGGATTTTTAAGGTTTTCCAAAGGTTTTACAAGATATTTTAAAGGTTTTTAAAGGTATTTAAAATGCATTTATAAGGTATTTATAAAGTATTTATAAGATTTTAGATACATAGAAATGTAGTTTGTGTATGTTTTAATAATATTACATACATATTTGGGTAAATCTTATATTTTTAAGAGCATTTTTTATAAGGTTTTAAAAAAGGGGTATTTTTGAAAAGTGGCATTGAAAAAGTGGCATTATTAACAATTTCCCTTTATAAAACCTATTTGACCAATCTACAAAATTAAGGTATATATGGACAAATTTTTAAGTAGATATCCTTTTTTTCCAATTTTCCCTATTTATTTTGTGTTACGAGCATTCTTATTTACGGTCAACGCTAGTATTTTTTACTTACAACTGTTAACATATTAAATTTGATTGATAACTCTTTCACTCATTAATAAGAAATCTACCATTTTAATATTTAACAATCCCAAAAAAATATTAAAAATTAATGGTATGAAAAAAACGATACCACCATGAGTTAATTTGTACTATTATTTATCATTGTTTCGAACTATTTTATCATTTTTATCGTTATCTCTTTTCCTTAAAAATTATTTATCATTTTGTATCTCCAATAAAACGTATTAGATAATAAGAAAACTCTACTTAAATATTAGAAAATTACTGATCACTCTTTTTTAATTCCATTACATGAAATAAACAATGATGGATAAATAAATTATTTAATTAGTATCAAATCATTTCTACCCCATTATACTTAATTTATTTATTTAAAATCATTGGTGTATTTCTTATAAATAATTTATTCATTTAAAGTCTAAAACTAGTAATCTGTAATAAAGAGTTCTACTAGATCGTTACCCGTGCTATACAGCACGGGATTTAATATTTTGTATGAATCAAATTGTATATTTTGTTTGAAGAATTAAATAATAATATAATATAATAGTATAAAAGGAAATATATCATGATGTTTTATTTTTATTACTACTGTATTTAGATATAATGTTGTATATTTCATTTGACGATGGTTATATATTTTGTTTGTAGAACTAAATAATAATATAGATAATAAATTTTAAATCTATATTCCATATCATATTGGATTATTTATTATAGGAATTAAATGTTGTTTAATCTAACTTGGTTGAAAAACATGACTCGGTAATAAAGAAAAAGAGAATATTATATTGTATATAAACTATATTTAGCTGCATTAAAATTCTATTTTTGTCTATATGAGATTAACAATTTATTTTGTTTAATTAGATATTCATAATTGCATTGTGTCATTGAGGATAAAAACAAAATTTGTATTGTGTTGAAGTTTTTACGTGACTATATTGGGTTTTGTTTGCTCAGTTCTAACTGTATTTGGCCCAGTATCATGTTGTTTTTAAAAAACCACATAAATTCAATTATTTGGCCCAGTATCACCAGATTTTACCCCGCGGTATACCGCGGGTCGATTTATTTAACTTAAAAATTAAATTTTTATTTGTATTTTTTAATATTGTTTATTTTTTTAAATATTTAAGATTATTTTGATTATTAATTTTAAGATTTTACCCTTGATATATATACCGTCCCGTATTAATATAAATTTTAATCCGTTCCACCATATAACTCCGTTCCGTGAAATTAAACATCATTTTGTTATTTTTCTTTTTAATAATACTTTTATAATTTGAGTCAATTTTTTTTTTAAATGTTTTCCATAATATATATATTTTTTAATTTTATAGAGTTCAAATATTATTAATATTATACTTTTAATAGAATTTAAATATCATAAATACTTTAAACGTTTAATGTGTAGTATCTATGCATAATATATTGATAATATTTTTACATGTTTACTCTGTAAAAAAGATAATAGTAATGGATCATGCGAAAAGTAATTATACAAATTAAACGTTAGTAAATAAAAATGATTCACAATTTGGTTAACGTAAATCTTAGTACTAAGTATTTAAGTTTTTTTTTTTTTTTTTGAACATAATTTTTTTTTATACATATATTTTCGTTATGTTAAATTCATAAGAGACAAAACAAAAACTTTAAAAGAAAAGATAAAGAGATAAATATAGACATGTAAAATGAAATGAAAGATATTCAATACAGCTTGTTGCGTTACACTTAAATAGTACATATAGATATCAAAGTTCTATTCAGTGTAATTTGATTGTTTAATCTTGTTCTTTGAATCTCCTCACATTTTGTCTTTCTCTCTTTTATCTTAGTGAAACCTAGGGTATAGAAGAAAAAAAAAGAAGCAAATATTGAGATTTTTTTAATTTTAAAAAACCCATAAAAATGGTTAGTCTTAAATCTAAATTTAGTATCACCTAATCACCGTTACTGAAAAATGATTGTTAGTATGATTCTCTGATTCTTGTTTGACGAAACTTTAGCAACTCAAATCGTTTGTCATAGTCCTTTCTTCACTCAGAGCTGAATCTTGGAACCCTACAATCACAAAAATTAAGTAGTTAGATTGTAATTGAAGAACAACATTAAAATAACTAAACCGCAAAGAGATGATGAAATTATCTATATTTATGTATTTATATATATTATATTACATGTTATATACGTTAATATGTTTATAAACAAAACAAAAGACTTAAAGTGCTTCATCAGTTAAAATCATATCGATGGCTTAAGTCTTTAAAATAAGTGAACTCAAAAGGAACATCTATTTTAATTGTTTTGGAGGAAGATGGTTTTATGAAACTTTGAGGTAATGTGTTCGTTCTAAACTCCTTTTTATAGACACATATAATCGGTTTGATAAGAAAGAATCTTATTAATATCTTAAGTATATTTTGTTATGTTATTTGTGAGAGTAGGAAAATTTCTCTTTAATACGAAGATTTGATACGTGAAAATAGGAGATTTAATTTAACTATAAGAAAAATCCAAAATATAGTTACTAAAGTGATCGATTATAATTTTTGTTTTTTTTGAAAAAATGTTTTGATTAATTTTAAAAACAGAAACGTAAAGCTAATTTAAAAAATTTCTACAATAAATATTATTTTGAAATTTATTAATTTGGTTAAGTGTTTAAATTTCCTAAAATCTTGGTAATAGTTATAGAAGATTTCGGTCTCATTTACTTACCCGATTTGGATACATAATAATATAGTTAATAATAAATAATTCCATATAATGATTTTCGAATTAATTGCGTATGACTGACCGTCGAGATTGAAGATTAAAAACCGAATTAAGATTTAAACGGCCACGATTAAATGTAGGGATTGTTGAGATATTTTAAAGAAATTGAATTGAATATGGATGTAATTGTGGCAAGTATTAGTTATGATTAATATATTAGGTTAAGATTTAACTGAATATTTGTTCTTATTGATTATGAAATCTATCTCAATAACCACTTACCTAATTAGTTGATATTATTGTTTCAGAAATCTTTTTCAATAATCACTTACCTAATTAGTTGATATTATTGTTTAGGTAATATTTGAAAACCCGTTTAAATGACTCATTGACCCGCGAGATTAAGAAGTGGCTCATAACTTTAATGACGTGGATTAATTATGTTTATGATTAGAGATTTGAAATGGCATATAATGTAATTTCTTACACTTCTCAATGTTACAACTTATTGATGTACTTCCCAATCTAAAAGCACATAAATTCAATTATTTTTATAATATTTAATTATATTTTTATTTAATATTAATTTTTATTCAAGGGTTTATTTTATTAATTTAAGATGCAAATCTTGACGAAATCTTAAAAATAAATGATAATTAAATTAAAATGATGATTTGTTATTATTTGAATTTTGAAATTTAAAAATAAATGATGATTCTTTATTATTAAATTACATTAAATTGGATTATCATTTCTGGAAATTTCTATTAATATATTATCAAATTTAATTAGTTTACATATATACAATTTCGTTTTTTCTTCTATATATACTAATCATAATTAATTAGTATAGTTTTGTTAAAGAAATATTTTAAAATCTAAACTAAATTTCGTTGTATGATTAAAAATTACTTGTATCTAAATAAAATCCATGTTTGTTAGATTCGTGATTGAGCTCCTAAATATTAGGTAATCTTTTTAATATCTTTAAACCCATTTGACCCATTGACCCATTTTTAATAAATTGGTTAATATTAGTGACATGGAATTAAAATAATTATGATTAAAGACCTCTAATGGCATATATTGTAATTTTTTATCAATCCTTATCCTTTTATAAATTGGATTGATATAAAATATTTTCAATGATATATCATTTTCATTAACATTTTCAATGACATTTTTTTATAAGATGTTCGAATAATGGATTACTATATAACATTTTGAATAACATTTTCAATAACATTTTCGAATAATATATTAGTATATTATTATATAACATTTTTATGTATTATATAACATTTTTATGTATTATATAATCTCGACTATTGATTAGTATATAACATTTTCGAATTATATTAATTATGTATTATATAAACAAAATCTTTTAATATCTTTAAACCCGTTGACCCGTTTATATATATTAGTGACATGGAATAAATTTTATGATTAGAATTATATAATGGCATTTATTGTAATTTCTTACAAAATCTAAGTTATGATCCTTAGGATGTACTTCCCAAATATTAGTATAGGATATCCCTAGTATTCAAATAGTTATTAAAAAAACATTTTATACTAAACATATTTTGTAGAAGACCAAACGACATAAAATATGTATTTTTCCAAACAGTAATTTTTTATCGGTTTACACGTTATAGAAATTAAGTTTACAAGTTTTTTTGTATCTTTAAGTTTTAGAAGGTGTCAATTTTTTAAACATAGAGTAAAAAATGAATATTCATAAATACGATATTCATAATACATAAAATATATTGTATTTGTTTTTCACAAAATTAATATATATATAGTATTTGTTATCTACTAAAACCGATTGTTCGGGATGTTATGCTAGGATTCGAATTATGATTATTGTTTTATAAGTTTCGCAACTCCTGTTTGTTATCATTTTTAGTAAGTTTAATTAGTTGTTGACAAACAAAATCAGCATTTACAAAACTACTCCAATGGATTCACATTTGTTTTATAACACATAGGGACAAAATGATCATTTTAAGCTTACTGAATAATTATTATCGTTTATTTTTGTCAAACAAATGGATGGTTATTTAATTAAGTGAGTCATAAGAAAAATTAACAGTAAGTGAGAAAGAAAATAATAAAAAAGTCACAAATGGTCCCATACGTGTGATTTGGCACGATACTTCCTAAAAGCATACCACTAGGCTCTCTCCTATATAACTTCATCTCCACCAACGATGCATTTTCGTCCTCAGATCTCATCTCACTCACAAGAGAGAGGGGGATAAAAAGGCTCTGTTTTCTAAATTATTTACGATTATACTCTTTTCCTTTCCAACATGGCGGCCTCAGTAGATAATCGCCAATACGGTCGGCTCGAGCCAGGTTTGAACGGCGTGGTTCGTTCTTACAAACCTCCCGTCCCAGGCCGGTCCGATTCCCCGAAGGCAAATCAGAAGCAAACCACCAACCACACCGTGTTCTTGAAACCAGCCAAGGTTCATGACGATGACGAAGACGTGTCGAGCGAAGACGAGAACGAGACACACAACAGCAACGCCGTGTACTACAAGGAGATGATAAAAAAATCCAACGCTGAGCTTGAACCGTCCGTTTTGGACCCGAGGGACGAATACACGGCTGATAGCTGGATCGAGCGTAACCCTTCCATGGTACGTCTCACAGGGAAACATCCCTTCAACTCCGAGGCGCCTCTCAACCGTTTAATGCACCACGGGTTTATCACCCCTGTCCCGTTGCACTACGTTCGTAACCACGGCCATGTCCCTAAGGCCCAATGGGCTGAATGGACGGTCGAGGTGACCGGATTCGTCAAACGGCCCATGAAATTCACCATGGACCAGCTCGTCTCTGAGTTTGCTTACCGCGAGTTCGCCGCGACGCTAGTCTGCGCGGGGAACCGCCGTAAGGAACAGAACATGGTGAAGAAGTCAAAGGGCTTCAACTGGGGCTCCGCCGGAGTTTCCACCTCCGTGTGGCGCGGTGTCCCTCTTTGCGATGTACTGCGTCGCTGCGGGATCTTTAGCCGGAAAGGCGGTGCTCTGAACGTATGCTTCGAAGGGTCGGAGGATCTCCCGGGCGGTGCCGGAACTAGTGGTTCCAAATACGGAACGAGCATCAAGAAGGAATATGCCATGGATCCATCAAGAGACATCATTTTGGCTTATATGCAAAACGGAGAGTATCTAACACCAGACCACGGGTTTCCGGTTCGCATAATCATCCCCGGTTTCATTGGTGGCCGGATGGTTAAATGGTTGAAGCGAATCATCGTCACCACTAAAGAATCTGACAATTTCTACCATTTCAAGGACAACAGAGTTCTACCTTCTTTGGTAGACGCTGAACTCGCCGACGAAGAAGGTACATAAAATCTTTTTGCTTCAATACTACCTATAACATAATCTTTGCAAACTTACACAAATCTTTTCGATATTTAGCTTTATAACAATCTCATTAAAATGAACGAATCGACATCTTTAAAAGTTTCCGAACCCATAGGAGAAAACCAAAAACAAAAATCATATTAAATATATAAATTAATGTTAGTGGATGATGTCAGCTTCTGTGATTTATACTATAAATTAAATACAATTTCTTTTTTTTTGTTAATTAAACGTAAATTCAATGGTTTTGTTTTAGGTTGGTGGTATAAGCCGGAGTACATAATCAACGAGCTAAACATAAACTCCGTGATTACGACGCCTTGTCACGAGGAGATTCTTCCCATCAACGCTTTCACAACCCAAAGACCTTACACTTTAAAGGGTTACGCATATTCCGGTACTTGTCCATCTAACATTTTAATTTAATAAATACGTTAATTCATTGGATGACTTAATTTAATAATAACAAAAATCTTTATACAAAAAACAGGAGGTGGAAAAAAAGTGACCCGTGTAGAGGTCACGGTGGATGGTGGAGAGACATGGAACGTTTGCGAACTTGACCATCAAGAGAAGCCAAACAAGTATGGGAAGTTCTGGTGTTGGTGTTTTTGGTCACTTGAGGTTGAGGTTTTGGACCTGCTTAGTGCCAAGGAGATTGCTGTCCGTGCATGGGACGAGACTCTTAACACGCAGCCCGAGAAAATGATATGGAATCTCATGGGGATGATGAATAACTGCTGGTTTAGAGTGAAGACTAACGTGTGCAAGCCACACAAGGGTGAGATTGGGATCGTGTTCGAGCATCCAACGCTTCCGGGTAACGAATCTGGTGGATGGATGGCGAAGGAACGTCACCTTGAAAAATCAGCTGACGCGCCTCCTACTCTCAAGAAATCTGTCTCGACGCCGTTTATGAACACAACTGCGAAGATGTATTCGATGTCCGAGGTCAAGAAGCATAACTCTGCTGACTCTTGCTGGATTATTGTCCATGGACATATCTATGATTGTACCCGCTTCCTTATGGACCACCCGGGTGGTTCGGATTCGATCTTGATCAATGCTGGTACGGATTGTACGGAGGAGTTTGAAGCCATTCACTCTGATAAAGCCAAGAAGATGCTTGAGGATTACCGTATCGGTGAGCTCATCACCACTGGTTATTCCTCTGACTCTTCCTCGCCTAACAACTCGGTTCACGGTTCTTCCGCCGTGTTCTCGCTGTTGGCTCCCATTGGAGAGGCGACACCGGTTAGGAACCTCGCTTTGGTTAATCCCCGGGCTAAAGTCCCGGTTCAACTTGTCGAAAAGACTTCCATTTCTCATGATGTTCGTAAATTCCGGTTTGCTTTACCGGTTGAGGACATGGTCCTAGGCTTACCGGTTGGTAAACACATTTTCCTCTGCGCCACCATCAATGACAAGCTCTGCCTCAGGGCTTACACGCCAAGCAGCACCGTTGATGTGGTTGGCTACTTCGAACTTGTGGTCAAGATTTACTTTGGTGGAGTCCACCCGAGATTCCCCAATGGCGGGCTCATGTCTCAGTACCTAGACTCGTTGCCTATAGGGTCAACTTTGGAGATTAAAGGACCATTGGGTCATGTTGAATATCTCGGCAAGGGTAATTTCACGGTTCACGGTAAACCGAAGTTTGCTGATAAATTGGCAATGTTGGCAGGTGGAACCGGTATAACTCCGGTTTACCAAATCATTCAGGCCATTCTGAAGGATCCAGAGGATGAGACTGAGATGTATGTGATTTATGCTAACCGGACCGAGGAAGATATTCTCCTAAGGGAGGAATTGGATGGTTGGGCAGAGCAATATCCGGACCGGTTAAAGGTTTGGTACGTAGTGGAATCGGCTAAGGAAGGTTGGGCATACAGTACCGGGTTTATTTCAGAGGCGATTATGCGAGAACATATCCCTGATGGATTAGATGGCTCAGCCCTTGCCATGGCTTGTGGACCACCACCGATGATTCAGTTTGCGGTTCAGCCTAATTTGGAGAAGATGCAATATAACATCAAGGAGGATTTCTTGATATTCTAGTCTAAAGCTAAGAGATTTTCAAAAGTCAAAACGTTAGGTGGTCAAAAAGCCTAGTGTTATAATAGATTCTAAATAAGTATGAGGGATTTGTTTTGTATATAATGTTGGTTCTTTAAAGTCTTGGATTTGGAAATATAATGTGTCCGTTGTATTCACGATCGATATTTTTTCACAATAATAGACAAAAAGTATTTCAAAAATTTGTGGTTATTGTACCTTGAATTTTCTGCGGTCACTCAACATTGAATTGAATATATTCATCTTTTCATAAGTCTTTGTCGTTAAACAATAAAAAAATTCTACAGCTATTAGACACCAATAATCATTTTCAAAAAGAATAAAGCCAAAGTGAAGTATTTTCCTGTTGTGCAAGTTGAAACCAAACTTGTCCATTAGTTTCTATATTAGTCTTCACCACATATACTCCCTCTGTTCCAAATTATAGGATGTTTAAGCCTTTTTTTCTTATTCCACAATATAAGATTTTTTCAGATTTTTATGCATAACTAGATGAAGTCCCACGCTACGCGTGGGTTTATTTTGAAAATTGTTAAGATAAAAATATGTTAATTGTTTTTGTCCCTAATTTATGTTTATTTTTTTGTTTGTTATTGTATAGTTAATAAAATTATACTCATCTTATGTACTTACAATTTTTATTTTTAGATTCGTTTTTGACTCTAAATATCAATTTATACACTTTTATGTATAATCTAATTATTTTTATATCTAAGATTATAATATTTGTTCACTATCATGAATACACACAACAAGAATATAAGATATTTTGATCTCAAGAGTTTTCGTATGAAAAGAATAAAAAGAAAGCAAAAATTAAAGAGTTATTTAAGTAACACTTTTAGATTTTATGCTATTGCATATAGCCATATAAGAGAAATAGATTTGTCTTAAATTTCGTGGTATGTCTAACGTCTCAAAAGCTCATTACTTGAAAACATTTGCATGTCAATGTTACGAATTTACCATAAGACACAAAAATGAAAAGAGAGAATGTCATATGATATGATATGAACGATAACATAATAATAAGAATATATTCAAGGTAAAATAACTAAACTAATAAGATATTAGGTAGCAAACATCTAAAGTACAACACAAATAATTATTTAGTCATTATCGAGTGATGACCATTGACCATTAAATTTTAAAAAAAAATAGAAAAATAATAAAAGTAAAATGAAATTAGTAATTAATTTATTAAAATAATTTTAGAATTTTGTTTTTATTTTGAAAAAATCATTTAAGAAAGGGATTAATGGAGGATTTAACACAATAAGAGCCTTTTGATTTTCCTTCAATTAATTTTGCTGATTTTTAATTTAAATAATGTTGAATGACACATGTCATTTTCTTATGTGATGATGTGGCACTCATATGGAGAGAGTTGGCCAACTTTCATATATATGATTTATGTTTATTTAGTTTATTTATGACTTTTTGAATTCTGCTGTCTTTTTTTCTATTGGTTAAATTTTATAAATAAATAAACATTTATTACTTCTTAATCTTTGTGCTTTTAACAAAAGCATCTTATAATTTGGAACAGAGGGAGTATGATTTAAAAGCTTAGGGGGAGTGAATTTACTTTTTCATTTGTTTTATTAACCAAGAAGCTCTGAACTTGTAATTTAGAAGACTCTTCCACTTTGGGTGATTAGTTTAACCATATCAATCGTTTGAGAATCTTTAGAGTTTTCTGTTAATATTCAATTTGTTCTTATTAAAATTGTACAGATTTTTTTTTTGATAAAATTGTACAGATTTATATAAATGTGATCAACTATATATTTATATAGTAAAGTTCTAGCATCCAAACTCTTCCATTACAGGATTATAATTTTTAATACAGCATCACGAGTTATGTTCTAAGTTATCTAAAAGGAACATCATATCTAAAATTAAATAGTGTACAATATTAAACCGATACAAAATGTTACAATATTTTTTATTTATTTTTATCTAAAACCTTAACGTATATATAAGCGATTTACTGGTGGTATCTAAATCAAATCATATATCAACGATTCATAACTTTAAGAACTTAAATAATGTCGACAGAAACATTCAAAGATATTTTCTTACATATAATATCGAACGGATGTAAAACAAATTGATGTTAATTCGTTTAAAAAATGTGTCACTCTGGAAATATGTAGAGCTTTTAAGTAGTATTCACTAATATGTTTTAGATTTATTAAATAATGGAAGCTTGGAGTACTATACCAACAACAACAACAACAACAACAACAACAAAAAATCTTCCGATGATTGATAATGCACCTCATGATTTTATGATAGTCGAGAAGTCCTTGATGGCCTAGTGGTTTCAATGTGACTTCTCACACATGACTGCCAGAGGTCACAAGTTCGACTCTCTGTCGGCGGGGTGGAACTGAAACCTCTCCAAATAAAATCCTGTTGTAGATGGACCACGGGTTTCTATGCCGCATATAGGATTTTCCTGGATATGGGGCCTTTCGGGGTGGGGTCAGTCACTATAAAAAGTTTACCCTAACAGTTTTTTAACCGGGTGCTTGTCTCCTGGTGGTATAGGAACCTCGGCTGAGGCACCCGCCATCCGGCTTCGAGTCCCGGCCACTGCGCAATTTACCTACGGGGCGCAGCGTCCCAGACCACCAGATCCGAGGGGCCCTTAAGTGGAGGCTTAAAAATCCAAGGAACGCGGGCTTAAGCCCAGTGGGCTAGTCGGATCACAGTGTGGTCTGGACACTGGGTTATCAAAAAAAATGATTTTATGATAGTATATGACACAAAATATTCAACATAAATTCTATAAATTACAAATCAAACAATAGTCGATATCTCCAATTCTGGAGGATCTAATGTAGAAGTAGTATTAGTTTCCTTCAACTTAGTGATACACATGAACTGGAGTTGAATTTATTATTATTCATTTATTTATAAATTCTTATTTGTTTTCTAAATTTAAATATAGAAAAGCTCATTCAAAAGAAACAATAAATATAACTAAGATTAAGTCATTACGCATACAAAATGTATTTAAATAAACACCACATCTATTGGAACTAATAAAACTCCCCTAAACTCAGGAGTATATATTAATTTAAATTGATGAGACAGTTAAGCTCCTTTAATTGACTCTCAGATTTAAATTAGTAAGCATAACAAATAATTTACTTTCAAATTTTCAATATGATTTGTGATTATGACAGAAAATATGTTTAATCCCTAGCAACTTGTTAACTTTTGATAACATAAAATAGCCAGCACGCGATGAATATTTCAAATCAATTACTTATATGATATTAATAGTAAATAGCAAATGCTGCCCTGCAAATCTCATGCTTGTTTGTCGCATTAAATCGTTGGGATGTAAAATATACTTCACCTGAGCTTTTTGGTTAATGAATGATTCAAATTCATTACATCATCCTAAGAATAAGCTATAAATGATTCTGACCTTTCGTTTTCAGGTAAAATAAAACGATTAAAAAAAAGTTAGGTATCGTGAATCTGTTGTTGGTAACGAAAGAGGGGAACTTCTCTTATTGGTCGATCTACTGTGATGCAAAATGTAAAGTAACCAAACATTATAATATATCGAAAAAAAAATAGTTGTACGATTTGTTACGTCGAACTTAGATTCGACAGAACTCATATAGCTAGTCTTTCCTAAATAATTGAACTAATTAACAACGTATTCTGTTGTGTAATATTCGTGGTTATTCCTTACAATTGTATTTCTTCTTTCGAAAAACTTAAAAATATAAGCCAAGCAAGACCATCATATATAATAACTTGTTAACGTGTAAGATTTATCTGTGAAAAGAAATAACATGTAATTTCACTTATACAATTTGTTAATTTAAAGTAACTTCAAATCTATATAATTTTTAGGGTGCTCTATTCGAATGAGTAGAGAAATGTCATGGATCGAAGGATAGAAGATTTTTGAGATTTCTTATTTCTATTATATCAGATTTTTGAATCCTATATCAAGAGTTTAAAGTTTGTAAAGTTGATTATCAGACTAAAGAAAACAAAAACTAGATTAAAGGCATTCGCCTCAAAAACATTCGTTTCTCTTTAACGATTTCTCTATTGTTTAACCTAATTCACAACACGGATATATGTTATAAATATTGATGTTTTGTCTAGGTTGCATTTTTATGTCTCATAGATAACAAATATGTAATCTCTAATTCAAGTTAATGAAACTAAATATGACGTTTATAAAAAAGAATCACAAATTCGGCGTGATATTAATAACAAACAAACAAAAAATGGCGTGATATTTCAAATTTAGAAAACAAAAAATAAATTTACAGCTATATCTATTACACACAATTTAGATTCACTCAACATGATATCAACTTTATTAAGGGTATAGACGAAAAATCTAGACCATATAAGCTTTATGTTACCACGTTGGTGTTGCTTCATCCATGTATTCTTTAGTCCTTTCGAAATAAACTAAGTACAGTGTACAGCAATGAATCCACGAACTTTATATATTTTTTTTTTTTTGGTAAAAATACGAACTTTATATTTTGTAGAAAATAGAAAGAAATTTAACGTAACGACTCTAGAACTGGAATTAAACACTTATCAAACTGTAAAAACAAAGTTGGTCGTGGCCGCCACATGCCATAGCCATGCAAATATCACGTGACCACGTGTTGGTTAAAACGTGTGAACCCCACATGCTCCCGAACTTAGTAGCTTGTCTGGCTCCGCGTCGCAAGGTCACACGACCTCACCCGTTATGGCGAGCCAAACCCGACCGTCTTTACCGGGTCGTACCCACTTCGATGTCGGACCCGCCGCATCCCATCTGCTGCTTGGTGTTTGGAAAGGCCGCGACTTTTTTTTATTTGGTTTTTTATATATAAATTTGAAGACCCCAAAATATTGTAAGAACCTCACCACATTTTTATTTTGTCCTCGTCCAATAATACAGATCAAAACGAATACAACTTGTTACTTATTATATTATGTCATATTCAACGGTTTTTATTTTTATATATTCAAAAATAAGATATTCTACCAATTTGATTTTTATTTTATTTTTACGATATGTTATACTAATTTATGTAAAATATCTTTTGTTTCCAACTGAAAGTAACATATGATTGACCTTAGACTTATGAATATCATTTACACAAAATATTTCAACGAATTGACCATTTTGAGATTACTATTTAAATGGAGCTAATCGAAGTAAAGGGAAAAAAATCGTTATATAGTTGCATTTCACGGTTGAACAAGATTCATACTTCTATATTTGTTACATTGATGATACATCCATTTGTACGAATATAATGGAACAAATTCATAAACTGGTTGGAAAATCATATTTGTTTATCGCGTTTCATTGAATTCAAGTACGACACGATTAGATCCAACACAAAAATAATATAAATTGCACAAAGGTGGACAGTGAACTACTCCTAACGATGTGACATTTACGTAATTCTGGTTTTTAGTTTTACTTTCAACATTTTATACCAAAAGAACTAATTAACATATAGAGAAACATATGAAGTTTTCGATCCAAAAAAAAAAAAAAAAAAAAAAAAAAAAAAAAAAAAATGAAGTTTTCGATCTAATTATAGATATACAATATAATAAAGAGTTAATTAGCTGAGAGACAATGGATCCAGATCAAATTAGTTTTTCGGTAAAACGTTGTCGGCCTCAAGACAACGTAAATATTTAGCCCACATTTCGGTCAAAAATATCCTCACGCGCTTCTCTCTTTTTGTTAATATTAGACTTTTGGATACCCATTTAACTTTCTTCATTGTTCCATTTTATCTCTCCTCTGTAATATCTCTCTGTCGTCTTAAGTCTTCACGCCACCGTCGCCGTAAACCATCATCACTGTTGCAAGTATTCAACGATATTCGATTGACGGCCAAATAACTAGTATGTAATTGTTTTCCGTTTGAGGTGGTTATGTATTTTTCACATAAGTCTCTGTTGCTTAAAAAGATTGGGAAAATTTCATACGCCGTCATTGAAAGAAAGTAAAAAACTTTCGTTATTATATCAAAGATTCTTTCCGCCACTGTCTACGATGTTATGTCGGTGTTAAAAATTAAATCAACATTCTTATGGCTTAGACCTCCACAAATTTCTTTAGATTTGCACCGATACTACATAGATCTCTATTTAGACATCTATGTGTTTATATAAATGTCTATATGATTTTTGTCAAGCTACATTTGTTTACATATACATGTACATTCCTTTTTAACTCTAATAAACTGTTATTATAGGTCGATGTTCTATCTATCATACATTCGGTTGATGTTGTCACTGGGCTGATAAATTGCAGTTGGGATGATGAAGTTAATGACTCTAGTGTTGAAGTAAGGTTAAAACGCCTTACAAACGGAGTCAAGTTCAGGCGTCAGATGTTTGTTGGTGGTATTAGAGGTTGGGGGCAACAATTTGATGGACAACTTTCCGTTGCACCCGTTGAATTTCATTATAAACACATCGGTTGTGTTTTATGGTCGCCTCTTATTACAATCTATCTGTATTTTCTTTTGAACTATTTCTCTATCCTCCTGCTAAATTTTAAATTGTTGCTCTATATGCCTTTCATCTTTCGAACTAGTAATATCTGTATTTTTATTTCAAGCTTTCGGTTATACCTTGGATGTCTAAAATACTTTTTAGTCCCTTAACTTTTATTATGTACGCATATATTGAAACTTAGATCATTAGTGTTACGCATTCATGTCCAATTTAGTTATGAGAAGCGATACACTTATTTCATAGATAAATATAATAACCAAAACATACGGTCTGAGAAAAAAAAGAAACAATACGCATTTATATTACGCAACCTGTCCCACGCGCAGGTTGAGGAGAGCTGCTGGTTATTTCGTAATAAGTAACAATTCCGAGCCTATTTTTAACGCGTTTTGTATCGTTGTCTTGGACGCCCATCCCTAATGTCTCTCAGCTAATTTCTTACCCCAATTTTACTTCTGAGCTAATTCACCCTATAATAAATATCTTTTTATCGGCATATATTGAGTCATAAGACAATTGTGTTGGGCAGCTGTAATGGCGCAAGAGACTTGTGGAGGTAGTTAAAGCTCCATTTGATTTTCTTTTCATTTTCTATATATTTCAATTCTTTTCAACAAATCTCTTTTTTTTTTCTTGTCAATTTTCAATCTAAGGAATTATTTTATCATTATCAAGGACAAGAGAAAATTAACTATGACGTAACATAGAATATGGACAACAGATTTAAATTAGTGATGGGTTGCAGAAACAGAGAAACTCTTTGTTTTGCATTCTTCCATATATTTAGGGCTTCTACTTTCAAAAATAGATGCATTAAATTTCACAGTAAACAAGTATTTCTAGTGATAACTTTTATAATGTGAGTTGTTAATACCGAAAACTCATAGTAGTAGTAATATGTTTTTTTTTTTTTTTGACACCAGTAGTAGTAATATGTTTGTTGGTGGGATTCTTCAATAGTTATAAGAATAGTATAATTTGTAGTGTGGAAATAATTGCAACACGGTTCCAAAGACATTGGATCGGGCCAAAATATATATAGTATATATATTTCGAGCTGTAATAACTTTAGGTACTTTTCATTATTGTAAGAACACAACATTAATATAAAGCATCCACAAATAATTAATCCTATATATTCATTCACGAACAAACAAAAGCTTATATATTAAAAAAAAAAAGTTTATATGTATTCGATTAGTTAGTATCTGAATTGTATATGTCTACCATATAGAATTTTTTTTAAATCATCTTTAAGAGATACATAAACAAATTAAGACTAATATAAAAACTAGATTCGATATTAAGATTTATTTTTTATAACTACAAAAAACAAAATTGAAACATTGACTGATCACTAGGTTTCATACAAATGATCCGGATTTTCTTGTCACAGAAGATGTTTACGGGTGATTAAGATGTGAAATGCAAGATTTTTTCTGAAACATCGGAAAGGAATCGATTTCTAACTTAGACATAGAGCTAAGTTTGATATTAAAATTTTAAAAGTCAAATACATATATAACAATCAAGTATGTAAAAACAAACAATCAAGTAAAACTTAACTAAATTCTAATTTATTTGAAATTTAAATGTATATTTACTAAAACGTGAATCTAAACCGAAACCAAATTCTTGTCAAACCATCCATACTAACTTAGTTTTATTTTGGTTACTATATCCATAAACTAAAAAATTCTGAAAACCAAAATATTTGAACTGAGAACGTGATTAATTACTATTAACAATATTCAACCATCTATACTAGTATTTTTGAAGTACATTTGTTAGCGGGTGAGTTAAATTGCTATTCATTAAATTTGGTATCCGACCCGATAAGAAAATTCTTTCATAAATCTTACGCCAGATAGTTTATATCTTTTTTGGATCGGGTCAAAACATATCCGAAATTATAAACCGGATATTCCATATTTAAAAATATAGATATTTAGAAGATTTAGTTAAGATTTAGAAATACAATTCTCATATCATCTTTGTTTGAACATTATTTAACTATTTTGAATTATCATATAAAACATAAAGTTTAAAAAAAAAATCTCAATTTTTTTCTACATATATTGGGATTGGAAATTTTTAAAATGTATATATATTACCTAATTGATGAAAAAAGTGTGTGTTCAACATCCCATATCGGCTAAAATGTTTAGATATTGATTCAGAATCATATTATAAATAAGATCCAAATGAATCCAAATCCGAATGAACAAGAAGCTCAACTTAATAAGCATCCAAATTTAAAATTATACACCGTTTCATTCTTTTTTTTTAACTACCTAATATTACTGGAAATATTAAATTTTAAAAGTTTTAAATAATATAATTCATATATTTAAAATCAATAAAAAAAGTTTATAATATTATGAACATTTGAACATATATAAAGAGTTACAATAACATGAGACGGGTTATATTGGTAGACAAGGTTATATAACGGGATGAGTTTTTAAGAAGTTTTAAATATTATAATTTATATATTTAAAATCAATAAAAAAAAGTTTATAATATAAGAACATTTGAACATATATAAACAGTTAAAATAACATGGAACGGTTATATTGCAGGACGAGGTTATATAGCAGGACGGAATTATATGACGGGACGAGTTTGAGTAAAAAAAAATAAAACATCATTAACCCGCTGCTTCAATACGGTTAAATCTTCATTTTCTTTTTTTAATACCACCAATATTAGAAATATCGAATGATCACGATTAAAGTAAATTGTATAAAACAAAAATTATCTTGGGGTATAACGTTACTTAATAACAATTGTAAACTATAAAAAGATAAATGTCTTATAAAAAGATACAATTTGCAAAAACATTTAGATAATATATAACCATTAAATATAAAAAATCACTAATTTTAAAAACAAATCGTTCCGCGATATACCGCGAATTAAAAACTAGTAAATTAGTATTTTCTATGTATATGATATTTTTTAAAAATAAAATAAATATATATATATAAATATATATATATATATATCATGGTAGCATAGGATCCAACACCTACTTATATACATTAAAAACCGGCTACTTTACTAAAATTCTATTAAACAAACTGTTTATTATATTTCAAGTGGATGTATAAAGATTCATCTATTTTTTTTGTATTAATAATTGTTTTTCATATATATATATATTGGTTTGACTTGTCACTTTTTGTCAAGCGGCTCAAGCCATAGGCTCCTAATTAACAAATGTATTAGAAAATGCGTTTTAATTTGTTCTTAGATCCCATGACGCATTATAGTGATCATTTTGATTAATTTATTCTCTTTTAGTTGAAATTCGTTAAGTATATTTTTTGGTTCTTTCACCAAGAAAATAAATATCAGGATGCTTTGAAATACATTTATCTTATAGTGCTATTTTATTGCCACAACTTGAAAGTAAAATTTCTTATAATTTAATACAGTAAAGAATAAATTTTATACAAATAAACATCTAAAAATAAATTAAACCTCTCTTGGATAGAACACATAGTTTTTTTTTTATAGAACATATAGTTATAAATTTTTTAATATCTTAGATTAATTTTAGCAATTTAAGGGTATGTACATAACCTCGAAACCTTAATTAGTCTTTTCCAAAAAACTTAAGACACATCAAATATACATTTAATAAATTCATAAATAATCTTTAGATAGTTTAATTTAGTATTTATTATTAGTTCAGCTCCAATCCATCTCAAAATCTTTTTTCTTTTTGTCCATCTCAAAATCTTCATTGATCACTTGTTTCAACTGTTCATATGCTTATCGTTTTTAAGATATTTCGTCTCTAATATAGACTTAGAATTAGTCATCAAAATCATTAGATTTAAACATCTTGAAATCGTATTTAAAACCCACTGAAATATTTATCCTCATAACTTATCAAATTATATTTTGTCCATGTATGTAAAATGCTATATTTATTTTCTTGCTTCTATGCAAAAAAAAAAAAAAAAAAAAAAAAGAGGCACAGCTATGTTGTTATTCAAATATAGACTCCACTACTCTTCGTAAGATATTTTTAAGAAATGGTTGGCTTCACAAAAAGTCGTCATATTTTACATTTTTATGTGTACATAGTGAAAGCTATATGATATTTTATAGTATGAGAAAAGTCTTGGAAATGACGCAAGAAAGTTCACTTCAGAAGGTTGATATAGAAAGAAGAAAAAGAACTGATTATTGGTATTACTTTTTGGGTCAAAAGAAAAGATATGAATCAACTCTTCTTTTGTTCTGTCTACAATTTTATTCACTTTTTCGTTAGATACATTTTTATATTTCTACATGTTATTATAAGATTATTGTAAAGCTTCTTTATCTAAATGATATCATGACTTATAGACGCTATACCAGGTTTATTGTGTATAATCAATGTGAATTCTCTTGACACAAAAGATTTCTAAACTCTCAATATCTCTGATTGATGTAAATGTACGTAATAAAAAAAAAACATATTTGTGATATTGAAGTAGGCTTTTATCACAAAGAAATTGATAACATATATGATTGGTAGATTCTATGTGAGTAGCATGAAACATTTCCGTGTAATTAACGAACTGAATTACTACTAATTTAGTTCTAGTTCAAGTAGAAAGTCAATGTTTCTAACCATTAAAATGTCTACAATGATTCTTATCAAATAAAAATGTCTACAATGATTTACCTGAAATGAAAACTTTTTTTTTTTGGACATCGAAAATGATTTTTTTTTTTTTTTCGATTTGCTTGAAGTGATCTTTTTTTTTTGGTTCAACAAAATGCTTAAACTGATCAACATATGTTTTTAAGTTTTAACCGCAAAGTCACAAACTATAGGAAAAGTAGTAGGTCCATGGTCCATTACAATATCATTAACGACCCATTTCAATATCTGCTTAACCAAAGTTTATTGAAGCCCACCGTATAATCAAAAGCTTTCTATGAGTACGGCCCATATCTTGTATCGCTATTTTAACTTCTAACAAAACCCGTATTGGGTCTATAGACCATTTCGTTGGAATTTTCGTTTTGTTAATGCTCTCATATCATTATGGAACTTTTATCCAAACAAGTCCTTAACATTATTCCAAAGCTTTGAGCGGTGATAAACGAAGAATTTAGGGTTAATCAATTAATTGTATAACCACATTATTGAAGGAATCTATGAAAATAGCAATGTCATATGTTAGATTCAATGTTTAAATTAATAACCCACATATGGCGTTGACAACTTTTCATATGAGGTGTTTTTTTTGGTAAGCTCATATATTTAAATCCTTCATAAACAAGATTTGTATTATTATTTTCTTTACTTTATATTTTTATCTGTAAGGCATTTATGTTGAAGACTTTCCATATGAAAAAAAATCAAAAAGAGAACGAGACACATAAGACATAGGAAAATTAAACGTGGAATATAATAAGAGCACTTGAGCATTGTAGTAGAGTAACAAGTTCATAACACAAACTAGAAAACTAGAAAGCAAACGAGAGAGAAGAAAGAGGAAAGATATGTTTCCGTTTCACCCTAGTTGGTGACGCCACATCATCTTGTGTAGTCTTGGATCCAGGGAGATAATGAAAACACAAATCCTCTTCTACGAAACCCTAAAAACCTTAACGCAATGACGAAAGACGTGAACTACCGCCACCACGTAAGCTGACTCGGTTACCGAGTGTTGTGAGAGTGTAAGCCGTGAAGCCGTTGCTCGGTGGCGAGAGAACCACGGGAAGATAATCGTCGGTGTGACAAGTGAACCTCGAGTTCTTGAAATGTTGACTCAGCTCTTCTTTCCCCTATAACAAAAATCAAACACAAAATTGCACAATTTAACAACTATAATTAAGCAACAACAGTGATTAAACCAAGAATAAAAGAGCTTTAAATATAGACTCAAACAGAAAATTGCACTACTTAACTCTAAATCATATCAAAAGCAGAAATAAAGTTTGACACTATATAAGCAACATCCATTGCAAAAAAAAAAACCCCCAGAATTTAATTACTCTAAATAAGCAACAACAGTTATTAAACCAAGAATAAAAAAGAGTCTTATCAAACAAAACAAGAAAATTATAGAGACTCAAACACAAAATTGCAATACTCAAACTCAGAAAAACGTTAACTATAACAAGTAACAACAATTAGAAAACCAAGAATACGAGTCTTTAACAAACAAAACAAGAAAAAAAGAGACTCAAACACAAAATTGCACACTACTCAACTCTAACTCATATAAAAGGAAGAAAAAAACGTTAACTCTAACAACAATTACAAAACCAAAGTCTTTAACAAGCAAAACAATGAAAAAGAGACTCAAACACAAAATTGCACAATTTAACAACTCTAAATAACCGACAACAGACTTATACAAGAATTAGAGAGAGTCTTGAACAAACAAAACAAGAACAAAATAAGAGACTAAAACAAAAAAATTGCACTACTCGACTCTAACTCATATAAAAAGAAGCTAAAAACGTCAACTCTAACAACAATTAAAAACCCAAGAATAAAAGTCTTAAACAAGCAAAACATGAAAAAAAAGAAAGACTCAAACACAAAATTGCACAATTGAACTCTAAATATAAACAACAACAGTTACTAAACCAAGGGTAAGATAGAGTCTTGTAAGTTTAAACCAAAAAGAAACAGGAAATAAAGAGACTTAAACACAAAACTACTACTGAAGTCTAAATAAAAACCAAAACTTTAAACTCTAAATAGGCAACAAATAATAACCAAAGAATCAAGAGAACCCAAACCTGATACTTAGCCACAGTGATTTCACAAATCTTATTCCTGTACCCAAGATTGCCCCAAGAAAAGTTTTCAAATTCTCTCCGGAATCTCTCAGCTGCCACAGAGCTCGTGAAGTTAACGAAGGCGTAACCCAAATTGGCTCGTTTCCTGTTACACATTTAATGTCCATCATCACCAACATTACAAGAAGCATTTATTTCATCCAAAAATAGAGATAAATAAGCATTAACTCACACAAAATCCATAGGCAGATAAAGAAAGTCATAGGAAGATTCTGTCTCGTGTTTCCGACAATGATTGTCCAAAATCCTCAAGAGATCGGTTCGTCTGCAAATTAAAAAAAAATAACAAAATCTTATTTTAATTCATTCATCCCAAAAAATTTATTAAAAAGTTGAGAAGAGAAAAAATCTGACCCGAGACAGTTAGGTATATTCCTAACCATGACGGAAGTTTTTCCGGCGAGCTTATTTTCCGGTAAAGGCACAACCTTTGAGGAAGAAAAGTTATGGTTTTTGTGAACCCAAACTTGTTTCTTCAAAAGCCTTGGAGGGAGACATCTCCGGTGACAAAACTCGTAACGGAAAGGTTCTTTTTCAGACTTAACATCGGCGCCGGTAATAGCTTTGCAAGGCTTGGTGGAATAAGGAAAGGGCTTGTTAAAGTTGAACACAGAAGGACAAGAAGGAGGAGGATAGTACAGATTAGGGTTTTTGGAAAACCTTGGTAAGTATTCCGGTGCGTTTGGGTTCAAAGATTTAATGGGTTTTTTCTTTTCCATTGATGGAAGCTAAAGAAACTGGGGAAACAGTGAGAGAGAGAGGTAAAAGAAGCTTGTGTTAGTGAAACCCTAGAGATGAGAGAGTGAGAGTGACAGTAAAACTAAAAGGGTTTTGAGAAGATAAGCTTGTTGTGGCGTGTCTTGTTGTGGGAGAGATTTGTCGTTTAAGGTGATTGAAAACGTGTCAGGAGAAAAGAAGAAGAAGAATCAGACTAGAAGAGCTTTTTTCAGGCAAGTTTTTAGGTTATTTGTTTCTTTTTTCTTATTTTGTTTTAATGTTTTTGCATTTAATGTCTCTTGTCCCAACACTTAATTTTGCTAAAAAATGGTAGGCTTTTTATGGTCTATTGAGTATTTTTGATCTGGCGGCATGATTGAGAGAGGGAGAAGCAGAGTTTATCCAGTGGGCTATCAATCGTATTGTCGACGAGACATCTTCTGATTTGTACAATTTTATTGGTCATATTGCAATTGCAGGACAAATGTTTAGACATTTTTCTCAGTTGGAATCTCGTTGAAATTTTCAAATTTTTATTATGGTTTAGATGCTTTTATGTTTTAAATATATAATCCAAGTCGAACTCGAAGTCTAGAACCAAACCAAAAGAAAAAAAATTAGTGAAAATTGAATTTTCTCAAGAATATTAGGATAGTTAAGATGATATGGTATGCTTATGAACAATTGTTCCATGTCCATCTATTTCCATGTAAACTACGGATCATGTTCACGTTACAATATCAA
The DNA here is from genome assembly GCA_905216605.1 of Arabidopsis arenosa. Lineage (NCBI taxonomy): Eukaryota > Viridiplantae > Streptophyta > Magnoliopsida > Brassicales > Brassicaceae > Arabidopsis > Arabidopsis arenosa. The sequence goes on from LR999451.1 coordinate 16,688,900, forward strand.
ACTTTTTTTTGGGTTCAAATTTATATCAAACTAAAGATTGTATTTCATATACTATTTTATAGTGTTAAAGAGTTGGTGAACATATACTATTTTAAAACACTAGTTGTTCTGGTGGAACAGTGGAAGTGAATGTGTCCGTTTGGCGGTCAATCTATTGTTATGCCATAAATGTGTAGTCAGAAAAATGTATTATGGATTAACTAGTTTTAAATAAAGCAATAGCGTTTAAAAGAAATTTGGACTGTTTCTTATAATGATCTTCTGTTCGTGTGATGAATGATGGCGGTGTACTCGTGTTGAGCGGAGTTTAGAGGAAATTCTAGATACTACAAGTGTTGAAACAGTTCTTTTGTATCAGTTTGGATTCAAAATCAGATTTAATTATGGCACTCCTAATTTGTCAGTGACTATAAGAGAAGATTTTAGTTCTTAAGAACAAAAAAAAAAAAAAGAGTTTAGTTCTTCTTCATATATAGCTATGTAATGTGTTATGTACTTATAAATAGAACTGCTCGAGTAAGGTTCTAACTTGTAATAGTGTAGAGAAATAGGTGAAATTGATTTTCAGTCAGTGAAAGAAAAATTTAAGGGAGAAGAGCGAGCTACAGAATTATAGACAAGTGTTTACCAAAAAATTTAAATAGACAACTAAAATTGGCTACAGAATTATAGACAAAGTGTTTACCAAAAATTTTAAATAGACAACTAAAATTGGCATGATATCAAATCACTAAATTTTAACCGTGGTATACCACGAGACGGTTTGTTTTCTAAAAGGTAGTGATTTTTAAAATTTAATGATTATATATAAAAGTTTAAAAATTGTATCATTTTATAAGACATTTATGTTTTATAGTTTACAATTGTTATAAAATACGGTATAACACGGGACAATTTTATCTAAATCAGGTTGATTCAATATGTCTAGTCTAATATTGGTGGTGTTCAAAAATTTTAAAATGACGATTTAACATGTATTGAAGCGGCAAGTTAATAATATTTTAAAATTTTATTAATTTTGATTCAAACCCGTCCCGCCATATAACCTTGTCCCGCAATATAATATGTCCTGTGTTATTTTAATTTTTTCTATGTTCAATGTTCAAAAAATTATAAACTGTTAACTGATTTTAAATAAATTATTTATAATATTTAAAAAAATTTAAGAGTATAAAATTTAATATTTCTGGTAAAATTAAACATTTTAACTAAAAACTCGAATTAAACCGTATACAAAATTTGAAATTTTGATGCTTGTTAAGTTAAATTTTCTGCTCATTCGAATTTGAATTCATTTTGATATTATTTATAATATGACTCTGAATCATTGTCTGAACATTTTAGCCGAGGTATGTAAAAATTTCGAACCACAATATATGTAAAAAATATATTTTGAGATTTTTCTTAACTTTATATATTATATGATTATTCAAAACACTTAAAAAATCAAATAAAGATGATTGGAGAATCATAATTTCAAATCTTCTAACTACTTATATTATTAAATATAGAATATTATATGGATATTTTTTATATTTTAATCATTACAGATGCAAAGAATATATCATAGATGTTTTCAAGAATTAGTATAGATATCCGGTTCACAATTTAGGATATGTTTTGATCCGATCCAAGTACAAAATATATTTCAAAAATACTAATATAGATATGATCATATGTCAAAAATATTTAATTCAAGTTGTATACATGTTATCCTCGATAATATTTTCATCCTCCTTTTTGTAGAAATAACTCATAAAAGTGTTTAATCTGGTTTTTGTATCAGATTTGATTCAAACTTTTTATTTTCAGGTTTAATAGAGTGGTAACAAACCAAATTTAAAAGTAATCAATTTGGTACAATTTTAATTTCAGTTTTCGTTAAAATCTAGTTTGCCCAAAAAAAAAAAAAAGATTCCACCTTTTTATCTTCTATTTTCTTTAGAAATTAATTCTATTATTCATATAATGAGAACAAATAAATAAAACAAATTAATATTTTGTTGCACTTTATTTATGCATTACTCTTTCTGGTTCTTCAAATTTATTTTTCAATGATTCTTCTTCAATTTAATGACACTAAATAATGTAATGACAATCATTTTTAATTATTAGAAAATTCAATTTAACGAGAGTGACAGAGTGAAAATATACAAGTAAGTTAAATAATGTTTTGTTTTATAAAATTAAATATTTCTAAGGATAATTTTTTGAAAACAATTCTAAGGACCAAGTGTATATATAACAAACAGAAAAAAAAAAAAAGCGAAAGGATAACATACAAGGAAAAGTAAGAGTAGAATTTTTAGAAGAAGACAAGAAAACAAAAGCAATTTGTTTCTCAGACGCAGAGATGTATGTACCTTCTGTCTTGTCTCTTTAGGTTCTGTTTTGTCTTATTTTATGATAACTTTCTTTGTTCATTAAAATTTGTATTTGTGAATTTAAGTCGCTTTGCTCATGTGAAAGATAAAAGAAAATTCGGAGGCAGAGAGATAGAGAGGCAGAGTCCCAAGAAAAATTTGATCAGAAGAACTTTATCAGAAAAGCTTTGATTTAAAGCTCATTTTTGCTTCTATTTTGCCACTGAGGTTTGAATTGTTTTTTGCATGTTCTTAGCTAAAGTCAATGTACATATTTGACTTCTCTTTTTACTTCTGATAAATCGTTTTGACGTAACTAAACAGTAATTGAGTTTTTCTTTTTGTTTATTCAAGTATATATTCTTATATCAAAATCTGACTCCTGATTTCATTATAAAACATACTACAACGTAGTGAAAACAATTATTTTGGTAAAACATACTGTAGCAATTTATAAGAAGTCTTCAAATGATTCTTAACTAACTAAGTTTTAAACAAGTGGCATGAAATGAAGCCATCATGAAACATAAAACGTGTCACAAAATACGTTAGTCGATCTTCTAAAATACGTAAGTTGTAATTATTAATATGAGTATCATCATGAAACATAAAACGTGTACTCATATAGATATTAGGTGAATAAGTAAAATAAATAAAAAAGGGTAGGCAAAAAGAGGTGATGATAACCTATGAAGACAAACGTGAGAAGTCTGAGTACAAGTATGGGTTGATAGATTTGATAGAAGATTAGAGACGTGAAAAGTCTTCCCTTGTTTTGGGTATCATTACCTTTATATGTAGCTATTGGAAACACAAAAAAATAATCTCTAGTTCTATTTACATAAAATTTTGTTATTAATTTTGGTATTAAACCAAACGACAATATAAGGCTGCTTTGCTCTGTTTCACTTTTTCGATAACTATAATAAAAACTTGCCATTACATGACACTGTAGAAGTATAAGTTGCACCGACTAAAAATTTTTGAAAGTGATTTTAAGAAAACACTTTTTGGCGGTTGAATGATGATTTTTACAGATTAATTTTCAGATGACATGATTAAATGGGGTTTTCAAGATAAGGAGTAAGGTAAATTTACAGTTTTTGTCTTATTCCTGCAGGGTTTCATGTTCCCCAAGAAAAAAGCAAGTTCTTTTTTTTAGGATAAAATTTTTGATTCTTCCTTTTATTAGTTGTATCATAATTAAAATAATATTACCATGTATTTGTAGTAGGTGACGACTACCTAAACATTATACATATTAGGCCATATGCATCGGTGAAAATGGGCTATGTTCTTAGAATATTTTAATAATAAAAATTGGGCTTCTAAGACTAAGAACTGAGGAAATGGTCTTGGGCTAGAGCTGTTCCTGGGCTGTTCTCGGCGACACGTGTCAAGCGTTCATTGGTGTGAATTTTTGATATCGAAAACATTATTCAGTTGGGCCAAAATCGAAAAGAGGCTAGGGTTTTCGAAAAGAGGCTAGGCAACATTTTGCGACTAATCCGTAATGAGATTAACTACGAACTCGATCACTCGCCTCCTCTTCAGGTATTTTACGAATCTTTTTTTTCTTTTCTGGTGATTAGTCAATACGATGATAAAGCTAGTGTTATAGATAAATTAGATCCATCTGACTATGAAGTTATTCTTAAAGGAGGCGAACAAGTTACCTCTGTTCTTGAAAAAATGATAACCCTCGTATGTGTTTTCGCGTTACGTTTCATGATTCCCATCTCATTTTTTGCTTTTTGTTTCGTTTCTTTAAGTGTGACATTTCGTCGAACAACTTATAGGCGCTTTTTGTTTCGTTTCTTTAAGCTTGACATTTCGTCGAACAACTTATAGGCATTATGGTTTTATGATACTTAGAATCGTTTACTTGTTAGTTTTGTGAGTTCTTGGTTTCTGTAATGGTTTTATATGTGAATGAATGTCTCTGATGTGTAGTTGGAAGCTTGACATTTCGTAGAACAACTTATAGGCAAAAGGGTTTTATACATAGAATCGTTTTACTTGTTAGTTTTGTGAATTCTTGGTTTCTGTAATGGCTTGATATGTGAATGAATGTCTCTGATGTGTAGTTGGAAGATATGAATATGAATGAAGCATCTGAGAATGTTGCTGTTGAATTAGCTGCACAAGGAGTTATAGGGAAAAGAGTTGATGAAATGGAATCATGGTTTATGATGGCTCTTGATTATATGATCCAACTCGCTGACAAAGATCAAGATGATAAGGTAAAGATTGCTTAATACATCTTGCAATAATCTTTTGCCATTAGTTCTGTAACATAAGCTGAGAAAATGATTAAAGAATTTGACTTTTTGTTTTGGGTTCAGAGGAAGTCTTTACTTGAGGTTGTCAAGGAGACTGTCTTATCTCATCTTACGAAAAAATGCCCTCCTCATGTGAGTAATATTAAGATCAGTTTCTTTGTATTTTCAAGACTTATGCCCTCCTCATGTGAGTAATATTAAGATTACTATGGAAACAAGGCCAATTATTCCGGATCGAAAACTACTAGCAAGGCTTGTTTTAATCAGAGAGGAAGCAAGAAACATGATGGGAAGAGGTATACTTGATGAGAGAAATGATCGAGGTTTCACTACGCTGCCTGAATCAGAGGTTTTGTGTGACAAACTATTATCTCCATTACACTGTGTTTATGAACGTAATTAAAACGTTGAGATACAATGACTTGTTGCATGATCGTCGAATAGGTGAATTTCTTAACCAAATTGGTAGCTCTCAAACCTGGAAAGACTGTGCACCAAATGATTCAGAATGTAATGCAAGGAAAATATAAGTTTGAAATTGTATTTTGTGTTTCTTTTTATTTTCATATCAAATTTAGTATAAGTTTAGTTTTGTAATGTTTTCAATTTTAATAACTATTTTTTTTTAATTTTAGAAAAAACATTTAATGTTTTTGATTATTATATTATTATTTTCTATGTTCTAAACATGTTCTACCAATAATCACTTAGTTTACAAAAGTTCTTATTTAAAGCTCTTAGAATGTTTTAAGATTATTTTACACCTAAGATCAATCTTCAAAGTTACATGGATGCATATGCCCTTTTTTTTTTTTTTTTCGTCTGAATTATTCCATTATATTATACGATTGAAGGTTACAAGGGTGGGATGCGGTTTTAGTACACAAAGCCGGCAAGAGATAAACTCTTCCAGAGACATAAGCTGGCGAGTACAAGAACACTCCCAGAGACAAAGACCAAACAAGGTAAACAAAGGGGAAAAAACCCAAACAAATCAACTACAACCATAAATACTTCCCGGATCAGAATCTAGAAACCCAAAAAAAGACTTACAAAACCTAAACTTTAGAAAATTTAATCAAATCTGAGATTAAGAAAAACACACAAACGGGATAAAATACAAGAATCTCCTTTACCACAAGTTGGAACTGATTGAAAGTGCCGTGCGACCCTCTTTATAAAGCTCCAGAGAGGAGCCACGGAGGCGGTGAGACACATCCAAAATCTAGAGACTCAAGGATCGTCTCTTGAAGAAAGGAAGAAGATCTAGATCTACGATGGTGAATTTTCTTCATCTGAGGCAGTGAAGAACCGGTTGAAAACTGCCTCTGCCAAGGAAGGATACGGCCAGATCAGAAGCTGAGATTACAAGAACACAAAGATGAAAAGATTTAAGCTTCAAAAACCTAGATCTGGAAAACTAGAATTGATTCCGTTGGAAGAAATTCATGGAAGCACTAAAGAAAAGAGATAAAACAAGACTAGTAAAAGGAGGTTCTCCAGCTCCAGTGCTATGGAAGCCACTGGAACCAGAGATCAAACGGACGTTCCTTTTGTTTTTAGAGAGAAGGGAGAGAGTTATTGATTTTTTTTAGAGAGAAGGGGTGGCGTGTGGATGCATATGCCCTTAGGTGATACAAAATGGTGAATATTACAAAGAAAATAACTGTCATGTCAGTTGTTATTAAAGCTTAGGTATGATGAATGTACAATTTGCTTAAGTTTTGTCATGTAAAGTAGAATTGTTGAGAAATTTTATTTTCAATAAACAGTTTGGGCCAAATGCAGGGAATTCTAAACTTGTACAAATAGTGTTAAGTAAAATAGTAAATTTTGTTAACTTTATAAGTAAATGTTATGTATATCACACGATCTTGAGGTTTGTTTTAACGCAGAAACTAGAATGGTTTGGATTTAATTTTAGAAATGTCACCACCCATATGCCCAAGTCCTTTAAGACACTTGAAGATTCGGATATGTATTCGCTATCCCTTGCTAGTTTAGAGGTTTTTGAAATTGGAGAAACACTGTAATTCATGAACTAGTGTTAGTGTCGTTACTATGGAACCCCTCTTAACACATGATTCTCTCATGGTTGAGGAATGTATTGTCGCAACGAACTTTGTGATCATCGAACATTTTGTGTTGCCATTACAAAATGAAGCAAAAGGAGTCCCAGTGGATATATCAAAACAGTTTGTTTAATTTTGAAAATCCAAACTTATAGTAGTTGTGTTAATGGTGCTAATTGCTAGATAACATCAGCGTCCACCAGAAGGTGCTTCAAGAAATCTTTGGTTCATAGTTTTCTTCGGACCAGTCCTTTGAAAAAATCAAAACTGTAGTTGAACAGACACCATATTAGCTTAAACATGAACTAACTCGATAAAACTTTCGATAATACATGCTTAAAATATTACCTATTGCCATCAGGATGAAGCTCATACATTACATTGTCATCTCCCATAGCTAGCAAATATCCCGAAGAAGTCAAACCCTGGAAATTTTAAGGAGATGCAATGAGGATCAAAGCACCTTATTACAATGAGTCGATTGTATAATAACCAATCCATAAGAATCATCCTACCTGGATAGTCACAACATTTTGAACAACTTGGTCCTCGTTTTTTTCTTCAACAATCACTCTTTGTCCGCTGCGCATGTGTAAGTAAATACATGGTAAAGTTTGTATCCCCAAATCTCAATGTGAATGTATTAAGAAAAAACACTAATGCCACCAGACAATAAAAACTACGCCGTTAGCAGTGTGAATAGTTGGTAAGTAACCAGTCGTCTTCTTAACTTTAAGAGATCTTAGTTTCTTGCAGGCAAATGCCACATTGTATATTAAAGCATACAAATGAGAATAAAACGGTCATTTTAGCCAAGCAATTATGTTATAATACATAGTTCCCAATCGAAAAACATTTCCAAATACTTGCTAATTGATGAAGTTTTGCCATTTAGTTTCAGCTAGTGACATATGGGATAAGCATAAAATCAAAACCAGTTCATATTCAGATTACAGAAACCCTTCACTGACAAGCACACAGAAATTGCCATCGAAGACATAACCGTTACCTGTGAAGCCATGTCTTATAGTAAAGCTCCTCGAGAGATTTAAAACCTGTAAAGTGCAGTGCGATGATGTCAAATGATTATATAGTCTCAAAACTAGATAATAAGATGATTATTTCTCTTACTCTCATCTCACTTAAATAAGTGATTAATAAATACTGTTTGGAAGATACTTCAGAAGTGACAAAGATGAAGAAACAGCTGACTAAAGATGAAGAGGATTACATTACCTTGTTTCATGAATAGATCAAAGAATGTTTCGAATTTGTGAAAGAAGGCACCAAGAATTTCTTCTCTTTTAAGTAGGTTTGATGCAGGACAACTGTCTTTTAGTACTGCATTTAAGCACGTGGTCGGTTGCTCGTTGTCCACATTCAATCCCACACCTGCAATAAGGATCGGTTTTGCCAATTTCTTTAAAATCAAATAGAACAAGACAACGAGCAGTGTCACTTCTAAAAGATGCTTCTACTTTCGTATAGAGTCACCAACTTCTAACGAGTAGTAATGCTTATTACCAACACTGACATGGAACTTCCTTGATCCGTATGTGGAGGTACACAAAATGCCTCCAACCTTAAGGCCATTCAAATATAGATCATTTGGCCACTTTATTTTAACATCAATATACGACAAACCCTGAAAATCGATGAAATTCAAAACTCAGACCAAATTTATGATTCAAGGGATCAAAAACACAACAAAAAGGTTATTTCAAGAACATACCTTCTTGTCACAAACATCTTTCACTGCCTCAGTAACAGCAAGAGACACCACATACTGTATCAAAGGCACTACTCGACCATCTTCCATTTCTACGGTAAACGAATACATAAGACAACCTTTTGGAGATTCCCAAACATTCTTTGTTCTGCCTGCAACACATTCCGGTTTTCACTTTCTAATTCTAATTTACTTGCTTACTATATATAATCCAACATTGTCAAGAAAAAACTCGTACCTCGACCTTTAAACTGAATATCTGTGACACACACTGAACCAACTGGAATCTCAGAGAAGTTACTAAAAGAAACTACAAAATCAGATTTTAACACACAAAGATAATCAAACCTTAAAGAGGAAACCAAACAGATGGATGCTTACTGAGAAACAACATCATGAGTGGAAGACAAGAATGGAGACCAAATGAGAAACCGACCAAACCGATGAGTCGAAATCGAGTTCATGAATAGTGAAAGATTGAAGGAATCATCATCTTTAACCAAATTCTTGATCTCAGATTGTAAAAAGATTGAAACTTTGGTATTATCTGGGAGTTTAAGAACGTTATTGTTCTTCAAACGTGTTGCTGCATCAGTTTCTACAGAAGATTTACCACATAAAACCAAGCTACACGAAGCATCAAAGTCCATGGCTGAATCAAAACAAAACACGAAAAGTTTCAAAATTTAAACTAGAAATAATGATTACATTTCTGGCATCAGAATCAATTAGAACATTAACTTAAACAATGAAATCACATCCAGAGATTCGCTACGAAAAAGGAAAAATATGATACAAATTCCCAATTTTAACAAGAAGGGATTTTTCAGAAATCGAAGACTCTTGAGGCCAAAAGGCAAAAGCTAACCTCTTTCACCAAATCTCAGTGTAGACACTAGATAGACCCGTGAATGTGAAAAGAGAGCAATGACAACGACACTGTTCAACAACGCAGATATAAACCGGACCGGGTCGGTTTTACCGGTTAAACCGTCACTCATTTGCCACTCCGGTCTGATTTAACATAAGAACCGGATGAGAAAATCTATGAGGCGCGAGAATCCTTGTGTAACAGCATAGAGATGAAAAAAGTATCGACATTGCTCATCGGTCCAATTCTAAAGTGCAACCATCATCAACCACTAAGCTAGCTAGCAGAAAAACAGTCACAAAATAAATAAAAACTATTGATAAAGGAACTTACATCATTAGTCATCCTTGTTGATTAACAGTGATTTTTAATAAAACCTGAAAAGACAAAAAGAAAAAAAAAACCAGAAGTGTCAAGTAAAAAAAAATGATACGATTTAACATGATCTTCTAGATGCAAAAGGGAAAATTAGAGAAATTACTTCGACTTTGGCTGGAGGAGTAGAGGTTTCCGGTGGTGGATCTTCGGCTTGGAGTGATGATTCCGGCAGAGAAAGAGGAAGTTCCGGTGGATTTTGTACTGTGACGAATCGGAGAAAGTATGTGACGAATCGGAGAAAGTTTCTCTTTTGCCTCCGACCACGTATCTGTGATGGGGGAGTAAACAGTTTACTCCCTAGGGCAACGAATTTGGTAATTATTAACAAAACATAAGGGCATTTTTGTCATTTTACGCTTTTAGTCGCACCAATCCATCGCTAATTTATCTTGTGATAAAAAATTTCAGTCGCAGATCGCCGCGATTGACCGCAGCGTTTAGTCGCAGGTCTCTGCGACTGCCAAACGAACAAAAACCAGTCGCAATCGCAGGAGACCTGCGACTACCAAACGAACAGCCCCTCGGTAGCCCAAACTTTGTTACTGGGTCCACGTCCAATATAGTTGAAGCTCAAATTTGCATTACAAAACAAAAATTAATTTTCCACAAAAGTAAGCTAAATTTTTTAGATTTTTTTTTTCGGCAACTCTCATTGATTATAAGCCCACATGGGCGAAAGTACAAGAGATATACAAGGAGATTTACGGAGCCCAACAACCAAAATACAAAGCCCAAACATAAACCCAATAAAAGATACAGCAAAACACAAATAAGGTTTAGAAAGGGACACGTGTTGGACACGTGTTATTTCGTGATGTTGGGGTGGAAAGAAACTGACACATCCCTGCCTTTCCACCGGAGCTGAGAAACCGATCAAAATCAGATTTTCCGGCGAGCAAATTCGCCTATTCCGCCCCATGATCCATCGATCTTCAGCTTCTTGCTCCGAAATCACCACTTTCCTCCTGCAGCTACATCCCAGTGTGAAGAGTCAAAGCTCCATGAATCTTCAGATCTATGATGCACCGGAAAACGTGAAATGGCTAGATGTCAGATTAGTCGCAAAACTTTGCTCTCCTAATCTGTTCTTCACCCTCCACTGAAATCCTCCCAACACGATTCTCAAACCTAAGAAGAAACCATCACCCAAAGCTGATTACAGCCACCAATAGGGGGATGAGGATTTACTCTTCTCTTGAATTGAATCGAGCACTCCGGTAATTCCTAAGCTTTGAAAAAAACACTCGGCTTTTATCTCCTCTTAACCATAAGGAGATCTGATGATTTCTGCAAAAGGATAAAAGAGAAACACAAAAAAGGAAAATAGCCACAAAGGCTAAGATAGAACTCGCACTTAGGCGAGAGAGAGAAGCCGGACTTAACCGGAGATAAAATTCCGACATCAACTTGCCGGAAAACAAAAAACGAAAACTTTCTTTCTCTGAAAGATTTTAGAGAGATAAGAGAGAGAAAGTTTTGTATGCTGCTAAATTTTTTAGTTTATATAACAAACTACTCCAACTTATATTTAAAAAATCAGTCTATAACTATATAAAAACTGGCTGAAAAGATCAGAGTTTTTATAATCTATAATCAATCAAACATGTTACAAGAACCTATTATAATTGTCATTAGTTTGTTTTAGATAATTTTAAATTCCAAAAGGGAATCTTTCCAAATCTACCACATTTCGAAATGTGGCATTCCAAATCTACCACATTTGGGAAAAGCTTTCCAAATGTACCACATTTTGTTGCCACATGCCTAAAGCCGGACGAAATTGCCCTTGATGGAGAGAGAAGTGTGTGTCAGAGAAAGGGACAACTTGGGACAAGAGGGGGCAGTCTGCATTTAATGCTGCACGTTTACAATTGTTCTCTTAATATATTAGATAATATTAAATTAAAATCGGGGACAAGTTCATATGGAATGAGTAATATAATTAGATCGGGGACAAGTTCAGATCGAATGAGTAATATAATTATATCGGGAACAAGTTCATATGGAATGAGTAATATAATTAGATCGGGGACAAGTTCAGATCGAATGAGTAATATAATTAGATCGGGGACAAGTTCAGATCGAATGAGTAATAGAATTAGATCGGGGATAAGTTCATATTGAATAAGTAATAGAATTAGATCAAGGACAAGTTCATATCGAATGAGTAATAAAAGTAGATCATGGACAAGTTCAGATCGAATGAGTAATATAATTATATCGGGGACAATTTCATATGGAATGAGTAATATAATTAGATTGGGGACAAGTTCATATCGAATGAGTACCAGAATTAGATCGAGGACAAGTTCAGATCAAATGAGTAATAAAATTAGATCGGGGACAAGTTCATATGAGAAGAAACCCAGATCTAAATGTGTAGCCGATTTAACGTCGTGGACCAAAACTATATAATTGATAAACTATTTTCAAACCCAGATTTAAATTTTGAATGAGTAATATCGAATGAGTACCAGAATTAGATCGAGGACAAGTTCAGATCAAATGAGTAATAGAATTAGATCGGGGACAACTGGATCTTTCTGTTATTCCGCAATAGAAGAAAAAAAGTTCAATAATCCGGGTAGGTGAAGACCAAAATAGATGATGTGAAATCTATAGACCAAAATAGTGCTCAACTAATCTGTAGACCAAAATAGATGATGTGAAATCTATATAAAATTCAAAACTTTTAAACGAGAACGATGGGTGGACAAGATGTGAGATTCATGATAATAGAGCAGGATGATGAAATCGGGGACAAGATCTAGACGCAACAGAGAATTTCCAATCGAAGACAAGATCTCGAGACAAAAACGAAATTTAATTGTTTAGTCTCATGAGAGATAATGTTTCTCTGTTAAAGCGCACGTGTCTCGAGGGATGAGAGATAAATAGGAAAGCAAAACAGTTAAGAGAAGTCAAATCGTTGCATCGTAGAGCGCGAAAACTGCCCCAACAAGGAAGGGTAAAATCGTAACTCCACGGACCAAATGTGGTAGGATTGGAAAGGAGTTTCCAAATGTGGTACATTTGGAAAGATTTTGGGAAAATGTGGTACATCTCTTAGTTTTTCCATTCCAAAACCAATATCTTACATAAATACTATAAAATGGTGTTCTTAACAATTAAAACTTTATATGTTAAGTTTAATAAAGTCTACTAACAAAATCATTGATATTTGGCATAATAAATCATCTAAAGTTGCTAACAATTTAAATATGATTATGACCTCGTTATATATTTTTTTTACAGCAAAATAAGATCATTCATTTAAGCTAGAAACGGACGGTTTTCTACGGGATAAAACCAGTCCGGTGTTTAGGAGCTTACATAGAAAAAAATAAATTCGCGTGCTCTTGCATTTTTAACGAGACAATCGACACGGACGTTATTTAAACGTGGAATAAAATCTAAGAAAAATCGAGGAAAACCAAGTTTTAAAACATTAAAATCTTTTAACTCCGAAGCAAAAGCGGGCCACTCATCTGGAGTGTCCGAAAGCTAAGTCAGCTCGTTGCAATCTGTCTCAAAGGCAACATTAAAAATGGATAATGACGTGAGGGATCTCATTACCTAGAGAAACGCTTCAAACTCTGTGTGAAGTGGGGATAAACATTGTCAAAGACACTTGACTCAAAGATTAATAAGCTGACAATCAGAGATTATGACCTCCTTATAAATTCATGTAATTTTCAGATAGATTTTTTAAGCCAATTCAATTTATATTATATTTCAGAGAAACTATTATGCCAACTACCAAACTACTTTTTCTAATTGACCTCCTTATAAATTCATTCATGTAATTTTCACTTTTTTTTTATAAGCCAATTCAATTCATATATATTTTCAGAGAAACTATTATGGCAACTACCAAACTACTTTTCTAATTTATTCAGCACATTGTCTATACAATGAATCTCAAAGACACCAAGCTAAATATGCTCCTTGAAGAGGAGCTTTTAGCCTTTTAATATACGATTGTGATTTGGAAACCAACTTAAATACAAACACCATCAAATCATGCTTCAGAAGATAGATTTCCAACTTCTTCAAAACTAAAAATGTTTTACCTTATTCCGCTATCTCACTATGTTTGTTGCTTCTTTGTTGGTAGGTGTAGAAGATGCATCGATTCATATATGATTTCGAAAGAGGAAGGTGTAAACGAAGACGAACGGGAACACGTTTGCGGAAGTGAGATCGATTGAATGTAAAAACTAGTGGAAGAAGCTAGAGAATGTTACAAAGAATTTTTAAGAAAGTTCCACCAGAGCGATGTAAAATTTCTATACACTTGAACAATTTGAGGGACAATGTAAGTAATGCACAAAAAAGATAAAACATAAGTACAGAAAATCACACCCCTGTTTTTGTGATTGTCCTAACTCCTAACCAGAAATAGCAAGCAACACAGGTTCAATCCTAGAGAGTTCTTACACTTATGTGATTTCCTCGTAAGAATTTCCTCGTAAGAATCTCCTCCATATCTGATTCCTCGCTTCCGTCAAGAGCAAAAAAACGTTCAGGACTTGGCTCAAGGCTTCAGTGTAAGGGTCAAAATGACTCGGGGACTATAGTCTTGCAGAATTCATGAGGTTGGAAGTGGGATGAAGAGCTCCAAGATTCTGAATGTTTCCGGTACTTGAAAAATTGGAAGACAAATGAAAGATACATTCACATTCGGGTAAAGGGTATGTGTAAATGGAAGTTTTCCGGTTGATCTTCCTTACTCTAGGTACCATCATTCCCTTTCTATCGCTTTCCCCTAGCATCAGTTTCATCTCCTTTTTGAAAACTTCCCACCTGTTCAAGATTGAGAGGAAGTAATGTACCAACTATTAATTCAAAAGTGTAAAACTGCTCAATATAATATCTCTCTTGTGTGCATGAGAGCTTTGAAAGATGCCAAACTCTGTTTCTTGGTTCTTTCATGTCCACTTTCTCAAATTTATATATACTCGAGATAAAGAAAGGAAGATGTATAATATACCTCATCTCCATGTCCTGAAGAAGGAGAACGAGTTTGGGTTTGTCGGGTATGACAGTTTTTGCATGTCCACCGAAGAGGAATCTTCGATGGCCCATCAAAAAATGAGGAAAGTTTCCACCTTGGGTTGTCACAAACACTTCACTTAACAAGCTCACCGTGTAGTCCAAAGCAGCCATTCTGGAAGAATATCCCTAAACAATCAGAGTAACAAGAAAATATAAGACTTTTCTAAATGTTGCGCAACAGATTTGCTTAGACTAATGAAGTCAAAATAAAAACCTCAAATGGGGCAAGCTCCTCTGGAGTTGCAAGAGACTCTTTTGTGTAGAGACGGGGAAAAATTTCCTGGAGAGGAGCCAAATGTTTCTCAGGTTGGTAGATTCTTCCCGAGGCCAAATATATCGAAGTGTTGTTATCAAATCCCATACCACGGAGCATCATACCGACCTATGGTGATGTGAAAACGGCAATTAGAAAACAAAGCTCAATAAAATACTAAAGAAAATGCCCCTGATTGAAATGTGAATCTAAGTCAATGAATTTACCTCTAACGGGGTAAGGGGACATTTTCCATTAACTCGGTTAAGGTCGGGCCTAATGACACGATCTCTTCGTTTGAACTTTCCTTTCCAACTTTTCTGTCTAATCACATCCATTTCAGATTTCTCAGCTCTTCCACCTTCGTAGAGACAACATGAGAATGCCACCATGTCCTAAAAAACAAGGTTTTTTTAAGTCTTAGCATACTAATACTAAACTATTGAGGCAAAGTGATTCTGAAAATCAAAGACAAAAAACTACCTCCTCAAATCGAAGGTGGACCGAGACATACTTTCCTCCGGTCTCTGAGCTTTTCTCAACCATCCGATCGACTAACTTTTCAGCTAGTGTTGATATAGTTGAAGAAAACTTCAATGCTTTGTAATTAGCTATGCACCTCAAAAGTTGGATATACGGTGGAACACTCATCGCCAATCTATTTGCGAAAGGAGAAATCCGTATAACCCTGAATTGAATAAACAATGACACCCCCTCAAGAGACATATGAGTTAAGCCAAGTAAGAAGCTTCAAGTTTAAAGTCAACCTACCCATGCTCCTTCAAGACCGGATAAACTTCCCCATTATAGTAGTTCACCGTAGCCCAAGCTTGAACCCGAATAGTAGGGATACTTGAAACATTGTAACTAAAACGAGTCATTATCTCATCAGGAACATCTCTCACAATTTTCACATAACCTTCGAGGCTCGATATGAAATGATCTTCGTCATAGATATCACCAAAGTTGCTGCCACAAATATGCATTTTCTTAGTCTAATATCTTAACAAGACTTGAGAAAGTAATGAAAATTTTAATGGCTTATTTACCTTGAATCCTTCCAAATAGCGTGAAATTCAAACTGCGGTATGACTAAAACTGCGTTTAGGAGCCCCGCAACAGCCACAGCATTGCAAATCTAAAGCAATCGAAAAATACTTAGGATATGTTGGACTTTATGGCTTAAACCAAGTAAATTCAATAAGAGATCAAGAAGATGATACCGCGGAACGCTGCTGATTAAGACCGCCATTTGCCTCGACGATCAAATAACCACTACTAGGAGCAAGAGCAGATGATTCTGGAAAATTTCATCAAACACAAATTTTGTTCAATGCTCTTATGAATCAAAATTTGTTTAATGAACAAAATATCTAAACTCATGTGAACAATCCCAGAAACTGGGAAGCCATAGAACTCAATAGTTTAGTATCAGACACAATCTTACCTCTGTTAAGACCAAAATGTGATGAAACTGTTGAATTAGGACAAGGTTTTGGCATTTTTGGTCTTCTTTTGAATTTCCAGACAGAAGACAACTACCAAAATCAAGAAGCTTAAACAATTGAGACTTTACTATAAAAATGTCGAAGAAGAAGAAGAAGAGAAGGCAACAAACCTCAAGGGCAGTTGAATTGTCAGAGAGAATGTCATCTTTAAGTTTCCGGTAAATCTCGGGGCTCCGATAAACAGACCCGGGAACATAAACCCACCCGACAAGACCAGAGAAAGGACCGACACACATGAGAAGCCCAGAAGCGTAAATCATAGGAAGGAGAAGCAAGTAACGAAGATTTCTCCGGAGAGAGAAAGAGGAAGCTCTGAGTAAAGTTTGCCGCCGTTGACGACGGAGGACACGGCGGTTTGGAGATAAAGGTGGGCTTGGAGACTCACTTCGGCAGCCATTATCGTTACTTGAAACTACACCATTGTTGCCGCCATTGGGCTGGTGGTGGATTTTGCTTTTCATCAAGCACCAACAAAAAAAAAAGTTTCGATTTTTTTTGGTGAGGAGAGAGAAAGATCTGGTTTTTGGGTTTTTGAGACTATGAGCTTGAGAAAGAGAGAGTAATGTTAATCACAGAGATCTCATGGAGACGATGGATCTGTGGAAACTTTCAGTAACATTAACGAAGTTTGTTTCTGGTCTGACGCATAAGACAGTGAGATTCTTAAAGGGACGAAACATGATTACACTAAGAATAAATTAGTCTTTTAAAGATTTTTTCTGTTGTTGGTCATTTCATTTTTCTTTTAATTATAGTTTTGTCAAGGTCTCTTATTCCAACAAAATGGAATTTGATTAGGGGAAAAGTTACTTTCAATATTGAATTGATATATTTTATGTTCTGGTATAAGTTTGTATGTTAATTTAAAACATATATATACATGTAATTTTTGTTAATTTACTCATGGATGGGTAAAGTCTTATATTCTGGTTATTTTTAATCATATTAAAATTGCTGTTTTATTTGTAGTAGTGAATTGTTTTTTAAGAAAATGAAAAAATATATAAATGATAAAATTGACGATTTGATAAAAAAAAAATTAATAATATTTTTTCTTAAGAAAGTTTTTTTTTTCACGATGTAGACGATGGACGTTAAACGATCTTGTAGATATACATTTCGAATTTTAATTATATAACTCTTAGACAATTTTTTTAACATGATGTGTATATTTTGGTTAAAAATAATGTTTATTGATAAGATTAAATTCTACATTTTACCATTTTCTAACTTAACATTACTTTTCTTATACTGGACATAGAGATATTTACGATACATTGGTTAATTTCGTGGAAGTTGTTTGTTGAAAAACGTCTTCGTTAATAGATTTTTGTGGAGTTTATTCGTCGGAATCCATCAATATATGATATTTAGTTCCCATATGTTGGCTTTTGGGTATCATGAAATACTCATGAGTCAATCAATAGTAACAATGGTTTTCTTACGATTTTTTAACATTCAGGTTCAGGTTAGAATAAGGCAATGCGACTGATCAAAAAACCAAAAAATCAAAGGTAGATTGAATATCTGGAAGGTTATATATTGTAAAAGAAATTATTTTAGTCTAACTAAGTATAAGTGTACAACTATCCTAATTCTATTATATCATCGGTATCATAATTATTTCAATTTTTATATAATCCACTATACAAAAAGCCCCAAATATAGAATATGAGAGTATTAGAAAACTGAAAAATAAGATTGATTTAGGTCCGTCAAGAAAAGTGGTCACATAGTGCATATAGATCGGTGGAGAGATAAGGCACCATATATTATTTTGTAATATCTTTTTCCCAACAAAATATTTCTTTGTCTTTTTCAAAAAAAAAAACAAAATATTTCTTTGTCCTTTTTTGCTATAAGTAGACATATTTTATTTACACATAGCTAGTAGATTTTAAGCAAACCAAAAATACCTACTTGATTTTAGTAGATGTCAATTAAAAGAATATCGATAAGGTATCAATTAGGCCATCTGAAGACTATATCTGAAACAACATATAACGGTAAACAAGCAAATAATTACTATTTATTACCCATGTGGTTTAATTTAAGTGTCAAGTATGTGATTATTCTTTATCAAAAAAAAAAGTATGAGCTTATTAAAATTGTAGAAAAATATGTAATTGATATACTTATTAATGTCATGTTATTATTGTAACACTTTTTACATAATTACCAACAACAATTAACTAAAAAAGAAAAGAATAAAACTAAATTGGAAACTTAAATTGCGAAAACCTTTTAATCGAGTCGATGACCAAATCTTTTGCATTTAGACTAAGTTTGAGGTATAGTTTTCATAAAATAGAAATTATGGTAGATTGATGGAACAAACTTTTAAAATATTTTTATCGTGATGTAAATACTACTGTCTATCGTATTTGAATCACGATGAATATAACCGTTTAATGATACAAATGTATGTTGTAAATTGTTTTATAAAACTTTTTGTCGTATTTTTGAATAAAAAAATATTATTTTCTGCTTAATTATAAAATCGTTATTTGTGTTAGTATAATAAAAGATACTGTATAAATTGTAGTGATAATAATACCAAGATGTCAAAAGAATATACTATATGCCAAACTTAATATAAGGATGTAGCTGAAAATTCGACGATTAAAATCCACATGGGACCGTGATTTTATGAGTGGTCATTAACTGTTTTCCTCTTCTAGTTAAAGCTCAGCCGTTTGATTTGAGCAAACGTGGGATCCCCAATAAAGTGGAGAAAGTGAGCAAAGCTCATGTTTCTTCTTCCTCTTCTTATTCTTATTCTTTTTCTTAGCTTTAGATTACCTAAACTATCCTTTAATCTCATCAAGAAAAGTCGACTTTTATGAGGGTAATTAAGTCCATCAAACCTTAAAAACAGCTGGATAGTGACGAGAAGCACGCTAATTGATTTCTCTTAATTCGTGAAAACACTTTTCTAAAACCCCACTTGCAACAAGCTATTACTCTTTCCGTTTCATAAAAAGTGTCATTTTAACACATTTCATACAAATTAAAAAAACATTAGATTATACATATATATATACACCCCTAATTAATAAGTGATTAATGATTTAAATTCAATAAAAAGTAGCTTTAAGTTAAAGGTAAATTAGGAAATTCTGTGTAAAAGTCACATTGAAAATGTAGAATGACACTCTTTGTGAAACAAAAATCAAACTCTAGAATGACACTCTTTATGAAACAAAGGGAGTATTATTTTAACTAATAGTATCGTAACTTCTTCGTTTTTGAATAATTATCCAGCTTGCGAAATGTGAATGTGTGTACAAACATGAAACATCCATGCATGCATGTTGGTGTCTCATGCTGACGGATATATGTGTTATGTGTGTACGCATGTGTTTCTATTTTAATTTGTGTTATGATTTTGACTTAAGCATGCGTGATCGTCGGGATTATTATGTGTATATCACGTGATAGTGTGCTTTTTTTAGTAAGTTATATCCTTAATTTTAAAAGAAAAAAAGTTTGAAGACTTCATTTTTATTTAATTTGTAAGAAATAAATTACAATAAATGAGAATTTTTGCATTGTGTCGTGAAGTGATGATAAATTTTTAAGCTAATAAGAATCGGTCTATACATACACAACTTGATACGTACTACGTAGCATTCAGATTTCAGACACCTTAAAGAAAATTATAGACCAGAATTTTTTTTGCATAAGTGGTAAAAGGTAGTCTTCTGCAGAAGCCCAAACTCTTTGTCTAGATTAACAAATGCTAACTGTGGTAAAAGTGGTAAAAGGTAGTCTTCTGCATTACTCTTGTGCAGAAGCCCAAACTCGAACAACGGATTTGGAAAAGAACAACGATATCGTCGTTACTTCGTCTAACTCCATTAGCCTTTGTGTTTATGTTGAGTGGATGGATTGAAATTATTTTTATAATTTATGCTTCCATGTTTAATTTTTTTTGCCATGAAACCATTTATATAGGATTATAATCGAATAAACTTAAATTGTTTTTTTATTTTATGAAATATTTATATTCTTAACAAAAAAAAAAAACAAATACTAACTGGAGAATCAAAAAGTTTTTGGAAAGACAAACTTATTTTAGTTTCTCGGAACCTAATTTCACTAACATTGAGAAAACCACCTCACCGTGGGCATGTGAAGCTTTCTATGTCAACAAAAAAGCTGAGCGAGTGAGAGTCTTGTAATCATTTGAGTCGTGTAATCCTTTGAGTGTTTTAATAAAATCTCCCCCTTTTGTATAATTCTATCCTCTTCTATATACTTTCCTTTCATATAGCCTTTGTCCATACATCTGATCCTAAATACCTCCTTCGTGGTTGTACCCACTATGTGTCTGTAAATTTGGTATCAGAGCCATGGCAGTCTAAGCTTTAGCTCTTACCTTCCTAAGTCGTAATACATCCTTGTGTCGTTTTTCTACCATATGCTAGTATAGAAAGTATGCTCTGTGGTTGCCATGTTTATGGATCCTCCACATCAGAAATCTGACTAAGCTAGATAAAAGCGTATAAAGAAAGAGATCTGTGAGGTCATAGTGGCTCGAAGTACCTTGAGGCTCCAATGGTTGTTAAAGAGTTTTGCCTCGGTTTGCGTAGCCAAGTACCTCTTGATTAATTTCTTTATATACTTAGCACTTGTTGAAATAAGAAAAACGATTCAAGGTTTGTTATTACTTCAAGGGTAGGGTAAGATATAAAGCATTCTGTTATGGTTTCTGGCCTCTACAAACATTATGGAAAGTTCATCTTCTTTAATGAAATCCTCTTCTTTCAGAAAATCAAACGCTAGTAAAATAGATTACTTATATGAAGTAGAATATGTAAGTGATGAGAGTAAAGTTCCTATTACCCAACTTCCTTTATTAAACCCCTATAAAGCTTTCACAAAACCCAACTCTACTTTCCCAAAAGTCATAAAAAGTGTCTTTGGTCCGCACAAGCATGCGGCGAGAGAACTTGTTCTAGCCTCCCAGCTTGAACAACATCTTGTCCCGGCAACTGAAACAGAACAGATGATTCCTCTCCGACTCAACGAGGGGATGATTCACCAGTGGAGAACTCATGGCTACACTCACCTTCACTATGGAGCAATCCGCCTAGCTTTAACCCTCCATGGAAGGAAAGGTCTACCTGTTGTAGCAAGAGTCGCTCTTCTCGACACCAGATACAGGGAATACCAGCACGCATGCATCGCAACAATCCAGACCACTCTGAACGCTGGTACTGTCTTTGTCACACTATTTCCAAACTTCAACGTGGCGCTTGAAGATCCCCAGATCTACCAGAATATGCAGATCCAGCTCCAAATCACAGGTGCTCCACAAATCGGAAATACTTATGCAGCAACACTCCACCATCAGATGGCGTACAGAGTTCAAAACCATGCCATGGATCTCAGTCTTCCTAGAGATACAGAGGATGCTTTGCTCATTCAACTGGAATCACAGCATAGCCCTTCATGCATCCATATTCCGAGACAAATCCCTAGAGAAGAATTGGTTAAATTACTTCCTGAATCATGGGTGACGAACTATGAGAAACTCCATGATAGAAGTATTCCAATACAATCAGTGGATTCTTCTATTCACAGAAGAAAAGACGGAGCAGTGGAGATTGCTTTTAAGCAACAAGAAGAAAAGCCAAGACCAACAGCTTTCTGCACAGAAATCAATACGATCTCTCCAACGAATGATTACGGTGATGAGAAATTATACAAACAACTACCTGGCGTTCCAATCGAGTCGTTTGATTCACTCGGAGATCCCGTCTACTCATTTGTTGATGACTCAGGTCACAAATTCTTTGATGTTTGTGATTGTGAGAATTGCTTAATGGACAGTTCTGATGAAGAAGACAAACCAAGACGAAGAAAGAAGAAGTCTTCTCAACAGATTCTCAAAGAACGTTATGAGTCGGGAGACCCACAAGTCGGCCTACTTGGAGAACCGAGCGGAAGAAACTTTGAATACTATGTATTATACCCAAGTAATGCGACCCCCACAACTCCAGATATACAAGATGTTCGGCTGAGCTACATGTTTGGTCCTCCATCAGATCAAGCACCATCATTTCCATCACAAGATTTTGAAGAAAACAACATTAAGCATTCGTGGAAGATCAGAAACCCGAACACAAAGAATCCAGATGGTTCGATGAAGCAGATCAGTGCAGCAGAAGCAACGCTTAATTGGCAATCAGAAAATGCAGCAACTCAAAATCGCCTACTGAGCCAAATTGACAAAAAGGTAACCTTCATAGACCTCTCCATCAAGGATATAACCAGAAGAATCTCTTCCCTACACCAAGAACTCCTTAACCTAGCCACTACTGTTTCCATAAATTCACCCCTCATGTACCAAAAGGAGTCAGAGCTAAAATCCCTCAGAGCCCAACTAAATTCCTTACAAAATCAGCCAAAACCCCAGCCAATGCCATATGACCTTTTTACACCATATCCTGTTTATACTCCACCTCACACAGCCCAATCACAACCTTTATCTTTTTCTCAAGATCCAAGTGTTTTTGGGTCATCCTCCTTCCTACCAACACGAATTGCTACAGAGAGACAAGCAAAGAGGAAACAGTCAACAGAAAGAGAAAAGGAACATGTTCCAAGCACTTCAAAGTCTCAAAACCCGCCTGAAAGAAGTGAAGGTCAATTTATGGTTGAACATGCCAACCCAATTTCTACTTTTCTCGAAAAGGTTGCTAAACAAGAGATGAGCTCAGAGCGTAAGGTCAAACCAAGGAGATCTGAAAAGATAAAAGAAGAAGCAGAGGAAGAAGTACTAATCCCACACTTCATGATGGCAGAACCAACTGTAGAAGAAAATGACAGCGATGATGGGAACATATATGAAGAAACGAGAGAACATAAACCAGAGTGGAATCCAAGGTTTAGTGCTGAACCTCATCATGGTTTCTCTTTTGACGAAATCCCCCCATCAAAATGGCGAGACAAGATCTATGAGATGCACGCTTGGCTTACAGAACATCTACTCCACCCAGGAGCCACCCTCCCTACGGTCATTGATAAACTAGTCTCCAAATTCCAAGGACGACTCAGACAATGGTGGATAAGCCTTGGTGAGTACCGACAGTTGCAAATACGTCAAACTCCTTCAATCGATGCGTTGGTCGGGCACATCCACAATGAATTTCTTGGAGCATGGAATCACTACACAGACCAAGCAAGAGAAGAATACCTCAGCATGAAATGTTGTTCTTTCAAACGAAAAGACCTAGAGAAGCACTATGAAAGGATGTCTAAAAGATACTATGCCCTAAACGGGATAGATGACGTCAACCTCAAGCAGTCATACCTAAACTCTCTTCCAGAACCACTTGGAAACGAGACCTCTAGGCTGCTATCTTTCAAGAATGCAAATCTTGGTCAAGCCTCCTTAGGAGAAATATTCCAGACGTCTCTTGCAGCTCTAGAAAAGTTATGCAATCATCAAAAGTTTTTAAAGACGATGCAAGAAGAAGGAAAACTCCTCGGAAGAGCATGTGATCGTCCAGATCTATCCATCAAATGCAAACAGAAGAAGTGTGGATGCTCAACAAGTTACAAAAAAGAAAGGAGATTCACAAAGAAATGGCAGAAGAAGTATCCCCAATTTTCAGGGAAAAAGAAGTGGAAGTTCTTCAGGAAAAAGTCACAAAGAGGTTTCAAGAAATCAGATAGATGTTACATCTGCAAGAAGAAAGGTCATTATGCAAAACAATGCCCAAACAAGAAGAAGAGAGACAATCTACTCGGATACTTGGCCCAAATCGAAGATATCGATGACTCCGACATTGAATCCATTTTCTCTCTTGACGATGAACCATCAGACGACACAATCCTAGCTATGGGTATAGAACAAGATAAAGACTCTTCAGATGAATCAAGTACTGAAGAAGACGCCGATGACCAGTTCATGCTATTTGACCTCTACACATTTGATGCCTGCAAGGTTGAAGAACCGAAAAGGGAAGAATTGGCATTCATATCTCAACCATCGCCCAACGCCAA
Source organism: Arabidopsis arenosa (assembly GCA_905216605.1). Taxonomy (NCBI): domain Eukaryota; kingdom Viridiplantae; phylum Streptophyta; class Magnoliopsida; order Brassicales; family Brassicaceae; genus Arabidopsis; species Arabidopsis arenosa. Next base: position 16,713,430 of record LR999451.1, read on the forward strand.
AATCTACATCTTCCCGACCAAGTATGACAAACCAATCCCAGTCATAGCTTATCTAGACACGGGAGCGGCATCATCCATCATCAAGCCAGACATACTTCCAGCCTCTCACTGGAATCCCTGTTCGGTGGCTTTTAAGGCGGCAAATGGTCAGATTTTCCACATCTCCTTAATCAGTAAGCCCATTTATATCCAACTCTTTCCGGGATACATGATCAAATCTAAGGTATATGGGTCTGAACTACCTGGAAAAGACTTCATACTTGGGTTTGATGTTCTTCATGGTCTCAAAAGAGTATCTTGGCATCCCAAAGGGCTTAAACACAAGAATCATCTACTACCATGGACTACTGTTTCTCATCTTTACCCTATGGAGATTCTCAATCCCGTCAAAGAAGATATCATCAGAACTTCTTGCGCTGCCTCGCATTCAGAGTTCCTCACAAAGTGTTCATCACCATTATGGAAGAACCCGGACTTCTTTATATCGTTACCTTTCAAGAAGAATGAAGATGTCAATCCAACCAAAGCAAGCCATCCGGGAATGAATCCAGACCATTACAATTTGGCACTTGAGGAAGTTGACCAACTCCAAAAAGAAGACCTCATTGAGAAAACCACCTCACCGTGGGCATGTGAAGCTTTCTATGTCAACAAAAAAGCTGAGCGAGTGAGAGTCTTGTAATCATTTGAGTCGTGTAATCCTTTGAGTGTTTTAATAAAATCTCCCCCTTTTGTATAATTCTATCCTCTTCTATATACTTTCCTTTCATATAGCCTTTGTCCATACATCTGATCCTAAATACCTCCTTCGTGGTTGTACCCACTATGTGTCTGTAAATTCTATGTGTCTGTAAATTTGGTATCAGAGCCATGGCAGTCTAAGCTTTAGCTCTTACCTTCCTAAGTCGTAATACATCCTTGTGTCGTTTTTCTACCATATGCTAGTATAGAAAGTATGCTCTGTGGTTGCCATGTTTATGGATCCTCCACATCAGAAATCTGACTAAGCTAGATAAAAGCGTATAAAGAAAGAGATCTGTGAGGTCATAGTGGCTCGAAGTACCTTGAGGCTCCAATGGTTGTTAAAGAGTTTTGCCTCGGTTTGCGTAGCCAAGTACCTCTTGATTAATTTCTTTATATACTTAGCACTTGTTGAAATAAGAAAAACGATTCAAGGTTTGTTATTACTTCAAGGGTAGGGTAAGATATAAAGCATTCTGTTATGGTTTCTGGCCTCTACAAACATTATGGAAAGTTCATCTTCTTTAATGAAATCCTCTTCTTTCAGAAAATCAAACGCTAGTAAAATAGATTACTTATATGAAGTAGAATATGTAAGTGATGAGAGTAAAGTTCCTATTACCCAACTTCCTTTATTAAACCCCTATAAAGCTTTCACAAAACCCAACTCTACTTTCCCAAAAGTCATAAAAAGTGTCTTTGGTCCGCACAAGCATGCGGCGAGAGAACTTGTTCTAGCCTCCCAGCTTGAACAACATCTTGTCCCGGCAACTGAAACAGAACAGATGATTCCTCTCCGACTCAACGAGGGGATGATTCACCAGTGGAGAACTCATGGCTACACTCACCTTCACTATGGAGCAATCCGCCTAGCTTTAACCCTCCATGGAAGGAAAGGTCTACCTGTTGTAGCAAGAGTCGCTCTTCTCGACACCAGATACAGGGAATACCAGCACGCATGCATCGCAACAATCCAGACCACTCTGAACGCTGGTACTGTCTTTGTCACACTATTTCCAAACTTCAACGTGGCGCTTGAAGATCCCCAGATCTACCAGAATATGCAGATCCAGCTCCAAATCACAGGTGCTCCACAAATCGGAAATACTTATGCAGCAACACTCCACCATCAGATGGCGTACAGAGTTCAAAACCATGCCATGGATCTCAGTCTTCCTAGAGATACAGAGGATGCTTTGCTCATTCAACTGGAATCACAGCATAGCCCTTCATGCATCCATATTCCGAGACAAATCCCTAGAGAAGAATTGGTTAAATTACTTCCTGAATCATGGGTGACGAACTATGAGAAACTCCATGATAGAAGTATTCCAATACAATCAGTGGATTCTTCTATTCACAGAAGAAAAGACGGAGCAGTGGAGATTGCTTTTAAGCAACAAGAAGAAAAGCCAAGACCAACAGCTTTCTGCACAGAAATCAATACGATCTCTCCAACGAATGATTACGGTGATGAGAAATTATACAAACAACTACCTGGCGTTCCAATCGAGTCGTTTGATTCACTCGGAGATCCCGTCTACTCATTTGTTGATGACTCAGGTCACAAATTCTTTGATGTTTGTGATTGTGAGAATTGCTTAATGGACAGTTCTGATGAAGAAGACAAACCAAGACGAAGAAAGAAGAAGTCTTCTCAACAGATTCTCAAAGAACGTTATGAGTCGGGAGACCCACAAGTCGGCCTACTTGGAGAACCGAGCGGAAGAAACTTTGAATACTATGTATTATACCCAAGTAATTCGACCCCCACAACTCCAGATATACAAGATGTTCGGCTGAGCTACATGTTTGGTCCTCCATCAGATCAAGCACCATCATTTCCATCACAAGATTTTGAAGAAAACAACATTAAGCATTCGTGGAAGATCAGAAACCCGAACACAAAGAATCCAGATGGTTCGATGAAGCAGATCAGTGCAGCAGAAGCAACGCTGAATTGGCAATCAGAAAATGCAGCAACTCAAAATCGTCTACTGAGCCAAATTGACAAAAAGGTAACCTTCATAGACCTCTCCATCAAGGATATAACCAGAAGAATCTCTTCCCTACACCAAGAACTCCTTAACCTAGCCACTACTGTTTCCATAAATTCACCCCTCATGTACCAAAAGGAGTCAGAGCTAAAATCCCTCAGAGCCCAACTAAATTCCTTACAAAATCAGCCAAAACCCCAGCCAATGCCATATGACCTTTTTACACCATATCCTGTTTATACTCCACCTCACACAGCCCAATCACAACCTTTATCTTTTTCTCAAGATCCAAGTGTTTTTGGGTCATCCTCCTTCCTACCAACACGAATTGCTACAGAGAGACAAGCAAAGAGGAAACAGTCAACAGAAAGAGAAAAGGAACATGTTCCAAGCACTTCAAAGTCTCAAAACCCGCCTGAAAGAAGTGAAGGTCAATTTATGGTTGAACATGCCAACCCAATTTCTACTTTTCTCGAAAAGGTTGCTAAACAAGAGATGAGCTCAGAGCGTAAGGTCAAACCAAGGAGATCTGAAAAGATAAAAGAAGAAGCAGAGGAAGAAGTACTAATCCCACACTTCATGATGGCAGAACCAACTGTAGAAGAAAATGACAGCGATGATGGGAACATATATGAAGAAACGAGAGAACATAAACCAGAGTGGAATCCAAGGTTTAGTGCTGAACCTCATCATGGTTTCTCTTTTGACGAAATCCCCCCATCAAAATGGCGAGACAAGATCTATGAGATGCACGCTTGGCTTACAGAACATCTACTCCACCCAGGAGCCACCCTCCCTACGGTCATTGATAAACTAGTCTCCAAATTCCAAGGACGACTCAGACAATGGTGGATAAGCCTTGGTGAGTACCGACAGTTGCAAATACGTCAAACTCCTTCAATTGATGCGTTGGTCGGGCACATCCACAATGAATTTCTTGGAGCATGGAATCACTACACAGACCAAGCAAGAGAAGAATACCTCAGCATGAAATGTTGTTCTTTCAAACGAAAAGACCTAGAGAAGCACTATGAAAGGATGTCTAAAAGATACTATGCCCTAAACGGGATAGATGACGTCAACCTCAAGCAGTCATACCTAAACTCTCTTCCAGAACCACTTGGAAACGAGACCTCTAGGCTGCTATCTTTCAAGAATGCAAATCTTGGTCAAGCCTCCTTAGGAGAAATATTCCAGACGTCTCTTGCAGCTCTAGAAAAGTTATGCAATCATCAAAAGTTTTTAAAGACGATGCAAGAAGAAGGAAAACTCCTCGGAAGAGCATGTGATCGTCCAGATCTATCCATCAAATGCAAACAGAAGAAGTGTGGATGCTCAACAAGTTACAAAAAAGAAAGAAGATTCACAAAGAAATGGCAGAAGAAGTATCCCCAATTTTCAGGGAAAAAGAAGTGGAAGTTCTTCAGGAAAAAGTCACAAAGAGGTTTCAAGAAATCAGATAGATGTTACATCTGCAAGAAGAAAGGTCATTATGCAAAACAATGCCCAAACAAGAAGAAGAGAGACAATCTACTCGGATACTTGGCCCAAATCGAAGATATCGATGACTCCGACATTGAATCCATTTTCTCTCTTGACGATGAACCATCAGACGACACAATCCTAGCTATGGGTATAGAACAAGATAAAGACTCTTCAGATGAATCAAGTACTGAAGAAGACGCCGATGACCAGTTCATGCTATTTGACCTCTACACATTGATGCCTGCAAGGTTGAAGAACCGAAAAGGGAAGAATTGGCATTCATATCTCAACCATCGCCCAACGCCAAAATCTACATCTTCCCGACCAAGTATGACAAACCAATCCCAGTCATAGCTTATCTAGACACGGGAGCGGCATCATCCATCATCAAGCCAGACATACTTCCAGCCTCTCACTGGAATCCCTGTTCGGTGGCTTTTAAGGCGGCAAATGGTCAGATTTTCCACATCTCCTTAATCAGTAAGCCCATCTATATCCAACTCTTTCCGGGATACATGATCAAATCTAAGGTATATGGGTCTGAACTACCTGGAAAAGACTTCATACTTGGGTTTGATGTTCTTCATGGTCTCAAAAGAGTATCTTGGCATCCCAAAGGGCTTAAACACAAGAATCATCTACTACCATGGACTACTGTTTCTCATCTTTACCCTATGGAGATTCTCAATCCCGTCAAAGAAGATATCATCAGAACTTCTTGCGCTGCCTCACATTCAGAGTTCCTCACAAAGTGTTCATCACCATTATGGAAGAACCCGGACTTCTTTATATCGTTACCTTTCAAGAAGAATGAAGATGTCAATCCAACCAAAGCAAGCCATCCGGGAATGAATCCAGACCATTACAATTTGGCACTTGAGGAAGTTGACCAACTCCAAAAAGAAGACCTCATTGAGAAAACCACCTCACCGTGGGCATGTGAAGCTTTCTATGTCAACAAAAGAGCTGAACAAGTACGAGGAAAACTAAGGTTAGTCATCAACTACCAACCGCTAAACCATTTCCTTGCGGATGACAAGTTTCCTCTACCAAAGCGAGAAGTCCTATTCCAAAGACTTCCCCAAGCACAAGTCTTCTCCAAATTTGACCTGAAAGCAGGTTTTTGGCAACTTGGAATCAAACCAGAAGATAGACCAAAAACAGGTTTCTGCATACCAGATAGACATTACCACTGGAAAGTCATGCCGTTTGGATTAAAGGTCGCACCTTCACTGTTTCAAAAAGCCATGATCAAGATTTTTGAGCCAATCCTCCCGAACGCACTGGTCTACATCGACGATATTCTGTTATTCTCTTCGGACATTGATTCCCATACAGCACTACTGGCGAAATTTCACAACATTGTGCAACAATATGGAGTCATGCTTTCTGAAAAGAAAATGGCGATTGGAGAAACAGAGATAGATTTTCTGGGTATGCACATCTCTCAAGGAGAATATCATCTTCAGCCTCATATTGCAACGCAACTAGATGAGTTCCCTGACGAAAACCTCTCTTTCAAGCAAGTCCAACAATTCCTTGGCATTGTCAATTACATGTCGGAATTCATCCACGGCCTGGCGAAGCACAGATCGATACTCTCTGCTCAACTCAAGAAAAATGCCCCTACTTGGGATAAAAAATGCACTAAAGCAGTAAAGGAGCTCAAACGAATTTCGAAGACCTTGCCAGCATTAAAGATTCCATCAAAAGGCAAAAGAATCCTACAAACGGATGCAAGTGATTTTTACTGGGGAGCAGTCCTTTTGGAAGAAGATGAGAAAGGTAAAAGGCATATCTGTGGTTACAAAAGCGGAGTTTTCAAGGACAGTGAAAAGCACTACCATTCAACCTACAAGGAGATACTTGCAGTAAAAAGAGGGATAGAAAAATTTGAGTTTCACTTGGTGGGTCAGCATTTCCTCATCGAGATGGACATGTCATCATTTCCTAAAATGATCCAATTCAAGCAGAAGGTCCTACCACAAGCACAACTACTTAGGTGGGCAAGTTGGTTTTCACAGTGGAAGTTCGATGTGAAACATATCAAAGGAAAAGACAATTTTCTCCCTGATTTCCTGTCAAGAACTCAACGACAAATCTCAGCCATCGTCCCAATGATCCTCACCATGAGTCCAGAAAATCCAACGGAGAATACCTTGAGGAATATGATCGCAAGTATGCCACAAGATTTACAAGAGAAGATGCTGGATAATGTTTTAATCTACAGAGGAATCGAGACACTTCATGGTTTCTTGAAGCTCTACATCCATAGGTATGGACTTGACCAAGGACCACTCCTTGGCCTACCTTATCATCCGGTATATCCATTCCTCACCACCATAAACTTGAACCCGTTTCACTATGGAAGATTCCCGATAGAAGCATATCTTGTCCTTTGGTACCTAGCGGACTTATACACTATTGGAGTCCTTGTTCATAAGAAGGAGTTGCTTCAATACTTGGCGAAGTGCATCCTGACCAGAAGGAAGGATCATTACAAGATACTTTACAAGTGGCTGACACTGTTCAACAATGTGACGTGGTGGCAAGAACAGATCCGTGCACAACAAGAGCTATTCATCCTAGTCACTTTCAAGATCACTACAGTCCAAAACCAAGAAGACAATGGAGTCACAATAAAGAAGCTGTATGAGGCACATGTCCAAACAAGCTACGATAATGATGTCCTTAGTCAAAGCGACTTTCACCAAAGGGCAGAGACTATAGCAGCACTGAATGGATTAGACGTGTCAGACCTTGACATAAAGATAGGATATGCGTGTGAATAAAGATAAGAATAAAGTTATGGATGTCGTTGTAAGATAAGTTTAGAATATTCTAGCGTGTGCGAGATAAGAAAAGAATACTCTAGGTTGTAAGATAAGAAAGGAATATTCTAAGTAATATTCCCTAAGCATTGTACTATAAATAAGGGAGCTTGGAGGTGTGTTAAACCCAAGCTGAGCGAGTGAGAGTCTTGTAATCATTTGAGTCGTGTAATCCTTTGAGTGTTTTAATAAAATCTCCCCCTTTTGTATAATTCTATCCTCTTCTATATACTTTCCTTTCATATAGCCTTTGTCCATACATCTGATCCTAAATACCTCCTTCGTGGTTGTACCCACTATGTGTCTGTAAATTTGACTAGGATGAATAGCTCTTGTTGTGCACGGATCTGTTCTTGCCACCACGTCACATTGTTGAACAGTGTCAGCCACTTGTAAAGTATCTTGTAATGATCCTTCCTTCTGGTCAGGATGCACTTCGCCAAGTATTGAAGCAACTCCTTCTTATGAACAAGGACTCCAATAGTGTATAAGTCCGCTAGGTACCAAAGGACAAGATATGCTTCTATCGGGAATCTTCCATAGTGAAACGGGTTCAAGTTTATGGTGGTGAGGAATGGATATACCGGATGATAAGGTAGGCCAAGGAGTGGTCCTTGGTCAAGTCCATACCTATGGATGTAGAGCTTCAAGAAACCATGAAGTGTCTCGATTCCTCTGTAGATTAAAACATTATCCAGCATCTTCTCTTGTAAATCTTGTGGCATACTTGCGATCATATTCCTCAAAGTATTCTCCGTTGGATTTTCTGGACTCATGGTGAGGATCATTGGGACGATGGCTGAGATTTGTCGTTGAGTTCTTGACAGGAAATCAGGGAGAAAATTGTCTTTTCCTTTGATATGTTTCACATCGAACTTCCACTGTGAAAACCAACTTGCCCACCTAAGTAGTTGTGCTTGTGGTAGGACCTTCTGCTTGAATTGGATCATTTTAGGAAATGATGACATGTCCATCTCGATGAGGAAATGCTGACCCACCAAGTGAAACTCAAATTTTTCTATCCCTCTTTTTACTGCAAGTATCTCCTTGTAGGTTGAATGGTAGTGCTTTTCACTGTCCTTGAAAACTCCGCTTTTGTAACCACAGATATGCCTTTTACCTTTCTCATCTTCTTCCAAAAGGACTGCTCCCCAGTAAAAATCACTTGCATCCGTTTGTAGGATTCTTTTGCCTTTTGATGGAATCTTTAATGCTGGCAAGGTCTTCGAAATTCGTTTGAGCTCCTTTACTGCTTCAGTGCATTTTTTATCCCAAGTAGGGGCATTTTTCTTGAGTTGAGCAGAGAGTATCGATCTGTGCTTCGCCAGGCCGTGGATGAATTCCGACATGTAATTGACAATGCCAAGGAATTGTTGGACTTGCTTGAAAGAGAGGTTTTCGTCAGGGAACTCATCTAGTTGCGTTGCAATATGAGGCTGAAGATGATATTCTCCTTGAGAGATGTGCATACCCAGAAAATCTATCTCTGTTTCTCCAATCGCCATTTTCTTTTCAGAAAGCATGACTCCATATTGTTGCACAATGTTGTGAAATTTCGCCAGTAGTGCTGTATGGGAATCAATGTCCGAAGAGAATAACAGAATATCGTCGATGTAGACCAGTGCGTTCGGGAGGATTGGCTCAAAAATCTTGATCATGGCTTTTTGAAACAGTGAAGGTGCGACCTTTAATCCAAACGGCATGACTTTCCAGTGGTAATGTCTATCTGGTATGCAGAAACCTGTTTTTGGTCTATCTTCTGGTTTGATTCCAAGTTGCCAAAAACCTGCTTTCAGGTCAAATTTGGAGAAGACTTGTGCTTGGGGAAGTCTTTGGAATAGGACTTCTCGCTTTGGTAGAGGAAACTTGTCATCCGCAAGGAAATGGTTTAGCGGTTGGTAGTTGATGACTAACCTTAGTTTTCCTCGTACTTGTTCAGCTCTTTTGTTGACATAGAAAGCTTCACATGCCCACGGTGAGGTGGTTTTCTCAATGAGGTCTTCTTTTTGGAGTTGGTCAACTTCCTCAAGTGCCAAATTGTAATGGTCTGGATTCATTCCCGGATGGCTTGCTTTGGTTGGATTGACATCTTCATTCTTCTTGAAAGGTAACGATATAAAGAAGTCCGGGTTCTTCCATAATGGTGATGAACACTTTGTGAGGAACTCTGAATGCGAGGCAGCGCAAGAAGTTCTGATGATATCTTCTTTGACGGGATTGAGAATCTCCATAGGGTAAAGATGAGAAACAGTAGTCCATGGTAGTAGATGATTCTTGTGTTTAAGCCCTTTGGGATGCCAAGATACTCTTTTGAGACCATGAAGAACATCAAACCCAAGTATGAAGTCTTTTCCAGGTAGTTCAGACCCATATACCTTAGATTTGATCATGTATCCCGGAAAGAGTTGGATATAGATGGGCTTACTGATTAAGGAGATGTGGAAAATCTGACCATTTGCCGCCTTAAAAGCCACCGAACAGGGATTCCAGTGAGAGGCTGGAAGTATGTCTGGCTTGATGATGGATGATGCCGCTCCCGTGTCTAGATAAGCTATGACTGGGATTGGTTTGTCATACTTGGTCGGGAAGATGTAGATTTTGGCGTTGGGCGATGGTTGAGATATGAATGCCAATTCTTCCCTTTTCGGTTCTTCAACCTTGCAGGCATCAAATGTGTAGAGGTCAAATAGCATGAACTGGTCATCGGCGTCTTCTTCAGTACTTGATTCATCTGAAGAGTCTTTATCTTGTTCTATACCCATAGCTAGGATTGTGTCGTCTGATGGTTCATCGTCAAGAGAGAAAATGGATTCAATGTCGGAGTCATCGATATCTTCGATTTGGGCCAAGTATCCGAGTAGATTGTCTCTCTTCTTCTTGTTTGGGCATTGTTTTGCATAATGACCTTTCTTCTTGCAGATGTAACATCTATCTGATTTCTTGAAACCTCTTTGTGACTTTTTCCTGAAGAACTTCCACTTCTTTTTCCCTGAAAATTGGGGATACTTCTTCTGCCATTTCTTTGTGAATCTTCTTTCTTTTTTGTAACTTGTTGAGCATCCACACTTCTTCTGTTTGCATTTGATGGATAGATCTGGACGATCACATGCTCTTCCGAGGAGTTTTCCTTCTTCTTGCATCGTCTTTAAAAACTTTTGATGATTGCATAACTTTTCTAGAGCTGCAAGAGACGTCTGGAATATTTCTCCTAAGGAGGCTTGACCAAGATTTGCATTCTTGAAAGATAGCAGCCTAGAGGTCTCGTTTCCAAGTGGTTCTGGAAGAGAGTTTAGGTATGACTGCTTGAGGTTGACGTCATCTATCCCGTTTAGGGCATAGTATCTTTTAGACATCCTTTCATAGTGCTTCTCTAGGTCTTTTCGTTTGAAAGAACAACATTTCATGCTGAGGTATTCTTCTCTTGCTTGGTCTGTGTAGTGATTCCATGCTCCAAGAAATTCATTGTGGATGTGCCCGACCAACGCATCAATTGAAGGAGTTTGACGTATTTGCAACTGTCGGTACTCACCAAGGCTTATCCACCATTGTCTGAGTCGTCCTTGGAATTTGGAGACTAGTTTATCAATGACCGTAGGGAGGGTGGCTCCTGGGTGGAGTAGATGTTCTGTAAGCCAAGCGTGCATCTCATAGATCTTGTCTCGCCATTTTGATGGGGGGATTTCGTCAAAAGAGAAACCATGATGAGGTTCAGCACTAAACCTTGGATTCCACTCTGGTTTATGTTCTCTCGTTTCTTCATATATGTTCCCATCATCGCTGTCATTTTCTTCTACAGTTGGTTCTGCCATCATGAAGTGTGGGATTAGTACTTCTTCCTCTGCTTCTTCTTTTATCTTTTCAGATCTCCTTGGTTTGACCTTACGCTCTGAGCTCATCTCTTGTTTAGCAACCTTTTCGAGAAAAGTAGAAATTGGGTTGGCATGTTCAACCATAAATTGACCTTCACTTCTTTCAGGCGGGTTTTGAGACTTTGAAGTGCTTGGAACATGTTCCTTTTCTCTTTCTGTTGACTGTTTCCTCTTTGCTTGTCTCTCTGTAGCAATTCGTGTTGGTAGGAAGGAGGATGACCCAAAAACACTTGGATCTTGAGAAAAAGATAAAGGTTGTGATTGGGCTGTGTGAGGTGGAGTATAAACAGGATATGGTGTAAAAAGGTCATATGGCATTGGCTGGGGTTTTGGCTGATTTTGTAAGGAATTTAGTTGGGCTCTGAGGGATTTTAGCTCTGACTCCTTTTGGTACATGAGGGGTGAATTTATGGAAACAGTAGTGGCTAGGTTAAGGAGTTCTTGGTGTAGGGAAGAGATTCTTCTGGTTATATCCTTGATGGAGAGGTCTATGAAGGTTACCTTTTTGTCAATTTGGCTCAGTAGGCGATTTTGAGTTGCTGCATTTTCTGATTGCCAATTAAGCGTTGCTTCTGCTGCACTGATCTGCTTCATCGAACCATCTGGATTCTTTGTGTTCGGGTTTCTGATCTTCCACGAATGCTTAATGTTGTTTTCTTCAAAATCTTGTGATGGAAATGATGGTGCTTGATCTGATGGAGGACCAAACATGTAGCTCAGCCGAACATCTTGTATATCTGGAGTTGTGGGGGTCGAATTACTTGGGTATAATACATAGTATTCAAAGTTTCTTCCGCTCGGTTCTCCAAGTAGGCCGACTTGTGGGTCTCCCGACTCATAACGTTCTTTGAGAATCTGTTGAGAAGACTTCTTCTTTCTTCGTCTTGGTTTGTCTTCTTCATCAGAACTGTCCATTAAGCAATTCTCACAATCACAAACATCAAAGAATTTGTGACCTGAGTCATCAACAAATGAGTAGACGGGATCTCCGAGTGAATCAAACGACTCGATTGGAACGCCAGGTAGTTGTTTGTATAATTTCTCATCACCGTAATCATTCGTTGGAGAGATCGTATTGATTTCTGTGCAGAAAGCTGTTGGTCTTGGCTTTTCTTCTTGTTGCTTAAAAGCAATCTCCACTGCTCCGTCTTTTCTTCTGTGAATAGAAGAATCCACTGATTGTATTGGAATACTTCTATCATGGAGTTTCTCATAGTTCGTCACCCATGATTCAGGAAGTAATTTAACCAATTCTTCTCTAGGGATTTGTCTCGGAATATGGATGCATGAAGGGCTATGCTGTGATTCCAGTTGAATGAGCAGAGCATCCTCTGTATCTCTAGGAAGACTGAGATCCATGGCATGGTTTTGAACTCTGTACGCCATCTGATGGTGGAGTGTTGCTGCATAAGTATTTCCGATTTGTGGAGCACCTGTGATTTGGAGCTGGATCTGCATATTCTGGTAGATCTGGGGATCTTCAAGCGCCACGTTGAAGTTTGGAAATAGTGTGACAAAGACAGTACCAGCGTTCAGAGTGGTCTGGATTGTTGCGATGCATGCGTGCTGGTATTCCCTGTATCTGGTGTCGAGAAGAGCGACTCTTGCTACAACAGGTAGACCTTTCCTTCCATGGAGGGTTAAAGCTAGGCGGATTGCTCCATAGTGAAGGTGAGTGTAGCCATGAGTTCTCCACTGGTGAATCATCCCCTCGTTGAGTCGGAGAGGAATCATCTGTTCTGTCTCAGTTGCCGGGACAAGATGTTGTTCAAGCTGAGAGGCTAGAACAAGTTCTCTCGCCGCATGCTTGTGCGGACCAAAGACACTTTTTATGACTTTCGGAAAAGTAGAGTTGGGTTTTGTGAAAGCTTTATAGGGGTTTAATAAAGGAAGTTGGGTAATAGGAACTTTACTCTCATCACTTACATATTCTACTTCATAGATAATCTATTTTACTAGCGTTTGATTTTCTGAAAGAAGAGGATTTCATTAAAGAAGATGAACTTTCCATAGTGTTTGTAGAGACCAGAAACCATAACAGAATGCTTTATATCTTACCCTACCCTTGAAGTAATAACAAACCTTGAATCGTTTTTCTTATTTCAACAAGTGCTAAGTATATAAAGAAATTAATCAAGAGGTACTTGGCTACGCAAACCGAGGCAAAACTCTTTAACAACCATTGGAGCCTCAAGGTACTTCGAGCCACTATGACCTCACAGATCTCTTTCTTTATACGCTTTTATCTAGCTTAGTCAGATTTCTGATGTGGAGGATCCATAAACATGGCAACCACAGAGCATACTTTCTATACTAGCATATGGTAGAAAAACGACACAAGGATGTATTACGACTTAGGAAGGTAAGAGCTAAAGCTTAGACTGCCATGGCTCTGATACCAAATTTACAGACACATAGTGGGTACAACCACGAAGGAGGTATTTAGGATCAGATGTATAGACAAAGGCTATATTAAAGGAAAGTATATAGAAGAGGATAGAATTATACAAAGGGGGAGATTTTATTAAAACACTCAAAGGATTACACGACTCAAATGATTACAAGACTCTCACTCGCTCAGCTTGGGTTTAACACACCTCCAAGCTCCCTTATTTATAGTACAATGCTTAGGGAATATTACTTAGAATATTCCTTTCTTATCTTACAACCTAGAGTATTCTTTTCTTATCTCGCACACGCTAGAATATTCTAAACTTATCTTACAACGACATCCATAACTTTATTCTTATCTTTATTCACACGCATATCTTATCTTTATTTAAATTTACAGACACATAGTGGGTACAACCACGAAGGAGGTATTTAGGATCAGATGTATGGACAAAGGCTATATGAAAGGAAAGTATATAGAAGAGGATAGAATTATACAAAAGGGGGAGATTTTATTAAAACACTCAAAGGATTACACGACTCAAATGATTACAAGACTCTCACTCGCTCAGCTTGGGTTTAACACACCTCCAAGCTCCCTTATTTATAGTACAATGCTTAGGGAATATTACTTAGAATATTCCTTTCTTATCTTACAACCTAGAGTATTCTTTTCTTATCTCGCACACGCTAGAATATTCTAAACTTATCTTACAACGACATCCATAACTTTATTCTTATCTTTATTCACACGCATATCTTATCTTTATTCCCCCTGTCTCCAAAAGAGAAGTGATGTTCCCTTTAGTCGTTGTCGTCTCCTTCTTCACTGTCAGAAACCACTTCAGTCACGTAGATCTTTTGTCCTGGAATGTATCTTCTGATTTTGTATTTTTTCCCTTCAACCCTGTAGATTGGATGATCTCGATTTGTGTGAGGCCACGCGTATTGATCATGGAAGCCTGCCAGTACTTGTCTTATCTCCTCAGCGAATCCCATCGGGTAAACGTCTCTGTTATGCCAGTGTGAAGTGTGAGGACAAAAGAGCTTTATGTCAAGGTCTGACACGTCTAATCCATTCAGTGCTGCTATAGTCTCTGCCCTTTGGTGAAAGTCGCTTTGGCTAAGGACATCATTATCGTAGCTTGTTTGGACATGTGCCTCATACAGCTTCTTTATTGTGACTCCATTGTCTTCTTGGTTTTGGACTGTAGTGATCTTGAAAGTGACTAGGATGAATAGCTCTTGTTGTGCACGGATCTGTTCTTGCCACCACGTCACATTGTTGAACAGTGTCAGCCACTTGTAAAGTATCTTGTAATGATCCTTCCTTCTGGTCAGGATGCACTTCGCCAAGTATTGAAGCAACTCCTTCTTATGAACAAGGACTCCAATAGTGTATAAGTCCGCTAGGTACCAAAGGACAAGATATGCTTCTATCGGGAATCTTCCATAGTGAAACGGGTTCAAGTTTATGGTGGTGAGGAATGGATATACCGGATGATAAGGTAGGCCAAGGAGTGGTCCTTGGTCAAGTCCATACCTATGGATGTAGAGCTTCAAGAAACCATGAAGTGTCTCGATTCCTCTGTAGATTAAAACATTATCCAGCATCTTCTCTTGTAAATCTTGTGGCATACTTGCGATCATATTCCTCAAGGTATTCTCCGTTGGATTTTCTGGACTCATGGTGAGGATCATTGGGACGATGGCTGAGATTTTTCGTTGAGTTCTTGACAGGAAATCAGGGAGAAAATTGTCTTTTCCTTTGATATGTTTCACATCGAACTTCCACTGTGAAAACCAACTTGCCCACCTAAGTAGTTGTGCTTGTGGTAGGACCTTCTGCTTGAATTGGATCATTTTAGGAAATGATGACATGTCCATCTCGATGAGGAAATGCTGACCCACCAAGTGAAACTCAAATTTTTCTATCCCTCTTTTTACTGCAAGTATCTCCTTGTAGGTTGAATGGTAGTGCTTTTCACTGTCCTTGAAAACTCCGCTTTTGTAACCACAGATATGCCTTTTACCTTTCTCATCTTCTTCCAAAAGGACTGCTCCCCAGTAAAAATCACTTGCATCCGTTTGTAGGATTCTTTTGCCTTTTGATGGAATCTTTAATGCTGGCAAGGTCTTCGAAATTCGTTTGAGCTCCTTTACTGCTTTAGTGCATTTTTTATCCCAAGTAGGGGCATTTTTCTTGAGTTGAGCAGAGAGTATCGATCTGTGCTTCGCCAGGCCGTGGATGAATTCCGACATGTAATTGACAATGCCAAGGAATTGTTGGACTTGCTTGAAAGAGAGGTTTTCGTCAGGGAACTCATCTAGTTGCGTTGCAATATGAGGCTGAAGATGATATTCTCCTTGAGAGATGTGCATACCCAGAAAATCTATCTCTGTTTCTCCAATCGCCATTTTCTTTTCAGAAAGCATGACTCCATATTGTTGCACAATGTTGTGAAATTTCGCCAGTAGTGCTGTATGGGAATCAATGTCCGAAGAGAATAACAGAATATCGTCGATGTAGACCAGTGCGTTCGGGAGGATTGGCTCAAAAATCTTGATCATGGCTTTTTGAAACAGTGAAGGTGCGACCTTTAATCCAAACGGCATGACTTTCCAGTGGTAATGTCTATCTGGTATGCAGAAACCTGTTTTTGGTCTATCTTCTGGTTTGATTCCAAGTTGCCAAAAACCTGCTTTCAGGTCAAATTTGGAGAAGACTTGTGCTTGGGGAAGTCTTTGGAATAGGACTTCTCGCTTTGGTAGAGGAAACTTGTCATCCGCAAGGAAATGGTTTAGCGGTTGGTAGTTGATGACTAACCTTAGTTTTCCTCGTACTTGTTCAGCTCTTTTGTTGACATAGAAAGCTTCACATGCCCACGGTGAGGTGGTTTTCTCAATGAGGTCTTCTTTTTGGAGTTGGTCAACTTCTTCAAGTGCCAAATTGTAATGGTCTGGATTCATTCCCGGATGGCTTGCTTTGGTTGGATTGACATCTTCATTCTTCTTGAAAGGTAACGATATAAAGAAGTCCGGGTTCTTCCATAATGGTGATGAACACTTTGTGAGGAACTCTGAATGTGAGGCAGCGCAAGAAGTTCTGATGATATCTTCTTTGACGGGATTGAGAATCTCCATAGGGTAAAGATGAGAAACAGTAGTCCATGGTAGTAGATGATTCTTGTGTTTAAGCCCTTTGGGATGCCAAGATACTCTTTTGAGACCATGAAGAACATCAAACCCAAGTATGAAGTCTTTTCCAGGTAGTTCAGACCCATATACCTTAGATTTGATCATGTATCCCGGAAAGAGTTGGATATAGATGGGCTTACTGATTAAGGAGATGTGGAAAATCTGACCATTTGCCGCCTTAAAAGCCACCGAACAGGGATTCCAGTGAGAGGCTGGAAGTATGTCTGGCTTGATGATGGATGATGCCGCTCCCGTGTCTAGATAAGCTATGACTGGGATTGGTTTGTCATACTTGGTCGGGAAGATGTAGATTTTGGCGTTGGGCGATGGTTGAGATATGAATGCCAATTCTTCCCTTTTCGGTTCTTCAACCTTGCAGGCATCAAATGTGTAGAGGTCAAATAGCATGAACTGGTCATCGGCGTCTTCTTCAGTACTTGATTCATCTGAAGAGTCTTTATCTTGTTCTATACCCATAGCTAGGATTGTGTCGTCTGATGGTTCATCGTCAAGAGAGAAAATGGATTCAATGTCGGAGTCATCGATATCTTCGATTTGGGCCAAGTATCCGAGTAGATTGTCTCTCTTCTTCTTGTTTGGGCATTGTTTTGCATAATGACCTTTCTTCTTGCAGATGTAACATCTATCTGATTTCTTGAAACCTCTTTGTGACTTTTTCCTGAAGAACTTCCACTTCTTTTTCCCTGAAAATTGGGGATACTTCTTCTGCCATTTCTTTGTGAATCTTCTTTCTTTTTTGTAACTTGTTGAGCATCCACACTTCTTCTGTTTGCATTTGATGGATAGATCTGGACGATCACATGCTCTTCCGAGGAGTTTTCCTTCTTCTTGCATCGTCTTTAAAAACTTTTGATGATTGCATAACTTTTCTAGAGCTGCAAGAGACGTCTGGAATATTTCTCCTAAGGAGGCTTGACCAAGATTTGCATTCTTGAAAGATAGCAGCCTAGAGGTCTCGTTTCCAAGTGGTTCTGGAAGAGAGTTTAGGTATGACTGCTTGAGGTTGACGTCATCTATCCCGTTTAGGGCATAGTATCTTTTAGACATCCTTTCATAGTGCTTCTCTAGGTCTTTTCGTTTGAAAGAACAACATTTCATGCTGAGGTATTCTTCTCTTGCTTGGTCTGTGTAGTGATTCCATGCTCCAAGAAATTCATTGTGGATGTGCCCGACCAACGCATCAATTGAAGGAGTTTGACGTATTTGCAACTGTCGGTACTCACCAAGGCTTATCCACCATTGTCTGAGTCGTCCTTGGAATTTGGAGACTAGTTTATCAATGACCGTAGGGAGGGTGGCTCCTGGGTGGAGTAGATGTTCTGTAAGCCAAGCGTGCATCTCATAGATCTTGTCTCGCCATTTTGATGGGGGGATTTCGTCAAAAGAGAAACCATGATGAGGTTCAGCACTAAACCTTGGATTCCACTCTGGTTTATGTTCTCTCGTTTCTTCATATATGTTCCCATCATCGCTGTCATTTTCTTCTACAGTTGGTTCTGCCATCATGAAGTGTGGGATTAGTACTTCTTCCTCTGCTTCTTCTTTTATCTTTTCAGATCTCCTTGGTTTGACCTTACGCTCTGAGCTCATCTCTTGTTTAGCAACCTTTTCGAGAAAAGTAGAAATTGGGTTGGCATGTTCAACCATAAATTGACCTTCACTTCTTTCAGGCGGGTTTTGAGACTTTGAAGTGCTTGGAACATGTTCCTTTTCTCTTTCTGTTGACTGTTTCCTCTTTGCTTGTCTCTCTGTAGCAATTCGTGTTGGTAGGAAGGAGGATGACCCAAAAACACTTGGATCTTGAGAAAAAGATAAAGGTTGTGATTGGGCTGTGTGAGGTGGAGTATAAACAGGATATGGTGTAAAAAGGTCATATGGCATTGGCTGGGGTTTTGGCTGATTTTGTAAGGAATTTAGTTGGGCTCTGAGGGATTTTAGCTCTGACTCCTTTTGGTACATGAGGGGTGAATTTATGGAAACAGTAGTGGCTAGGTTAAGGAGTTCTTGGTGTAGGGAAGAGATTCTTCTGGTTATATCCTTGATGGAGAGGTCTATGAAGGTTACCTTTTTGTCAATTTGGCTCAGTAGGCGATTTTGAGTTGCTGCATTTTCTGATTGCCAATTAAGCGTTGCTTCTGCTGCACTGATCTGCTTCATCGAACCATCTGGATTCTTTGTGTTCGGGTTTCTGATCTTCCACGAATGCTTAATGTTGTTTTCTTCAAAATCTTGTGATGGAAATGATGATGCTTGATCTGATGGAGGACCAAACATGTAGCTCAGCCGAACATCTTGTATATCTGGAGTTGTGGGGGTCGCATTACTTGGGTATAATACATAGTATTCAAAGTTTCTTCCGCTCGGTTCTCCAAGTAGGCCGACTTGTGGGTCTCCCGACTCATAACGTTCTTTGAGAATCTGTTGAGAAGACTTCTTCTTTCTTCGTCTTGGTTTGTCTTCTTCATCAGAACTGTCCATTAAGCAATTCTCACAATCACAAACATCAAAGAATTTGTGACCTGAGTCATCAACAAATGAGTAGACGGGATCTCCGAGTGAATCAAACGACTCGATTGGAACGCCAGGTAGTTGTTTGTATAATTTCTCATCACCGTAATCATTCGTTGGAGAGATCGTATTGATTTCTGTGCAGAAAGCTGTTGGTCTTGGCTTTTCTTCTTGTTGCTTAAAAGCAATCTCCACTGCTCCGTCTTTTCTTCTGTGAATAGAAGAATCCACTGATTGTATTGGAATACTTCTATCATGGAGTTTCTCATAGTTCGTCACCCATGATTCAGGAAGTAATTTAACCAATTCTTCTCTAGGGATTTGTCTCGGAATATGGATGCATGAAGGGCTATGCTGTGATTCCAGTTGAATGAGCAAAGCATCCTCTGTATCTCTAGGAAGACTGAGATCCATGGCATGGTTTTGAAGTTAGCATGTCACCGATCACAAAAAAGTAGTCGGGAGTTTTGATGTAAAAAAACAAAAAGTGATCAGGAGCACAATGCTCCACCAAACATATGTCTGTTTTAAATCTTTTTCTAGTGAACGTCTATCCTACGCTCTATCATTATTTTGTAGCCACGACGTTCCTCTGAAACTAAAGACATTAAACCGCCAGAAGGTTAATATACACACATATATAGAAGTATAAATTAAAAGCTAATAAAATATCTGCATGCAACGTTCAAGTATTTAATAAACTTTTTAAGGTCAACCCCATATGAACACGGCACATTAAACCCATCTTATCGTAAACTTGCCAGCCTCACAAGACTGTTAATCACGTTTCATTATTTTTTTTATAAGTTCAATCTTAAAACTATGGAAGTCAACCACTCATGGAAACAAACAAACAAAATGAAACATCGTTATTCGTTAACCCCAAAAATAATAATAAAATTCTTTAAACTTCATAGGTATACAACCATTCATATATAAGTCAACTGTGCAAAAATATATTTTTGTAAGGACCCAAAATTAACCAAAAATAATACAATTAATGACATCGACTTGGACGTTTATTAACTTTCTTAACAAAGAAATCGGCAAGAAATAGACAGAGGCGGCAAAACAAACTTTTCCAACAATTTCACAATTGAATAGCCACCATAATTATCAGTCATCAAAGTTAGTATTTAATATAACTCATATATCGTAAACTTAGTGATGCAGCTAGATATTTGGAATATTTCCAAATATCATTATCATATATTTAATTATTTAGATTTATATTTAATGTTTATTTTTAGAGGTTTTTAGAATATTTTATGAATTTTAGGATTTTATACTTTATTATAAATAGTTTTTTAGGCCTCCTATTGTATTCAGTTGTTATTGAATTGATTAATCGAAAGATTTAAAGAGGTTTTTGATAAACCACTGTGAAGAATGTTCACAACCCCAAGAGCTTTTGCGAAAACCCCTGAGAGGAGGACTCTCAAACCCTAGTTTTCGGGTATTGTCATAATCAATGGATCTAGTTCTATCTCTAGAAACTTCCGCTTCATCATTTAGTCATACAATTGATCTTATCATTGAGTCGATTTTAGATAGAGTATATACAAAAAGATATGAACTATAGATATTCTTGCCTTGCGTGTTTGGTATCAAGGGATTAGTTCTTTAATTTCAATGAGAGGAGATGTAGTTGGGATAATATGCTTGAAGCATGTGATTCGAAGTTTACTTTTAGTGGGGTGGCACAAAAAGTGAATTTTTTGAGTGAGGCTTGCCTTGAAGTTTGTAGGCCATGTATGTATATATGCCCTAAATGCACCTGTCCACTTCTTTAATTCCTCTTTAGTTTTCACCAACCAAACCTTGGATCATTTGTTTTTGCCATTCTATTTCATGTATCAAACATCTATATATACAGCTGGAATTTAATTAACTTGCATCTACAATCAACCATCTCTTACATAACACCATCATGTGTGTCGACACCAACACTATATGAGTACGTCGGCGCAACAAAGGATTTTTAATAACTATGATAAATTTATTGGAAATTAATAACAAATAGGAACAATATAAAAAAAAAAATCGTTTTTCTTTTGGACCACAACAGACCGATTCAATATTTCGATTACCTCTATTGCATGAAAAGGGATTCGGACCCAAGTAAAATTGTGCCGGTTCTTGGTGGACATGTAAATATCACTAGACCGCGGTCACTTCTTCCCATACAACAT
Organism: Arabidopsis arenosa; assembly: GCA_905216605.1. NCBI lineage: Eukaryota > Viridiplantae > Streptophyta > Magnoliopsida > Brassicales > Brassicaceae > Arabidopsis > Arabidopsis arenosa. Next base: position 16,734,663 of record LR999451.1, read on the forward strand.
CAATATATAACTTGTTATTGTTTTTCATCAATCCGCTTTTAAATAAAAATGTTAGAAGTCACACATCGAATTTTAATTTCTCTTGACGAACTTTACATATCATGCGTTTTTCTTTGTTGTCCACTATTCTTCTTGAGTGGTTTGTGCATTCGTTTACTGATAGGCCGGGCACCATATTTGGTGCACACTACTATTGCCTATTGGCCATAGCATCATTATCAGCAACCACTAACGATAATGAATATTAATAATAGTTTTTTAATAAAATTTTCACATATTCATTATTATAAGAACATATGGATTTAGTGGGTCTTTATTGTAACCCAGAAATACTGGGTTTTGGGCCCATAATATCTTTTGGGTTAGCGTTGAAACATGTGAACGAATTCTTTATATATATATATATATATATTTTTTTTTTTGTTAAGATATTAATTCTTGAGAAAATTAGCACCTATACCTAGCCCTCAGACCAATTATCCGGGATCCGATCCGGGATCCGCTCCGATCTGCTCCGAAAAACAAGATATCCGGGTGGACGGATCCGGATCCGGCCAGATCCGGATAATAGAAAATTTAAAGCCAGATAATAAAAAAGCGGATCCGACCGGATCCGGATAATAGAAAATTTAAAGTCGGATATCCGGATCCGGGATATTTTATATTATAATAATATTTTTTAATATTTTACTACTATCATTTAAATTTTGTTAATAAATTTTTTTATTTTATATAAGAATAATATTTTTTAATAATATTTTTAGTTATTTATATTAAATTATTTGTTTTTAAATATTTTTCTTCAAATTTTATATTAATAAAAATATATATATATAAAAAACCCGGATCCGGATATCCGCCGGATATCCGGCTATTTTTACGGATATCCGAAATCCGGATATCCGGGTGGAACGGATCCGGATCCGGGTGGAACGGAACCGGATCCGGCCGGATCCGAATACCCTAAAATGGCCGGATATCCGGATCCGGCCATCAAATTTTCTTCAAATTCTTTTAAAACTACCGCATTGCTAAACAAAATGACTAATTTACCCTCAAATCTATTTTTCTTACTTTATACTATTATATTATTTCTTTATTTTGTTTTATTTTTTTCTCTATCTTTCTTCTTCTCTCTTTCTTTCTCTCTCTAAATATATTACATCTATCTCTCTTCTTTTCCCTTGAATCATACAATTAAAATAATTCTCCAAAAGGCAAAGAAACGATCTGAACTTGTCCCCGATCCAATTTTACTACTCATTCAATCTGAACTTGTCCTCAATATAATTCTATTACTCATTCGATTGGAACTTGTCCCCGATCTAATTTTACTATTGATTCAATCTAAACTTGTCCCTGATAAAGTGATATTATTGATAGTTTTCCCTAATAATGATGAGTAATACATTTATCGAGGACAAGTTCAGATAGAATGAGTAATAGAATTATATCGAGAACAAGTTATGTTCTCTTTATAGAATCCTTTTTAAATTCAACACTATGTTAAATTCGGAGACACCTGGATATGATGGTTGTCCATTGTCATATGGTATGGTTTTATTTGCCAGAGATCTGGACTTATTTTTGGGGGACATCATTCACTATATTTTATAATTATTGTCTATGGTAAATGTAAACTGCATTTAGTGCTATGTTTTGTCCTTCTTCTCTGACACAAAGCTGTCCTTCTTATCTGACACAAAACTGCACATCTTTTAGGGGTAATATTGTCCATAAAATACCACACTACCACAAACAAGTGGTACAACTGCTAAATTAATTTCCATTGTGGTACATTTGCTAGAGATTTTCAAAATTGTGGTACATTTGCCAAAAATCCCTTAATTCTTTCTTCATAGTTAAAATATTAATTCTTTCTTCATAGTTAGTGCTTAAAATTTATGTATTAGATTTGTGTGGTTATAATTTTAATTTTAATATGATATAATATTTAATGTATTATTCTATATATATATTATATAATATATATAATTTTTATATACGCTTCAAACACGTATCTACTTTCTTAATTTTTTATAAAAATCGTTTCTACGTTTCGAAACGTTTCGTTTCCGCGTCCCCGCTTTTGATTTCATGCAAACTAGGTTTCTTATGAAAAAGCTGGTTTTAGATTGAACCAGTTGAGCTGCAATTCCAGTTAATTAGCATTTTTTAGACCGGTAAATTCAACATTCCTTTAGTTCAAATGAACATATCCATCAGTACATATGATTCTAAAAATAGTATATTTAAATTTACACCATCATCCCGAGAGGTTAATTTTAATGGAAATTTTACTACCCTCAATGGGATCTTCTTCAATTGGTACCCAATTATGAAAACTACAATTTGAGTGTTTTCAATAATTATTAAGGAAAAACTAGAAACCTTATAAATTGGGTTTATCTTTAAAATTAGGTAAGGATTCGTGCCATGCACGGATTAAATTATAGTATATTTGAAATTAATATGAAATTATTGTGAACAAGTGTTTTTCTATCACAAAACACATGTCATTATACATGTCTTTAAGTTGGACACTAATCTCTTAAGTATAACACTTGTTATTACACAAGTTTCACACTTGTCATTATACATAAACACTTTTCATCACATCCTTAGATGTGTATGACTCATCATCTCTTTTTTCCTCTATAAATAGGAGTTGTTCAAGATGAGAAATGTAATGCAACAAAGAGAGAAGAAGAAGAAAATTATCAGAAACTTAAAGTGTTGATCTCTCCCCTCTCCTTTTTATATAAGTCCTTGTTGTGGATGTCGGATTCGCACACTTGAATATTTGTTTAGTTAGTGGGAATGATTATTCTTGAGGACAAAAATATGATGAAAAAGCTATGAATTGCAATAGGAATGACTATAGTGTATTTGCTAGAAAAAATTGCGTCCCCTTTACATGGCTATTAGCCCTCTTATTTATATTGACAAACGACATTCAACTCTCAATTAAACACAATTATTCTCTCTTAAATGTGTCCGTTTTGGTCTTCGAGTTTTAATGCCCAACGTTTGAATTTGAATTGATTCCGATCTTCATGGGCTTCGCCTTTTGGCCCAAGTCATCCGACTTCGATTCCGAGTCATATCCCGAGGTGTGACCACTCCGGGCTCTCTTTATGGTGACGGCCACTCCGATTATACCTTGTAAACCACGGGCCTAATGGGCCTTTTCCTCTGTGGGCCTACATCCTGATTACGTGGCGATCTTTGGTTGGTCCCGGTCTACTGATGCGGGATCCGACACCAACAATTAGCCCCCCAAGTCTTTCGAAGTGCTTATTTCAATTCGGAAGACTTTAAACGTTTTAATGACCAAAGATTGCGCTTGTGGGATCTTCTGATTTTCCCGCCAAGATCTTGTCAGTCCTTAAATTTCGGTATTACCCATATTCGATCGCGTGACATCTGTCACCATCATGACCGTATCTTAATTATTTACTATTAAAACCGGGAAAAACCTTTCCACTTCCCCCACGACTACCGAGGCGGTTCCATCATTACCACTTAGTTTGCGTGAGGTAACCTTTCTTTTCATCTTTATCTTTTGGTAAAAATTTTCTTTGTTTTTCCCTGCCAAGTCTTTCTGTCTCTTTCGCCAAACTTTTTCTTCTGGAACTCGAGTTTTCCCATTTCCTTCGATGTCTTCCGATTCCGACAGACCTGAGTCCCCGTCTTACGACGGGAAACGTTCTAGCCTTGACGATTGCACCCGTCCTAACGATATTGCCGGTCCTCACTACAGATCTACTTGTACCATTCAATCCCTTCAACGATTGAAGGAACTCTGCCGACTTCCACCTGACGTGATGGCGGAATCGAAGTTGGCCGATCCTACGGAGTCCCCGGAAGACCACCGTGATGGTTACTTTTGCGTTTATGAAATCTACTTCAAGGGCTGTGGATTGACCTTCCCTCTTCCCGAAGCCTTAGTTCGGTACCTGGCGGCCCTCGAGATCGCTTTTCCTCAGCTATCCCCCAATCTCCTCCGAACCATCCTTGGAATCATAACCGTTGCGGCGGAAGCTGGCTACATTATTGGGGTTCCCGAGCTAAATGAACTTCTAAGTGTGAGAAGTTCGTCGAAGAAGGCAGGATACTTTTCGGCGTATCCGAACGCTAATAGGAACATCATCTCGCACCTCCCGAACAAGGATGAAAACTGGCACCACCCTTGGTTTCTGATTAAGAAAACCCCTGCTTCGATTGGAAGCCTTTCTGATGTTCTTCCATCGAAGTGGTCTGCAAAGCCTGGTAGAAAATAGGTCACAGACATTTTCTCAACCACCCTATTATTTTGCTAACCAAACTTTTTATTTTTGCAGCCTTCATTGCTCCAATTCTCCCAACTGAGGAATTCATCAATTTCTTCAAGACAATCCTTAGAGGGGAAACCCTTTGGAATTCCTTTACTCTCGATCGGTTCATTGAAGCTAATCGAAAACTCAGGATGAGTCCGCCCAATCACCTTCATCGTCTTCCGCCTCCTCCTTCAACTCAGGGATTATCAGCTCGGGCCCTTGCTGCCCAGCGTAAGAAGCTCTCCAAGCCGATAGCAGAGGCTTGTGACGAAAACAAGGCGTTCCTTGCGGCCGCCATTGATAAGAATGACTACAGCAGGACTCTACTAGTTGATGACAACAGCACCGAGGGGACCAGATCTGTCGTTGCTTACAGATTAACACCTCGTCGTGAACGTCGTAATGATCGTTCTCCTCGGAGAGATCGATCCCCTCGTCGTGACTCTCCTCGACTTCCCCGAGATGACTTTAGTAGCGCACCGCTTAAAGATTTGATTCGTAAGAAAAGAGACAGGCCATCTCGCAGCGATTCCTCTCCGCATAGGGAGAAATCGAGGGCCCGGACGGACCGTTCGCCTCGTTTGTCTCCTCCATCTAAAACAATGGGTCCTCCTGCTCCGGTTGACATGTCTTCTCTTCCCGATCATGATGGCGAGAAGACCACTCGGAGCATATCTCCTCAGAAGGAAGGTTCTGGATCTCAAGATGCTTCTCCGAAGTCAAAACCTGCTCTTGTCCCCCAAATCAGATCGCTTACAGGTAACGATTTACGCATTCTTAAGGGTTTTCACTTCATCTTGATTCAAAATATTACAATTCCTTCTTCTTCCTTCACAGCTATGGAGAAAGAAGGTAGCGTCTTTCGGTGCTTTAAGACCCGGTCGGGTCTAATTCTGCCGGAGTTCGACAAGTGGCGTCCTGCAATTCGCGAACGCTATTTGCTTCATGCGCATCACTCATCTCGGGTTATTCTTACTTCATTCTCCTTTTTTATGTTAGCTTTCCACCTGGTTCATCATTTCGAGTTTATACAAAATGCTAGGCGAACAGCGAACTCAACGACATGATCGAACACTATGAAGGGTTGTTACTCAGTCAGCAACAGGAGATTGAATTATGGAGAGGCAAGTTTACTACTCTTGAGTCCGACCTTCAATCATCTTCGGGCTCTAAGCAACAACTGGAAGATCAAGTAGACGGCCTCAAATCTGAGCTTGAGAAGGTAAAGGGGGAGCTGAAGGATCAGTACGACCAGAATTACCAACTACAGAACGAGCTTTCTGGTGTTCAGGGTAGACTTCATGAATCCGAATCATCCGCCGACGCCCTAAATAACCAACTCATTGAACTTCGTGCGAAGTACAACGCGATTACCAAGTTGCGTGATTCCGAGTTGGCAAGGTCGGCGTCGAAAGCCAGAAAAGAGGTAAAGGGACGAGGGATGGAGTTGATTCAAGGGGCCATCCGGTTTATTCAAACTGAGAAGGTTAAATCAGATCTGGAATCAGACATCAAGGAGCACGAAAGCAACCTAATCTTGCTGGATCAAATTTACGACGACGATTTCTCCGAAGCAAAAGAGAGATCCGAGCTGTCGTCTAGTTTATCCGAAAAGAAAAATCGTCTGGCAGCTCTTCCCGCTTCGTCCTTCAACCCTCAGGATTTTGCGGAGTTTTTCACTGAATCTCCTCCCCTAAGTGAATCAGGTCTAGACTGGGCAGGTAAACACTTGTTCCTGATGCTTACTACCTTCTTCTTCCCCTTTTGTTTGACCCGAACTGTCTTTTATAGGTCCAAGTGAGACGGAAAGCGTCGTTCCATCTGGAGTCCCTGCTGCTCCGGAGGTCACTCCGGGAGATGATTGTACCGTGGGGAATGAACAAGGAACTTCCTCTGATCAAGCCTCAGCCAAGGAGGCCGGTGAAGACCTGACAACCGAAATGGAATCCGAAGTGATTGCTGACCCGTAGTGGCTGAGTCCACTTTTTAAATTGGGGCCTGTCCCATTAGAAACTCATTTCTTTTTTGCTGTTAATTTCTTTTGAACAAGATATTTGCCTGAGGAGGCTTTTAAACCTTTTTTCTTTAAGGTTATGATCCCAAGGGGGTTTTGGTTAAAAATTATACGCGGGTTTGCAAAGTCCGCTTTTTAACATTTCTTGGCCTTGTGGCTATGTTTTTCGAGATTTTTAGGCTGATCAGGCCTTTCTCTTAGAATGCGAGAACTGAGCTCGGCTTAACGCGAGTTCCCCACTTCGGGTTTAGTCAACTCGGTGAATTTGTTGGGCTTGGGCCTCGAAAACTTTTGTGCTTAATGGGCTTCTTGCCTTAAATGCGACGGTTGCTTTTTCCCTTCCTTTGGAAATAGGGAAAGCCGCACGTCTTTAAGGCAATAACTGCCTTTCTCGATTTCCAAAAATAGTTTAACCACTCGGGCACACTATCATCATTAAATTTACGGTCTCAAGATAAACCCTAGACCTATTACAAATAGAGGCAAGTTTGCCTCTAGCTTTTTCCAAAGAACTCCAAAATTCCTTGGTAATTTTAGTGATAATGGAGAACGAAAAAGTACTCCCCATCGATCCTGGCAGTCCACTGTTCTTGTCCGGTGATGGCTTCGAGCCGGCCGGTGTTCTCTTTCCTTATGCTGTGTTCCACTTCCCTTCGAGGGAAAAGAAAGAGGCTTACGACTTCATGGACAAGGTCGAAATTCTACTCTCTTGACCAGAACCTTATGCTTTTCACTTTAATTTATTCTTTTTGGCGACAGGTTGTCGACAAACATCGCCGTTTGTGCGACGAGAGGCAGCGGCTGGGTCTCAAGAGGCAAACGCTCGAGGCTCGTATTGCTCGAGTGGAGAGGAAAGTGAGGGCCTTGGAAAGTGACCCCTTTCAATGGGAGTGGAGGAACTTCGACTGTATCGCGGAGATCCCGAGAATGCTCCGGATGTACCTCCGTGCCAAGGGTCAAGTTCAGGGACCAGTAAACGCCCCTACCGAAGTTGCTCCTATTGACAGCGAAGAGGAGGACGAGGAAAATGATGACAATCCTTGGAAACGTGTCCGGAATGAACCCGAAGTCAATTCCAAAAACAAGGCGTCCACTTCGAAAATGAAACCGGCGATGAAGGAGCCTGTTCCCGAGCCCCTTCCATAAATGTTTCCTAACTCTGTCCTTTTTTCTTTCTTTTTTCTTTGGTTTTGAACTCATTATGGGCCTCGGCCCATTTTATTTATGGAAACACCTGCTACTCCTTTAATTCTCATATCATTCTTGGAGATACGTCTTTTAATGCAGGAGCGTAATTCTTTCCGCGAATCACTTTATTTCCAGGCTGAATCCGCAGCTTGCTAGGGATACGACATCCCTATAAATTACAACTTCAATTTCCCTCATTCCTTACTATTCTTCTTACTTCTGCAGATATGGATTTTAACCTTCGATGTTCAGAATCCATGCCGGACTCCTCCAGGGTCGGAATGATAGATGAAGATGTTTCAGATGTTCCAAGTAGGCGATCTCCTCCACCTCGCGGCTTCTTTAGATCCCAGATCCGAGCTCCATGTGCTTTGATCAGGAATCTCCCAATCAGGGACCAAGGAACAGCGATGGCATTCATAGAGGCGCTTGCGCTTCAACACCGGAAGCTTACGTTGGAAAAGAAGAGGCTTCAGAAAAGGATTAACCGAATGCAACGCAGGCTTACTACGGTGTCAAGAGATCTTCACATCCTTGGCTCTCACCCCGGAGATTGGATCGAACTCGGGATCTCCGACTTTGCTCGAATCCCGGATTGTATGATGCCAGTTCTAGACCTCGCAGGTCAAGGGGTTCAAGTGTTCTGCTCTCCGGGAGGGTTTTCCTAACTCGAAGTGTGCGAAGATCAACACTTTGTCTTGTTTGTTTGAATAAATGTTTTACTTTCGATTTCTTGTATGTTCGCACAGCCGAACTTCTTCATCTTGTATGTTCGCACAGCCGAACTCTTTTCCTAAGAAATAAAACGAATTTTTATTATTAGTAGCTGAACTCTTTTTCGAGCTGCCTACGTACCCATTTCGGGATCAAGCCACACCGTAGTTCATGTACATAACAAAATGCGTATTAAACATAAAACTTCTTTAGATTGATCACGTTCCAAGGTCGCTGGACTGGACTGCCTTCTAAGTCTTTCAACCTATAAACACCATTTCGAACCACTTCGGTAACAATATAAGGTCCTTCCCAATTAATGCCGAGTTTGCCCGCGCCTTCTTCTTTTTTATTATCAAAAACACGCCTTAGCACATAATCGCCTACAAAGAATGGTCTGCTTTTGACTTTGGAATTGTAGTATCGAGCTGCTGCTTGCTGGTAATTTTGTATCCGAATTAAGGCTTGATCTCGTCTTTCATTAATGGTATCCAGCGAGTCATCGAGCATTGCTGAATTCTCCTCTTCATTCAATGGTGCTTCTGTTTGGCGAAGACCGGGCACATTGAGTTCAGCCGGTACTACTGCTTCCATGCCATAAACTAGGGAAAACGGAGTCTCTCCGGTAGGTCGCCTAGGGGTTGTTCGATAAGCCCATAGGACGGGCTGGAGTTCGTCATACCATCCTCCTTTTAAGTGACTCAAGCGTTTTTTGAGATTACTCAAAATTGTTTTGTTCGCAGCTTCAGCTTGGCCATTTCCTTGTGGATACCGTGGAGTGGAATAACTGACCTTGATCCCCCATTCTGAGCAAAAGGCTTCGAATTCGTGCGAAATGAACTGTGGCCCATTATCAGTAACTATCTCGTATGGAACCCCATGTCGGCATATGATATTCTTCCAAATGAAAGTATTCACCGCCGAATCTTTGATGCTAGCATATGCTTCAGCTTCGATCCACTTTGAAAAATAATCCGTTAAGACCAATAGGTATTGTGCTCCTCGAGTTGATCTATGCAATGGTCCGACGATATCCATCGACCACCTCATAAACGGGTACGGGGCAGAAATGGAGGAGAATAACTCCGAAGGTTGATGGATCATCGGTGCATGGAGTTGACAACGTTTGCACCTTTGAGCGAACTTGACACAATCCGTGATCATAGTGGGCCAATAATAGCCCATCCTTTTTATTTTAAAAGCCATGGCCCTTCCAGACGCATGACTCCCACATAGACCTTCGTGTACTTCTCTTACGACGATTTCGACTTCGGGTCCAAAGATGCACAATAGGTAGGGATCGCTAACACCTCGCTTATATAAAATATCCTTTGATAGACAAAATTTCGCGCTAACGATTCTCATTTTCCTGGCTTGCCACTTGTTTTTCGGGAGCTCGCCTGTCATGATGTAGCGCTTTATTGGCTCCCTCCAATCAGCCCCCCAATCTTTAGCCGGAATTTGGTCAATCTCATGAAATACCCGTGGTTCCGGTTCGGGATGTTCATTTGGTTCAAGGTCTGGTTCGGGATGGTCATCTTCGACTGACGGTTCCGTCTCTATAATAGTTTCTGGAAGTATATCTGGCTCCTTGTTGTGTTTTCTCGACTTCCTCCGTTTAACAGGTGGCAACTCGACTTCGGGCTCGCCACGTGAGCGCGCTGCTGCTCGAGACCTTGTATGCGAATTAGTTCGAATTTCTTGAAGTCTTTTGAAAGACCCTTCACTACTTCGAGGTATGCTTCCATTCTTAGGTCTTTCGCTTCATAATCGCCATTGAACTGGTTAACTACCAACTGTGAATCACAATAAGCAACCACTTCTTCCGCTCCAACCCCTTGTGCTAGTCGAAGTCCGGCAATTAGTGCCTCATACTCTGCTTCATTGTTAGAAGCATTAAACAATAATCGGAATGATTGTTCAAGAATTTCCGATGTTGGAGATTCCAACTTGATTCCTATTCCAGATCCTTGTTTTGATGAAGATCCATCTACATACAGTTTCCAAGTCTGATTCTCTGGTTGCTCCGGTGCGCCCAGCACTGGTAGTTCGGTTAGGAAATCTGCCAAAACTTGAGCCTTCATGCTGACTCGGCTTTTATATTCTATATCATATTCACTTAATTCCACTGCCCACTTCGCCAATCGTCCGGATTGATTTGGACTATGAAGTATTGTTCGGAGTGGCTGGTTGGTTAACACTTCGATTGGATGAGATTGGAAGTATGGGCGCAGCTTCCGGGCTGAAGTTACTACCGCAAGTGCGAGTTTTTCCATCATTGTGTATCTTGTTTCTGGATCTGTCATTGACTTACTTATGTAGTAAATCGGCTTTTGCTCTCCACGGTCCTCCCGGACCAAAACTCCACTAACTGCATGTTTTGACACTGAAACATACAAATAGAGCTTCTCGTCCACCTCGGGTTTGGACAACACTGGTGGAGTGGTAAGGTATGCTTTAAGTTGTCCGAAAGCTTCTTCACACTTCTCATCCCAAAGGAAACCTTTATTTCCTTTAAGAATTTGATAAAAGGGGAGAGATTTGTCCGTTGATCTTGAAATAAATCTGTTTAGGGCTGCAATTCGACCAGTCAGACGCTATACTTCCTTGAAGTTCTTCGGGGATGGCATGTTTAGAAAGGCATTAATTTGGTTTGGATTAGCTTCGATTCCTCTTTTTGTCACGATATAACCAAGGAACTCTCCGGATGGAACTCTGAAAGTGTACTTCGCCGGGTTCAGCTTCATTTGATATCGGTTGAGAATTTCGAAACACTCTTCCAAATGCTTAATGTGATCCTCTTTTTTCAAAGACTTAACCAACATATCGTCTATGTAGACTTCCATTGTCTTCCCGAGATGCTCATGGAACATTTTGTTGACCAATCGTTGATAAGTGGCACCTGCGTTTTTTAAACCAAAAGGCATTACTTTATAACAATAGGTACCTCTGTCTGTGATGAATGACGTCTTTTCTTGGTCTTCGGGATCCATCATTATTTGATTATAACCCGAGAAAGCATCCATGAAAGTTAATAACTCATTCCCAGCGGTAGATTCTACGAGCCGGTCTATATGCGGGAGCGGAAAACTATCTTTTGGACATGCCTTATTGAGATCGGTGAAGTCGATACACACCCTGTCCTTTCCATTTTTCTTTTTGACCACGACAGTGTTTGCTACCCACTCCGGGTATTGTACTTCCCTTATAGATCCTATTTTTAATAGTTTGTCCACTTCATCATTTACTGCCTTTGCTCGCTCTACTCCGAGTTTCCTTCTCTTTTGTTTTACAGGCTTAAAACTTGGATCTACGTTCAATTTGTGGCAGATTATGCTTGGATCTATGCCAGGCATATCGGCCGCTGACCATGCAAATGACGTCTTGTTTTTCCTTAGAAGTTCAATCAAAGCTTCTTTTATTTCGCCAGTCAAAGTGACTCCAATTCGGACTTTCCGATCTGGTTTATCTTCTTCCAATACTACTTCGATTACCACATCGTCTTCTTTTTGCCCACTAGGAAATCTTGGAATTTCCTTCTTCGCAGGTTTCGTTAATTGCTATTGGATCTTTAGTCGATGACTGGTCAGATAACACGTTCGTGAAGCTTCTTGACTTCCTCGAATTGTTCCCACTCCACTAGGAGTTGGAAATTTGATGCACTGATGATACGTCGAGGGAACTGCCTTCATTTGATAAATCCATGGAGTCCCAAGGATGATGTTGTAGGCTGCTGGTTTATCAAAAACAACAAAATCTACTATCTTTGACACGTTTTTGGCAAGAACTGGTAGCTTGATCGTCCCAAGAGACATGGCCGATTCGCTTGTGAATGCCACCAAAGGAGACGGCGGTCCTACAATATCTGCCCGACTGATTCCCATTCTTTCCAGGGTACCTAAAAAGATTAAGTCGACCGAACTGCCCGTATCAATGAGAATTCTCGAAACTTCAAAGTTGGCAACGTCTAAGGTAATGACTAGGGCGTCATCATGAGGCCTTTCGAGGTGACACGTTTCTTCTTCGTCAAATGATATTGACGCGCCTTGAAAGTCCATTTCTTCGCCTAAATTCGCTTTAAATAAAGCATTTCGCCTATGCTTCTTTATGGCATTGATCGTATCCCGACAAAGCTTGGAACCTCCAATGATTACATTGATTTTTCCCTTCGAACTTCTAGGTTCTTCTTCGTTGGATTGCCTAGGTCTTTTTAAACTCTGATCTTTAGGGGTATCCTTTGCCTCGTGATATTCTTTCACGAAATCTTCTAACTTGAATTTAGAAAGATCTCCACTGGCCCACAACTCTGCGAGGTGCTTTTTGAGGACACTACAGTTTTTGGTTAAGTGTCCGGTTACCTTATGGATGTCACAATACAAACTTTCGTCACGGACCCAAGTGTTCGACCTCCCTTTTCCTTGAAATTGTTTCCCGACGGTATTGTTGAGGGGTTGCGATCCGAACTTTTTAGGTCCTTGGTTCTCTCTGGGCTCAAACTTTTTGGTAGGGAAAGTGACCGCTGGTTTTGCTTGTTTGTTCCTTTTCGCAAAACTCTCTTTTTCGTCTTCTACTTCCATCCAGTTATTTGCACGGAAAAGTGCGTCTTGAATTGTGTCCGGTTTGTGAAGTATTAGATCTTCTTTGAACCTCGAGTCATGCCATAAACCTTTTCGTAGGGCAGATAGAGCTGACTGCTGCGAGATTCTTGGGAGTTTTGACAGCACCCCCTTGAATTTGGTGATGAAAGTTCTAAGTGACTCATTTGGCCCTTGTGTTAGATTCCAAAGGTCAGCATCCGAAACGCTTTTATCCATGAGGATAGAATATTGTTTCAGGAAAACAGCCGACAACTCGTCGAAGTTATTGATTGAGACTGGTTCCAGCTGAGTGAACCACATTAGTGCTTGACCGCAAAGGTTTTCCGAAAAGAGTTTGCAGTATCCTGCATCCTCATCAGCTTCATCCAATTCGACTCTTCCAGCGGCAATCAGAAAAGCTGCGAGATAGCTTTTTGGGTCTTCTAATCCACTGTACGGATCCAATTTGAGTTTCCGAGAATCCTTGATTCTCAAATTTGCAATTCGCGGAATGAAAGGAGTTCGCCTAGCTTCCTCGATGACTCGGTTGATGTCCGGCTCCGAACTGGTGGCCTGGTGGAACTTTGACTTCATTTCTTTTAGTTCCTGGCTAACCTTCCTCATGGTTTCGAGCTGATCGAAGCTCTCTTGATCATACTGATCTACAAGCTGATCTTCATCTCCGAGCTGCGTCTCTTCTTCCACATCCGGTTGGATTGTTGGGTTAGAAGTTGTTTGTTCGTTGGTCTCACTTCGCACACGGGAGTTTGGCGTACTGAACATGCTTCTTCGGACTCCCACGGTACTTCCTGCACCTAGAGAACGAACACGAGATTGAATAGTATTGATGTTTTGACCAAGAGATACCTGGGTTGTTTTAAGCGTGTCCACAGCTTTTTCCACATCCGAGAACTTCTGCGACATTTCTGTTATGGCTTGCTGCATGGTCTTGAGAGCCTCGGCTACTGTCGAATCAGGGATGCTTGCTCCAGACATTGCTGCTTATCTCGGAAATGAGAGAAATCTGACAACTCAAGAATCTTCTAGATCCCCACAGGCGGCGCCAAAATGTGGATGTCGGATTCGCACACTTGAATATTTGTTTAGTTAGTGGGAATGATTATTCTTGAGGACAAAAATATGATGAAAAAGCTATGAATTGCAATAGGAATGACTATAGTGTATTTGCTAGAAAAAATTGCGTCCCCTTTACATGGCTATTAGCCCTCTTATTTATATTGACAAACGACATTCAACTCTCAATTAAACACAATTATTCTCTCTTAAATGTGTCCGTTTTGGTCTTCGAGTTTTAATGCCCAACGTTTGAATTTGAATTGATTCCGATCTTCATGGGCTTCGCCTTTTGGCCCAAGTCATCCGACTTCGATTCCGAGTCATATCCCGAGGTGTGACCACTCCGGGCTCTCTTTATGGTGACGGCCACTCCGATTATACCTTGTAAACCACGGGCCTAATGGGCCTTTTCCTCTGTGGGCCTAAATCCTGATTACGTGGCGATCTTTGGTTGGTCCCGGTCTACTGATGCGGGATCCGACACCAACACTTGTTTAGATTTTCTGTATTACAACACGTTATCAGCACGATCGTCTCTCCGTCCGAGCATCTACTGATCCAATCGTATTTCTACTCGATCAATCTCTTGGTCATTCTCTCCCGTAAAACTAAGGTACCATTTACATATTAAATTTTATGTTAAATTTTTTAAAATTTATTAATTACGGAGTAGTAGGTTATGCCTTCTCCATAATCGAGTGATAGGCTATGCCTTCTCAAAATTCTAAAAATAATTTAATAATTGATTAATCATTCATATAGATTATCATGTCAAACTTGGCGAAGCTTGATATCGTTGCCCTTGATCTATCTGAAAAAAATCATATGACATGGGCATCAAATGCAAGAATGCATATGAAATCAAATGGGCTTCTTAGCACCATCGATCAGTCAGAATAAACATCAGATGAGAATAAAGCCAAGGCTATGGTATTCCTACGCCATCATCTCCATGATAGCTTAAGAAATGAGTACATCACGAAAGAGGATCTCGTGGACCTTTGGCAGTCACTCAAAGATAGGTTTGATTAGGGCTGGGCGTTCGGTTTTTCGGTTTGGTTTCGGTTCGGTTTTTTCGGTATTACGGTTTTTTCGGTTTTAAGAAAAGTGAAACCATATAAAAACCATATGAAATTCGGTTTTCTTACGGTTCGGTTTTAACGGTTTTACGGTTTTTCGGTTTTAAAAAAATTAAAATCATTTAAAAACCATATGTATTTTGGTTCGGATCGGTTCCGGTTTGGTTCCGGTTTTTTTCACGTTTTTACCAAAAAAAATTATAAGCTTGATGCATAAATAAAATCAAAATCTAGTTTGTAAACCCAAATCCTAAATTTAAATTCAAACTTGTAAAAATTAGAAAGCTAATAAGCTATAGAAAACAAAATTCAGAAATAATTTGTATCATCGTCATCACTCAGTGATATCACTCATTAGCCACGATTGGCCTCTTTAAGCTGCCTATTAATCTCTGATAGACAAAACAAAATAAAAGAACATGAGATCCAGTGATATATATATATATTTATTTATATATAAGATGTAAAATATTCTTCAATGTAGTTGAAAGTTTAAACCCATAAGAGAATCATGAATATTGAATACATACCTTCGTGTAAAGACTCCATATATTCAGGTTCTTCTAGCATTTTCCCAATATCAACACATGCATCAGAATAATAAGATGATGTTTTAAGCCAATTCTGCAATAAAATCAGTGTTTCCACCATAAAAGGAGTTAGTGAACTCCTATATGGGTCTAAGATGCGATCTCCGGTGCTAAAAACAGATTCCGATGAAACATTCGAAACAAGAAATGCAAGCACATCCCTGGCCAATTCTGCTAATATTGGGAACTTAGTGCTATTAGTCTTCCACCACGATAGTATATCATAGGGTAGCCCAAGAGGATTTGGTTGTGGTACTTCCACATTTTCCAGCAGATATATAGTTAACTCATTGGCTACGTCATCATTTTTCTTCTGTGATTGCATCTGACTATAACGGGAAAATTTTGTATTACGAAACCCACGACCAATCTCACAAGAAACCACGGGCTCGACCACACTTCCATCTTGTGACGAACTTGAAGATCCATCCATTTTCTTACTACGGAAGCCACTGTAGGTATCAAACAACTTGTCCAACAAATCCAAGACTTCTTTTTTCAACGTTTCTGTGGTTGTACTTCCTTTTCCGTACTTATCTTCAAAACAACTTGTCACAAATTCCATTTTGCAGCGTGGGTCTAGGACACTTGCAATAATCAACATTTTGTTTATCTTTTTAACACCATCCCAATACTTATCAAACTTCTCTTTCATAGGAGTTACCATGCTCTGCACGTCTTTATCTTGACTCTTTTTCATTGCCGTTAAATGTGCCTCAATAGTGCATATCTCATCATAACATGTATTAGATGTCACCTTTGAATAAGCAGAAAATACCAAAGTTGATTGGTAGAAACCCTCCAAGAAACCTACCAATCGAGTAACATCATCCCAATCTACAGATGTTGGTGGCCCGAGTATTTTCACTCCATTTTCTTCTTCTTGGAAATAAGTATCGTAAGGTCGATCTTCAAATCCTAGCTTATCAAAGGTAGATCGATACTTGAGAGCGCTATCCAACATTAGATACGTAGAGTTCCACCTTGTTGTACAATCCAGAGGCAAACTACCTCTACTAACTTTCTTGTCTAATCCCAAACGCATATGAAATGACTTAAATCGCTTATCGGAAGATCTCACATACTTCACTGCATTCCTAATCGCAACAACACTCTTATTTATTTTAGCCAACCCATCTCTCACAATCAAATTCAATATGTGAGCAGCACACCTTACATGCATATACTCTCCGCCTAGTATTAGTGATTCATCTCCTGAAAAATTCACGTTTTCCTTTAAATGCTTAATACCAGAATCATTTGCGGAAGCGTTATCAACCGTGACTGTAAACACTTTCTGAATACCCCATTCGTCCAAACAACTCACTAATTGATTCCCAATTGTCTCTCCTCTATGATTAGAGATAGGCCTAAAACTGATGACCTTTCTATGCAAACACCAATTCGGATCAATGAAATGAGCAGTTACCACCATATAGCTGACACTAGTAGTTGGCGCTGTCCATATATCTGTAGCTAGACAAACTCTTTGCTTATACGCACTAAAAAAGCTCATTAGCATAGCCTTTTCTCGATAGTACAGCTCGACAATATCTCTAGTGATTGTTCTTCGAGAAGGAATAGTAAACTGAGGTATAGCTGCCTTACAAAAGTTACTAAACCCAACCTTTTCAACGAAAACAGAAGGCAGCTCATCCAGCACAATCATTTTCGCTAATTCACTTCGACAAGCAATTGGACAATATTTCACAACATCTAAACCACCTGATTCTTTCCGAGCTAACTTTTTCTGAGTTTCAGATTGCTTAAAATTGATGTATGCCTAACAGATTTTATTGTGGTTTCGCAAAGTACTCGTCCCACTAGATGGTTTGCACCCAAGTATTGCACCACAATAGTTACACCCACACTTTACTGGATCATTTTTGAGCTTTGTAAAGTGGTCCCATACATCCGACCGTTGAACATTTTGTTTTTTGGCCGTTGAAGAAGGATCATCAGTTGCATTCCTTTTTTCACCGGGATTAGGGTCTTGACTTGAATCTGCCATCTACGATTATTAATTGTGATGAATGATCAGTTGAGGATAAGAGATAATACTATAATAGGACAAAGAGAACAAAAAATAGAAAAAAAATACCTGGTAGTTTGTGTTGCAGGGAAGGCACGTAGGGGAAGAGAGTTTAAGAACAAAGAGTCAATGACGGCATGTGATTTATATAGAATTTTAGTTTAGGTTAGGGTTAGGGTTTTGTTTTTCGATAGTTCGATAGATATGATATTATCAAATGGACATTATATATATATATACAATTATTTTTAACTTTAATAAAAAACCAAGAAAACCGTTCGGTTTTACGGTTTTTAACCAAACCAAACCTAAACCGAAACTTAAATAAAAATTACAACCAAATGGGTTTTTATACAAAACCATAACCAAACCAAACCATTTATTTCGGTTAGGTACGGTTCGGTTTTTCGGTTTTCGGTTTTTTTTGCCCAGCCCTAGGTTTGATCACCAGAAGTATGTGATCTTACCAAAGGCTACGCATGATTGGCTAAATCTCTGGTTTATGGATTACAAAAGTGTTCGTGATTATAATTCCGCCACGTTCAGAATCACTTCCATGATTATTATATGTGGTGTAAAAGTGAGTGATTAAGATATGATTGAAAAAATGCTCTCGACTTTTCATCCTGGAAATGTAATCCTGTAGGAGCAATACTGAGCCAAAGGATATACTCGATATTCTGAATTGATGCAAGTTCTTCTTGTTGCTGAACAAAATAATGAACTCGTGATGATGAATCATCAAACTCGTCCAACTGGATCAGCTCTACTTCCAAAAGTGAATGTTGCTTTCTCCACTTCTAATAATTGGCAAGGACGAGGACACAGACGCAGTCGAGCAAAAGGAAGGGGTTTCCATCCTAATAATTTTAACGCGAAAAACCAAACTAAAATCTTCAGGTGAATGATACGGGTCGCATTATAAAGAAACAAGATGAGAATACTTGTTACAGGTGCGGCATAAAAGGACACTGGTACCAAAATTGTCGTATACCAAAATATTTGGCCGATCTGTATCAAGCATCTCAATAGACAAAAGAAAGAGATGTTGAGACCAACCTCATCTATGACGAAGCTGGACCTTCCTTTCATGGCCTAAATGATGAAACTCATCTTGATATTGCAGATTTCCTCGTTGATCATGGAAACGAGAAATCGTGCTAATAATTGATATGACATGTTATGGTTGCAGTAGTATTATAATTAGCTTTTGTATTTAAAATCTTTTTCAATGATGGTTTTATTGTAATATATCGTAACTTTTTGTAAGACTTGTGTTATGTTATTAATGCATATTTTTATAAATGCTTTATCTCAGAATATATCAAATTTTGAGATTGAAGATGGATATATATGTTTAGTAGACAGTGCTACAACACATTCAATACTTAAAGATAAAAAATATTTATCTTTTCTTAACATAAAGGACTCCGCCGGTAGCGTGAGTACCATATATAGCCACGCAAAGGTTATTGTGGGCTCTGGCAAAGCCAATTTTACAATGCCAAGGGGAACACAATTTGAAATAAATGATGCATTATATTCCCCTAAGTCTCACAGAAACTTGATAAGTTTCAAAGATATCCGAAGTAATGGATATTATATCGAGACTATGAATAAGAAAGGCATTGAATATCTTTGTATCAAATCCGAGAGAAAATATATTAGAGGAATTGTCAATGCTATCCTCCGGATTATATTGCACAAAAATAAATTTGATCGCATCATATAGTACAGTAAACTCGAAGTTTACTAGTACATTTAAGATATGGCATGAAAGACTTTGACATCCTGCTTCAGTCATGATGCAAAAGATTATGCAAAATTCTAATGGCCATCCAATGAAAAATCAGAAACTATTTCAATCTAATGAGTTTTCATGTGATGCATGTTCTCAAAGAAAACTCATAATTCGGCCATCACCAGCCAAAGTTGGGAATGAATTGCCAATATTCTTAGAGAGAATACATGATTATATATGTGGAACTATCCACCCTACGTGTGGACCATTTCGTTATTTTATGGTAATGATTGACGCATCTAGTAGATGGTCACATGTATGTCTATTGATAACACGAAATACGGCTTTCGCAAAATTCATTACCCAAATAATCAGGTTAAAAGCATAATTCCCTGATTATGCCATAAAAAAAGTCAGGCTTGATTACGCCAGTGAATTCACTTCAAAAGCCTTTAATGACTATTGTATGTCAATGTGAATCGATGTTGAGCATCCGGTCCCTCATGTTCATAAACAAAATGGCATGGCCGAATCTGTAATTAAACGGCTGCAACTCATTGCTAGACCGTTAATATTGAGAACAAAGCTCCCAATTTCTATATGGGGCCATGCAATCTTGCATGCTGCAGTATTGATCAAGATACGACCAAACGCATATCATAAATATTCTCTTTTACAGGTAACGACTGGTCAAGAGCCAAATGTAGCTCATCGCCATGTTTTTGGGTGTGCGGTTTATGTTCCTATAGCTCCACCACAAAGAAACAAAATGGGACCACAACAGAGATTGGGTATATACATCGGTTATGCATCATCGAGTATAATTCGATATCTTGAACCGCAAACTAGTGATATGTTTACGGCACGTTTTGCTGATTGCCATTTTAATGAAGATGAATTCCCAGCATTAGGGGGAAGAATTAAACAAGTGACAAAAAATATTACATGGTGTACACCATCGTTGGTATATTTTGATCCTCCTACAAATCAACGTGAGCTGGAAGTTCACAAAATTGTACATTCACAGAATATGGCAAATCAATTACCAGATGCGTTTACAGATACAAAAAGGGTGACAAAGTCTTATATTCCCGCTGCAAATGATCCATCAAGAGTTGAAATTCCTAAAGAGAATGCGATAGGAGCAAAGCTAATGAACCTAAGGTTCAATTGAAACGCGGAAGGCCAATAGGCTCGAAAGATAAAAATCCCCGAAAGAAAACAAAAATGAGAAATGAAAATGAAAATGTTCAAAAGAAACCTAATAAAGAGAAAAGTCTAGAGATGAAATTAATGATGAGAATGGAATATTTCTATTAACTATGTCCAAGATGGAAAATTATGGACTAGAGATGAAATTAATGATGAGAATGGAATATTTTCTTTTCTGTATCTGAAGAGATCAATCATGAAAATGATGATACAGATCCAAGGTCCGTATCCGAGTGTCAACAAATGTCTGATTGGGAGAAATGGAAAAGTGCAATGCGAATTGAATTGCTCTCCCTCAATAAAAGAATGTTTTTGGACCTATTGTCAATGCATCTAAAGATGTAAAACCTATTGTGTGCAAATGAGTTTTTGTGCAGAAAAAATGAGAATGATAAAATCACACGATATAAAGCCCGACTTGTAGCACAAGGTTTCTCTCAAACACCTGGAGTTGATTATGAAGAAACATATTCTCCGGTCATGGATGCAATTACATTCAGGTACTTAATGATCCTTTCGGCATCTAATAATCTAGAGATGTACCTGATGGATGTAGTAACAACATATTTATAAGGATCACTGGATAATGATATATACATGAAAATTTCAGAAGGATTTAAAGTTCGTGAGACATTAGACTTAAAGTCTTATGATGTATGTGCAGTCAAATTACATCGATCAATATATATATATATATATATTAAGATAATCTGGACGCATGTGGTATAATCGTTTAAGCGATTATTTACTAAAGAAAGGGTATGTGAATAATGAAATATGCCCTTGCGTCTTTATCAAGAAATTTCCATCGGGAGTTGTGATCATTGCTGTTTATGTTGATGACCTAAATATCATTGGAACTCCAAAGGAGATTGATGATGCAAGAAGTCATATGAAAGAAGAATTCGAAATGTAAGATCTTGGAAAGACTAAATTTTGTCTTGGACTCCAAATAGAACATTTCCAAGATGGAATATTTGTGCATCAATCAAATTATACGAAAAGGATTTTAATGCGCTTTAATATGGATAAAGCGAATCCTTTAAATACTCCAATGATAAATAGATCTTTAAATGTTGAAATGATCAATTCAGACCTTGTAAAGATAACGAAAAAATACTTGGTCTCGAAGTACCTTATATGAGTGCTATTGGTGGACTTATGTATCTTGCAAATTGTACTCGACCAGATATAGTTTTTGCTACTAATTTACTTGCAAGATACAATTCATCTCCTAGTCGGAGACATTGGAATGGAATAAAGCATATTTTCCTTTATCTTCAAGGTACGATCGACTTGAGATTATTTTATCCTAGAAACTCCGAGTTTGATTTAGTTGGTTTTGCAGATGCAGGCTACCTATCAGATCCCCATAAATCTCGATCACAAACTGGATATGTTTTTACCAATGAAAGAACTGCGATCTCATGGCGTTCTCAGAAGCAAACGTTAGTCGCCACTTCATCAAATCACACAGAGATCATTGCTCTTCATGAAGCGTGTAGAGAATTTATATGACTTAGATCTATGACTTACCATATTCAAGAAGCAAGTGGATTAGTCATCAAAAGAGAGCCAACAAGATTATATAAAGATAATGCTGCATGTGTTGCTCACATAAAAGAAGGTTATATCAAGAGCGATAGAACAAAGCATATACCTCCAAGATTCTTCTCTTACAATCAAGAACTCGAGAAGAATAAGGAAGTCGATATTCAGTACATCCACTCAAGTGACAATGCAATAGATCTATTTACAAAGGCGCTTCCAACTTTCACATTTAGAAAGCATGGTCAAAGTATTGGAATGCGTCATCTACGTGACCTATGAAGTCTTTTCGAGGGAGAGTTTACGGCATTGTACTTTTTCCCTTGTCATGGTTTTTATCCCAATGAGATTTTCCATGATAAGAGTTTTAACGACGCAGTACACAACTCGTCAATGGTGATGGAGACTCAAAGGGGAGTATTGTGAACTAGTGTGTTTCTCCATCACAAAACACATGTCATTACACGTGCCTTTAAGTTGGACACTAATCTCTTAAGTATAACACTTGTTATTACATAAGTTTCACACTTGTCATTATACATAAACACTTATCATCACATCCTTAGATGTGTATGACTCATCATCTCTTTTCTCCTTTATAAATAGGAGTTGTTCAAGATGAGAAATGTAATACAACAGAGAGAGAAGAAGAAGAAAATTATAAGAAACTTAAAGTGTTGATTTCTCCCCTCTCTTATTATATAAGTCCTTGTTTAGATTTTCTATTTTACAACAAAAATCTTGTTTTGTTAAGATTAATACATTTGATGTATGTATTATAGATAGATAGATAGTCAGGAAACAATACAAAGTTTTTTTTTTTTTTTTTGAGTTTGACTATATTTTGATGACTTGCCATATCTTAATAATAGAGTTTAAATATAATAATAATTATTACAGGAAAATGATTTTGTTGTTTTAAATGTATTAAATCATATAATGGTTATTAAGATAAATTATCTGATTAGATAACATATATTGGTTTTATAATCTCCTATATAACTTATTGTATATGCTAAAAATATTTTTTTCATCATTTTCCTATTAAATTATGTGTAATTCCAAGTAAAAAATTGGAACAATTTTTAGTCATATGATATCGTGATTTCTTATTTAATTTTGTTAATTTCAATTATAACAAAACAATGCAATTTAGTATAACAACAATATGAAATATCTAACTTTGGTAATAAAAATTTGAAATATTTAAATTTGGTAACTTTATATATTAAAAATCTTTTATATGTGTTTGAACTTTGAAGATTGATTTTAAGAAAGAAAAGATAAATAATATTTGCATATCTGGAAACAAAAATGTTTGGTGATAGGGATAGTAGAGTTAGAAAAAGAAAAAATAAAATGGTTGAGAAAAATTGTGGGCTTGCCACATAAACACTACAAACTCTTTTTTAATATACATATGATATACTTTTTCATCAAGTTTTTGTTTCTTTTACAAAAAATAATATATATTGCATTTTTATTAGTAACAAAATAATAGAAACTTCTATGTATTTTTATTGGAGATGTGAAAAAATGGGTAAAAAAACCCTTAATATATATTTTCTAATAACATTTAAATAACCCTCACATTTTTGTTTGAAAGTTTTTAAAACCCTCACATTTTGTTTTAATTAAAATACCTATAAGCAAAAGCAAATTAGTTTGAGATTAGTTTTATCAAATTCGATTTTGCCGTTTTTTTTCTTCATATTTTGTTTTTTCTTCTATGTGATTTAAAACTTATATGAAATATAAATTATACATCTAGTTGAGATATGATAAGTTCAATTTTTTTTTATATTAGAAATTGTGTTATGTAAACAAAAACTTATATGTGTTGATCCATCTATCAAAATCCACATCAGCTTGAGGAGAAATGATTCATCTGAGTTTTCTATTTAAATTTGAATAAATTGAAATTAACAAAAGCATCTCTCAAAGAATCTTTTTTTTGTTTGAAGAGATTAACACAAATCTTAAACAAGATAATGCATTGAATATTTGGTAAAAGCGTGATCATCAACTTCAAATTCGTAAACTAAAAACTAAAAAGCAAAACAAAACCAAAAGACAATTAAAATAATAAAACTTCGAATAAGATCAAAGTGATTCTTTCTTAGAGCTCATCATAATCTTAAACTCTTCAAAGCTAACAAAACCATCACCGTATTTATCAACGGCTGGAACCATCGTAACACATTCCTCTATTGTTGCTTCTCTCCAAGCCGCTTCAATACCACATGAATCTCACTCGCCGAGATCTTTCTATCACCATCGATATCATACAAATCGAAAGCTTCTTTCATAACAACTTCTTCATCATCTCTTTCTCCTCCTTCATTAACCATCAAGCACGAAGCAAACTTCACAGCATCTATTTGACCGTCACCGTCGACATCAAGAACTATGAACATCTTATCAATATCTTCGGATGTTATTTTAGGATAAAAAACGCGAATTACCTCCGCAAATTCGTCCCATGGAATTTTTGCATCTCTGTTTTTGTCAACTCTCTCGAAAATTTCTGCCATAGACATTGTATTTTGAGTAATAATATGGTGATGATGTAGAATTTTTTTTTTGTTTGTGAGGAAGTCAAAACCTTATAATCTGTATTTATAGAAGAAGAATGTTATAGTTTTGATTCCTAAAAAGATTTGGTTTTATCAAGTGATTTCTTTTTTACATATTAAATCTACATTTCTTATTAAAAAATCATAAAATTTTACGCTTTCGGAAAATAGAAAACACAAGCGTGTTTCCTTTTTTCTTTGTTTTGGAAAACAAAAAACAAACGCAAAGTTTCCTTATTTTTTTATCTAACATCAGATGATTTTTTTTTTAATATATTCCAAATCTTTGCAACATTATATTTCTTTAAATTGTACATAGTTGTTCTTACATATACATTTCTTAAGCACATTATAAAAATATCACTTACAAAGTAAGGAGTTTAACCAAGTCAGTAAAATTACACTTTTTCAAGTATTGATAACAAACGACATATTCTTGATATTTGGTCTAAAAATATTTTTATTGAGTGATTAAAGACAGAAACTTATCCATGTCATGTAGATAATGCCTATCCTAATTTGCTTGGGCTCAAAGCCATCTTTCCTATATGATCAAAGAGTAAATGTAGAGTAGAAGAGAAGTAGAAGCAAAAAGCTTCACACTTTATTCTCTCCTCTCTCTCCACTTTCTCTCTTAGTTTCTTTTGTTTATTTTATAAAATATTATTTTATATACATATACATATTAACATTATAGTTTTTTTATAACACGTTATTAGCACGATGTCTTTACCACTTAAGCATTTACGAGGTAAGTAAAATTTATATTATTTATGTTTATAGAACATAATTATTTTAGACATCGTGAGACTATGCCTTTTTCCGGTTTGATTGTCATAAATGGTAGGCTCTGTCTTCTTTACGATCAAATAAAAAGCTATGTCTTTTCCGGATAGATCGTTATATATGGTAGGCTATGCCTCCTTTACTATCAAATAAATGGCTATGCTTTTTCTGGATCGATCGTCATATATGGTAAGTTTTATCTTTCTAACGATCAAATGAAAATTTATATTTTTTTCCGGATTGATCGATATATATATATATATATATATATATATATATATATATGGTAGGCTTTACCTCCTTCTCTACGATCATACGAAAGTTATGCCTATTGAATTCTTAATGGAAGGCGATGCCTCCTGAATTCTTGTATTAAAAGGCTTTGGTCTCTATATTATTAATTTTATTAATTTATGTGTTTAATTATATTTATTTATTTTATTCGTAAAAAATAAATATATGTATTATATAAGATTTAAAGAGTTTGAAATATATTTTTTAATTATTATATTGAGACTATAAATAAATATGGTATCAAATGTCCGACAACAATGGAGACACGCAGATGTATGATTATATCATGCAAAAAATAAAGATGGTAAAATATTTATGATAGTAAATAAAAGTTTGCTAATTGCTATAGCATAGTATAACTGGTCAAGCCATCCCGGTATAACAATGAAATTAATAATGATGATCCAGATCCAAGGTCCATATTAGTGCTAGCAAGGGTCTGATTGGGAGAAATAAAAAATGTGCAATGTATTGAATTGCTCTCCCTTATTAAAAGAGATGTCGTTATACATCTTGTCACTACATCTAAAGATTAAAACTTGTTGCGTGCAAGTGGGTCTTCGTGTTTAAAAAGATAAAATCACACGATATAAAGCCCGACTTGTTGCACAAGGTTTTTCTCAAAGACCTGGAGTTGATTATGAAAAAAAATATTCTCCGGTCATAGATGCAATTACATTCAGGTACTTAACGAGCCTAAAGGTCTCTAATAATTTAGAAATGTACCTTAAGGATATAATGACTATATATTTATATGGATCATTGGATAACGATATATAGATAAAAATACTAGAAGGATGTAAAGTTCCTGAGCCATTAGACTCAAAGTCTAATGAAATATGTACAGTCAAATTACAGCGATCAATTTACGGATTAAAATAATCCAGACACATATGGTATATCGCTTAAGCGATTATTTGTTAAAGAAAGGGTATATCTGTTAATAACGATATATGCCCTTTGTGTCTTTATTAAGATACCTCTATCGAGAGTTGTGATCATTGCTGTATATATTGATGACCTAAATTGGGACTCAAAAAGAGTGATTAAATATCACTTTAAATTTATATAAAGAAAGAAAAATTTATTCAAGTACTGCATGCATCCGTCCACACTACAGAGGTAACATTTAATTTACGTTGCATTTATTTCACTTTATTTAAATTCATTTAATTTTTCTGTTATATCGGGTCGAAGGTTGCATACCTTCTCTTTAATTTTGTAGTAGGTTATGCCTCCAGAATCAAATAAAATATTTGGCCAAATTACCAATTTTCGGTTTAACAAGCTCATTGTATATATATAATGGTCAATTTTCTTAATATTTTCTAAATTAAACCCCGTATATATACCGGTCTAAAAAGGAGATTCGGTCCAAGATGAATAGACTTGAAAAGTCATCATCTTTGGAAAAGGTATTAAAAGTCCCACATTTTTAAAAGGATCCAAAATAAAACACATGGCCAAAGATGAGTATGTTGTTGATCATAAAGTGGGATTCATTTCGACATGAATGAACTCAAAGAGTTATCATCTCGAGGGAGAGAATTAAAAGAATCTCACATCGACAATAAGTTGATAAATTTTGGTGAACTTGACACCCCAGAGCGAGATAACTCTGGTGAAGTTATATTCAAAATTTATCACTTTTTGATAAAGTGGAATATCTAAAAATGATGTTCACTCCTAAAATGAGCTTTAAGCGAATCGATCATAACGCAAATCCTAGAGATTGCAAAACGATTCATGGTGATTTAATCTCCATATTTTTGTATGAAGCATGCAGTTTAGCATTTATTAATGATTATATATAAGGCCAACAATTTCTAAGAAATATTCTCCCATGTTATATATACATAATTGGAAATCAAATATTTCTCATTTTGAATTTTATGGGTGTGAGATATATGTTATAAATGCTCCTCTGCACAGCATAAAAAAAAATGACATCCTAAGAGGATGAAATATATAGATGTTGGAGATGAGTCTCCGCTCTATTAATATTGAACCATCTTTTAGAGATGTGCCTATTGCAAGATTTGCAAATCATCATGTTGATGATAAAGTTCCCCATTATTATGGGAGAATCGTTGAATTGTTCAGATCTTTGAACAAATAACTATAATAAATATGAACTTAAGAGTTCAAAAATTTCAAATAGATCACTATTCATAATAAATTGCAAATCAAATGCAAAAAGCTGATGGATGAGATTTCATGTAATTATTGATCCTCGTATAAATGCATATGAAGTTAAATTTCATAGGAAATCTCTTGTCCCAGCTAAAAATACTCTACAAAAATATGTCTCTGGCGGATGACATATTATTGTCTATAACACGTAAAAAAACGTGATAGAAAACTTTGGTTCCAAATATACAGAAAATCCTCAAAAATTAAAAGAGGAGCATATAGACTCCTAAAGAGGAGCAAACAGACTCCTTAAGAGGAGTAAAGAGACCGATTGACATGGTTAATAACGAAATCAAGTACCTAAATAAAATCATTTATAATGATTAAGAGATCTCGATTAACCATGTCATTACGGTAAATATGGAACCAAAGCAAAGACAATACAATGTCGACAATAAAAATGATCAAGCGCGCAAATATAATTAATGAGGATCATGAACTCCACTCTGTGAGTGTAAAGAAATATATATTGGCCAATAAACCAAAAGGCAGCCAAGTCTATATTAATCTCGTATAAGAAACGAGTAATCTCTGGATACATGGTCCAAGCATTAAAAGAGTATTATGATACTTAGGACAAAACGGTGTGTCACGCCGAATTTTGTCAAAATCACTCGATATTGAGTTGATGTTATATGAATAAATGACTTGAGTTGCGTCTCATAAAAGACTAATCCATAAAAGATATATGATACCATAACTATATTCCCGGAAACTTATAAGCATGATATTTTTGAACATCATCAAGCTCTTAAAGAGTTATTTCGAATAAAAGATCTTGGAAAGACAAAAGTGTCTCCAGATATTTAACCTTAACATCTAAAGAAAGAGATGTTATATTATTCACTTCTAAAGGAAGTCGACTCTATATATTTGATCATGAAGCACTATATATAAATGCTGACAAGCATTTATATATTTTGTGAATTGTAACTAGCATATATAGATGCTGACGAGTATTTATATATCTTGTGAATATAGTGTACCTAGCATTTGCTACAGATCTACTTGTAGGATCAATTCATTTCCTTCGACTAAACTTTGAATGAGTTCAAATGTGTCTTCCACTATCTTCAAAGTACGATTGACTTGGGTTTATTGTTGGTTTTACAGATGGAGGATCTATATCAGATCTATAAAAATATATATCGCAAAACAACAACTTCGTGGCATTTCCAACAATAAATTTTGGTCGTCGCTTGTTCAAGCCATGCCAAAATTATTGCGCTCCATGAAGCATGTCGAGAATTTATATGGCTTAGATTGATGCACTCAACATATACAAGAAGCAAGTAATATATACACAAGTGAAGAGCCAACAACAAGACACTGCTACATATGTTTCCCAACTCAAATGAAGCTATGTCAAGAGCGAGATGACAAGACATATTTTTTTAATATTCTTCTCTTGCACTCAAAAATCTGAGAAGAAGCAAGAAATTGATTTCCGGTACATCCGCTGAAGGAACAATGTAGCAGATTTACAAGGGCGCTTCCTACTACAACATTCTAAAGTATCTTCGCAGATCAAAAGGTCTCTTTTGAAGATGATGTTTCCAAGGGGAGACATATGATGATTTGCGTGAGTGCACTCTTTTTTCCTTATCATGGCTTTTATCCCACTGAGTTTTTCCATGACAAGGTTTTTAACGAGGCAGCAAATAACACGCAAAAGATAGACAACAAAGTGAAAGTCTATCTCTCTTCCAAAATCTTTGTCATATATTGACGAGATCAGAAGGAGCGAAAAGAATGATCGAGATGCATCATCTACGAAATCTATAAAGAAAACAAGACTCGTCTATTCCAAGGAGAGATTGCGTCATTGTACTCTTTTTTCCCTTATCATGGTTTTCCTCCTATACGTTTTTTCCATGATAAGAATTTTAACGAGGCAATACGTAATACGTCGAGAGGGATGGAAAATCAAGGGTGAGTGTTATAAATAGATAATTTTGAGTGTGATTATCCACACTTATCCATGTCATGTAGATAATGCCTATCCTAATTTTACTTAGGCTGAAAGCCATCTTTCCTATATATACGTTGTAAGATCAAAGAGTGAATGTAGACTAGAAGAGAAGTAGAAGCAAAAAGCTTCACACTTTATTCTCTCGTCTCTCTCCACTTTCTCTCTTACTTTCTTTTGTTCCTTTTATAAAATATTACTAGATTTTAACTCGTGGTACACCGTGGGATGATTTATTTTTAAAGTTAGTATATACAAAATTTTGCAAATTATATCTCCTTATAAAATATTTATATTTTATAGTTTACAATTGTTATTAAGTAACGGTATACCACGAGTCCACAGGACAATTGTTAATAAACTGACGATTTAACCCGTATTAAAGCGGCATGTTAATGATATTTTAAAATTTTATAAATATTAATTCAAAGCCGTCTGCCAGATAAACCCGTTCCCAAATATAATCCGTCCTGTAATTTCATAACCCGTCCCGTGATTTGTTTTCTAAAAGTAGTGCTTTCAAAATTTAATGATTATTTATTCTATATAAAAGTTTACAAATTGTATCCTTTTCTAAAACATTTATATTCTAATAAACTGAAGATTTAATCTGTATTAAAGCGGCATATTAATGATATTTTAAAATTTTATAAATATTGATTCAAACTCGTCCACCATATAACCCGTCCTGTAATTTATTAACCCGTCCCGTGATTTCTTTTCTAAAAATATTAATTTTAAAAATTTAACGATTATTTATTAGTTATAGAAGTTTGCAAATTGTATCATTCTCTAAGACATTTATATTTTATAGTTTACAATTGATATTAAGTAACATTATACCACAAGACAATTTTAGGTTTTATACAATCTTTTCTAAATGAGACTGATTTGATATGTTTAATATTGGTAGTATTAAAAAAAATTTAAAGATTTAATCCGTATGAAGCGGCGGATTAATGATATTTTAATTTTTTTTTATTATTGTTGATTCAAAAACCTATCCCTCCAAATCCGTCCCGCCAAAAAATCTATTTATTTTATTAATGTTGATATAATTCTAAATCATTGTGTAGATATTTAGTCGATGTGGAACGTTAAACACATTTTTAGTCAATTGAATAATCTATGTTCGTATTTAAAATTTAGAATCACAGTATTCTGACGCTCCTCTCCTATACTACCGAGAAGGCGAGCCACTTTTCCTTTAAGAGACTATTCCATGTTCATTTCCTATCCTTAAACACATCCACATGCATCTTATTCAGGAACCGATCTTATTAAAACCGTAATAATAACTCGTCTAAAGCATCATTCGAATTTCATGAAAACAACTAAAGAACTTTAAAATTAAACCATGTTTTGCATTAACGAAATTGAAACCCAAATCCCAAAGTACACCACGAAGAGAGACAAGCTTGAGCAGCTATTCAGCAACTTTTTCACCTGGAAAAAAAGGGGAAAAAGGGGGTGAGTAAAGAATACTCAGTGAGTGAAACATAAAACACTTTCTAAAGCTATACAACAATCATCATAACACACAACCTTAGATACAAGCAATCAACCTGACATGCTTTAATTTCTAACAACAATTCATAACAATAATCTTATCCATACTAACACACACATACGTATCGTTAGGTCCAGTCATCCTCGTGATGACTAGAACCTCATGAGTGGAGGCTGGCCCTCATGGCTCAGACACTCCTATGCATACCGGGCTCGTCAGTCTTTCTTGACCAGCATGTAACCCGTCAGCCCATCACTGTCCATACCTAAATCATTCTCATACATACATACTCATAAATAAATCCTCACATTTAATACCTACATACTTGTCATAACATTACCAAATATCACCATCAAACATTAACATAAATCTCAATCATAACATCACATAATCTAATCCTTACCAATCAAATCCAACCCTATATGCCACAAGTCATGGAGCATAACAAAAGAAAATGGTATCATGCCTTAAATACCACCCTCAACTCAATTGATTGGAAAAGCACCAAGAAACTGCGACTAACGGTTGGGAGAAGACTCAAGACCTGATAACTTCCTTCGCAAGAAAACAAATCAGAAATCTGGTTAGGGTTTTCTGGATTTCTGCTACTACTTGACACTTTTTTCTTCTTTCACTCCTTCACAAGAAAACCCAAAAATTGGTACATAAGCCACAAATTCAATGGCTTAAGGAGACAATTAGAGTAGGATTAAATGTAGCCATGATAGGTTTTACTCACCTTATCAACCCGGTGCTTAACGGTGATGATCCGTGACGTTAGATTCCTCTCCGCACTTGGACGTGATCAAAAACGAAACCACACGCACCAACAGCTCCGAACTCAATGTCAATGGTGATGGTGGCTAAGGATCCAGATGTTTTGGTGTTCTTATGATAGAAATGAATTGATGAAGATGATGACCTGAGGGAGGCTGCAGTGGAGATGAAGATATGTACATATATACATACGCATTTAGGTTTTTGTGTTATTTGGGTTGGTTAGGCCCATCATGGGCTAGGACCTCACATATATGATGATTCAAAACAGTTAAAGACAAATCAAATAAAGATGATAGGAGAATCATAATTCTAAAATCTTAATCAAATCTTCTAAATATCTAAATTATTACATATGAAATATCCGGTGTATGAGTTAGGTTAAATATAACCCGAACCAACAAACTTTTTGTGACCAAAATTTGTAAACGGGTTGGATACCCATTGTATCCAAATGCATTTTGTCCATCCGCTAAAAATGTACTTCAAAAATACTAGTATAGATTTTATATACATATACATATTAATATTATAGTTTTTTTATAACAATATGGACATTAGTTTGTTTGTTCAAATTTTTAGGGTTTCAGATATTGAAAAAGGTCCAAAGTATAACTGCTATATCATGGGTTTTACGGTTTTATACCATGATATGTTTTAATTATAGAGTCTTTTTGTTTTTTTTTTCTTGAGTCTTTTTTTGTCTTTTTTTTTCTTCAGGTTTTTACACGATCGAGACTGGATTGAAGATAATTGAGCATTTTGGAGGGAAACCAAAATAGTTAAGCTGAAGAAATGAATCATCAGCCGAATCATGGTGTGAGTGTTGATTGACACCACCCTTTGTGTCAATCGACACCTCTCATGACCCAGAGAAGTCTCAAGAGTTTAACAAGTTTTAAAGAATTACAGAATCGCCCCAGAAGACTTCCCTATTTGCAACCAAGTACTGGAATGTTTTTACTTAGATATAAATAGATTTTTGGATCATTGTTTAGACCTATCGCTTATATATATATTTTTTATATTTTTAATCTTTGGATTTTGAACAACATTCGGATTTGATTTCGGTTCAGTTCAAATCGGGTAAAAAACTAATAAATATGATTAATCGGGTAAAAATCTAAACAAATATGATATATTTTAGTATATATTGACGGACTATTAATAGATGTATATGGTGTATTCGGTTTGGTAACAAAAGTTCTAGTTTAGTAAAATATAAGAAATTATGTATTGTCTGTATAATAATAATGAAACTTACAGAGCAAATACAAGGTAAATGATGTTCGTGATAAATCATGAACTGTATCGAGGGACACTTGATCGTCGACATTGCGCAATATAGGCATGGGCCTACGCGAGGTGGTGTCCAGAGGATTAGGGTGGGTTTATGGGGATGGATTGTTCTGGTCGGACAAGTGATTATTGGAAGAACCGCTGTTGATGTGGGTTAGAGGGCCAGTAGTTGAGAGCGACATGGGCTCACGGGTCGAAGATTTCTGGAATATGATTCATTTTCAAGATTCTATGAGTGCATAGACTATGTGAAATTCCATAAATATCATCAAGAGAATACCCTATAGCTCTTCTAAACTTTCTCAATTCAGCTAATAGCAAATGCACTTCATCAATACTATGCTTATCAGGAGAAAAATTTAGCCTTTTATAAAATTTTGTATTGAAATTTAAAACGATACTTATTATAAATTAAAGCATTATTTAAACTTAAATGGAAGAGATATATTTTTGGGTAGTTTTCACTTTCCATTAAAGTGAAACTATTATCCATATCTAAGATTGAGATCCAATCCAGATAATTGTATGATGAATCCGGATCATGATACCATAAAATTTCAGAATATATGGATCTGCCATCCCTAATTCCCATTCTATCTTGAATCCCTCAATGGTAAATCCTTCTCATTAGGGATGGACATTTCGGTTGAAGTTTGGGTTTGATTTAAGTTTGGTTTGGTTCATTTAATTCGGTTTTCGAAAAACTATAACCAAATTCAAGCGAAGTTAGTTTGGTTTGATTTGTGTTCGGGTTGGTTTATGTTCGGTTCGGTTTGTTTTAATTCGGTTTGATTTTTATTCTGTTCAAAAATACCAATTAACTATGTAAACACAAAACGAAAATTCATTGTCGTGATATGAAAGCATTTTTTTGTTTTTTTTGTGGAAATCTTTGACGTCTTTACGGCTTTACTCTTTAAAGATAATTAAGCCGTGGATGCAGATACGAACCTCACGGCCACATATGGAAGACTACAAAGGAATCTGGTTTTCCCACTCCACTCCTAAGTACTCATTCATTACATGGCTAGTTGCAAAAACCAGACTCGCAATAGGGGATAAGATGATTAAATGGAACAGACAAGCAAACTCAAGCTGCATTTTTTGCCAACATCATACAGAGACAAGGGAACATCTGTTCTTCATATGTCCTTTTTCTCTTCAGGTATGGCAAACAATCGCAAAAGGAATTCTCGTCACTAATTTTACAGCAAATTGGAAGGACATGCTCAAGCTGATCAACGGTAATGGCCTAGACAAGACAAAGTGCTTCATTCTACGGTACATCTTTCATAACGCTATTCATTCCATTTGGAGAGAACGAAACTGCAGACGACACGGCGAAGACCCATCCCCATGTGAGAGGCTGGTAAAAATGATTGATCAAAACGTTTGAAACCGGCTAAGCACAATTAGGAGTGGAGGTGATCTCAAATATGCAGGAGGCATCCAAGTATGGTTCGAATCAAAGCAACAAAGATAATCTCATCTCTTTGTTCCTATTTATGATTTTTTTTAAAAACAGTATGCACTGAAGTGTAAACAAGTTTATTTTTTCTTGAATATAATTTAGCATTAAATTTCAAAAAAAAAAAGATAATTAAATTCAGTTTTACGTTAATTAGTTTATTAGAAAACAGAAAAAAAAATCAAACATGTTAAATGGCAAATGCAATGTGGGTACTAGATAGAATTACATATTTACATATTATTAATTAATTAATAATAAATACATTTGGTGTTCGGTTCGGTTCTGTTCAGTAACCGAATCAAACTGAACCAAACCGAACCAAATTATTTGAGTTGAAAAGAAACCTAACCGAATGGTTTAGTGTAAATTCAGGTTTGAGGTTGGTCAGTTCAGAACGGTTCTATTCAGTTACCTGTCGTTCCCTTCTAATTATGAGGCCCAATCTTTTAAGGAAGAAACAATCTTCACGGGAGATACAAGTGTCATGGGCCGGTTTATGGACTTAATACACAAGCTATAAATACCCTTTGGGCCTCAGGTACTAATATGTACAAATATTAGTACGCCACACTATATTTCATTTTCAATTATGATGCAGGACATGAATGTGCAAATAATAAATTCGTTCCCGCCATTATTAAGAGCTAAATAAATATAATAATTAGTATAATTTTTGTGTCAAATATTGGCCCAACGTTCCAGTTTCTAGATCCATATTTCTTTTATTCTATTACTTCTTTCTTATTAACGTTACCAAAGACCTCTTTTTAGAATCTGTAGTGGCACGTGCCGGTCATGACACGGTACAAAAATCAAAGTACACAAAAAAAGACGAAGGAATCTCAACAGTTTTGTCTTTGGTCAGCGAAAGATCCATCCAACGGTCCAGATATATCTCATCATCCGGGAAAAGTCTTCATCTAACGGTTGAAATTCATCAACTTATATCAATCGTTCGATCCAAAATTGACCGGTCATGATTAAACATTTCGTCCAATAAATAAGCTTCACCTCCTTAGAACTCTTCTCTAACGCCACCATTTCGAAAATTGAAAATTTTCCCTTTTTTCACCTAAACAAAATAAAGATTCAATTTTTAAAATTTTGTGTATTTAAAAAAAAATTAAAAACCAGAGTTCAACGCCGGAGATGTGGCCGGAGAAATCGAGACAGACGGTGGTGATTCGAATTTCGCGGTATCGTAGAGCTCAAAAGTGAAAAAAAATGGATAGCCAGAAAAGTCCGGCGATGCTGACGAGGACGAAGTCTTCTCTTCTCCGTTCATCGCCGTCCGTACGATCATCAATTCATAGCCTTTCCTCTATCTCAGAGGACGAAGAGAGTCTTTCTGAAGAGAAACCGAGAAGAAAACCGCTTCGTAAAACCAGGTCCGGTTTAATCCGGTTTAGCTCAATCACGCTTCTTCTCTCTCTACTCTTCTTCTTCTTCTACTTAGGTCGAGAGGAGATTCCCACCTCAGAGAATCTTCTGATAGCTTTAATTTTCATCGCCGTTACGCTTTTCTTAGCCTCCAAGAACAAAACCCTAATCAACCAAATCATCACAACGGTTAAACAACGGTCAAATCGTAACCACTCATCAAAACCGGTTCAATGGTTCATCGGCGAATCAAGAACCGAAACCCACATCAAGAAACTCCCTAGAGAAACAGTTGAGTATTACAGTAATGGCGATTTCTACGAAGGAGAGTTTCACAAAGGTAAGTGTAATGGAAGTGGAATTTACTATTACTTCATGAAAGGTAAATATGAAGGTGATTGGATTGATGGAAGATACGATGGGTTTGGGATTGAGAGTTGGGCTAGAGGAAGTAAGTACAAGGGACAATATAAACAAGGATCAAGACATGGACATGGTGTTTACAGGTTTTACACTGGAGATTCTTATTCTGGAGAATGGTGTAACGGACAGAGTCATGGTGTTGGTGTTCAGACATGTGCTGATGGTAGCTGTTACGTTGGAGAGTTCAAATTTGGTGTCAAACATGGCCTTGGCCGTTACCATTTTAGGTATATTTCTTTCTCTGATTTGGGTTTTTGGTTGTTTCAAGCTCAAAGTTGGAATCTTTTTTTAACTTTCAGTTACCATTTTAGATTTATCGTTTTGGTTCTTGATTATGTCATGCTCAAAGATAGAATCTTTTTTCTTACTTTCAGTTACCATTTTAGGTATAGCTCTTGTCTGGTTTTGGTTCTTAATTGTTTCACGGTTAAAGTTGGAATCTTTTGTTAACTTATCACAATTCTGTAAATCTATTTGTGATCTAATGGTTATGTTGTTTTAAGAAATGTATTTTGTGATTTGGGTGGAATTTGTCTACATTATTTGGTAGAGTGCAAGTATTTTGACTTTTTTTCTTGTATCTGCTGCTTATGGTAAAGGTGGATTGTTTGAATGTAGAAATGGAGATACGTATTCGGGTGAGTATTTTGGAGACAAAATGCACGGGTTTGGAGTATACCACTTTGCGAATGGACATTGTTACGAAGGGGCTTGGCACGAGGGTCGTAAACAAGGCTATGGAATGTATACATTTAGGAATAGCGTCACTAAATGTGGCGAATGGGATAGTGGACACCTTAAGACCCCTGTAGCTCCTCCTCTCACAGGCTCTATTCTTAAAGCAGTTCAGGTAAATATCTTCTTTCGATTTGTTTGAAATGAACCTCAGGATGTGTTTTTAATGGTTTATGATTGTATTTCTTTGTTGCAGGCTGCGAGGGAGAGAGCAGAGAACACGATAAAACAGAGGCGAGTGGATGAGAAAGTGAACAAAGCCGAAATGGCAGCAAACAGAGCGGCAACAGCTGCAAGAGTAGCCGCTATAAAGGCAGTTCAATACCAAATCGATGGTACACTTTGCGACTTGGAGGCGTGAGAATTAGCAGTCTAAACACTCTTGATTGTAGCTATTATTGGGAGTTTGTGTAACTTCTCAAATCCACCCTGACTTGCAAACAAAGAGTATTTGCTCGTCGGAGGTTAGCTCTTAACTTTGCTTTTTACCACCTTGTAACTTGTATATATACTCATGAATGCACAATTAGATCCACTTTCCTGGATTAATTACTATTTCAAGTAAAGAGAAGAGAATGGAACAGTGAACTTTAAAGTAATGAGATACAAGTTAGTAGATCTGTTGACATATTTTGGGATTATAGAAGAAGAGAGTTGAGATCTTGATCCTTATCTTTGTTTTCTGGTCCACACACAGAAGTACAACTATGTAATTGAACAAGATGGGTTTTTGGATCTTGTCGAAAAGAGAGAACATCCTTATTCCACGCCCATCTTTAGAGAATATCGCCAGACATATAAACATAACTGAATAAGATAAGAAACAGATCTTGGGACCATTATGCGGTCACTGACTCATCTCTTTCTTACTCTTGAATAAGACCAACATTCAGATCTAGAATGCGACTGACTCATTAGGACCAAATCTTGGTGTTTTCTTTTTAAGGGGTATGAAACGTTTTATCAATTAATTTTGAACTTTGATAGTTAAAAAAAATGAGATTAAATGTAGCCATTCCAAAATGTTTTCATGCAAATAAAAGAGAGATGTTTTAAAAAAGAAGTACAGTATATATATAATATATATAGGGTTGTACTTTAATTGTTCTTTGAGTATTTATGAGTATGGAAAATAGTGTTAATTTATATTTTCGGTCATAAAAAATTCGTGTTGTTAAAAGAAAAAGGATTATATATGTAAATGTAGTTACACAAGTTTAAACGAATCTTGTAGCGATGCATGTCATTAATTTAAACAATTTTATAGCGACATGTTTAAACTCGTACGACGCAAATTTCTTAACCCGACATGTAAATCATAATTTGATACTTACCTTGAAAGTAAGTCTATAAAACATGGGTTTGCATTATAGATGTCCGGGTTACCAAATAACAAAAGGTTCTAGTGGTTGAAGTCAGTTAAGTCTAAGAAAACCTGGACTCATCACATAGTGTAGACTAGTGTGCACACTTAAAAGGTTAAAATTGAGTAGCCGAGCCACTCCAAAAAAAGTTAAATTAACTTACCCAAGTTATCTCATGCTAAAAAGGGGTATCCTAATATCTTGATTAGAGCTGCTTTGGTACCAATTCACTTCTTAAAATTCCATGCATGTATCTAGAGGTAAGGTAAAAAAAGTGATTTAATCTCTTGATTAGGAAATTGCTTCAATACTGATTCACTCCCTAACGTTGGAGATACCGTATCTAGAGCTAGTGTAAGAATATATGTTTTGATTCTTATAAATTTTGTGCTTTCTTATATTGTCTCGTTTTACTACACGTAGGAAAAACGAAAGAAACTAAACCCACCTACCAAGTTCGTCCTTCGTATAACATAAAATTGTATAGTATTTCATAGTATTTGATTTAAAATTGAAACTATGTATTATTTTTTGCAATGAGAAAAAAAACGAATGTTGCGTTTTAAAACAATCGAACTCCTAATTCAAGACGTTTTCTTCATCAACACATTAATCAAGAAGGTGTTGATCGATGAAAAAGAATGAAAACGAAAGATTCGAGAGAGATGCCAAATGGCCAAAATTAGTTAAATGACAATTCATAAGCAGAAAAGAGAGAATGTATAAAAACAAAGATATGAATCAAATGTTAAAAAAGCACATGAAGAAGTGGGTGGATGTATGTAAGGTTCATGGCCTCCCCTACTTTCCTCCTCATGCTTTTCGGTTCCACATTTTTTTCTTATTTGAGTTACTTAATTAGTTTATTCACAAAGATAACCTAACATGATAAATTATTAACTATCTCTTTTGGCCTTTCTCATATATGTATTTTTTTTCAAATTTGTAGATACATCAATCACTTGAGGGGTTCTCTTTCTAGCTTTATTTATTGTACTTTCAAATCTTAAATCTTTCCTAGGCTTTGAAACAACTTCACATGCAATAACTCACAAAAATAAGAAAAGTAGTGACTACTCTTTGTGAGGGGTATTTACACTCTTTTGACTAAACCCCTTCACGGGCTTCCCTCTCGGACATTCAAATTATATCTTAAGATATTTAACATTGGAATAAGTCTTTGCCCCTTTTTCATTATAAAATTCTCTCTTTTTATTTTATCCTTAGATCTCTCTATCTAATATCTCTTGAAATTTAGTCTCTCTTACTTTTTAACATTGATATCTATACAAAAGTTCACAAAACTAGTACAAAATATGGTTTTGTTAAAATCTAAAACAAGTCAAATAGATACAAAAACTTTATGAGTGGATTAAGTCGTTGTTTCATATTTCTGTCCTCAATCCCTAAAAAAGACTCAGTCAAGTTTATGCTCATTCATAGGGACCTAAAATAGAGACAGTGAACAACTTGTTTGATTGAATTCAAAAAAGGAAAAAGAACAACTTGTTTAGTTAGTTTCTCCGTCCAACAAGATTGTAGCTAATTCAAATTCGACCAAAAGAATAAATATTTACATACTTCACAGATAACTTTTGAAGATTAACAACAAAGTAAACAAAACTAATCAAATTTGAAGGAATTAAAATTATTTGTGGTGAAAATTTGGTAAAATGATTTATAAGTTACAAGTTGTACATAATAAGAATAAGATACTACCTCTTATTTTTTTAAAAACATTAAAATAAAGTAAAAAATACGTATAAGAGTTATATTGCGTATTGATTGATTTGTATTTTTTCGCAGATGGAAGATAAATCTACAAAAATTGGCTAGTTGGAAAATTGTTTTGAAGAAAACTATTGTGTTCAATATCTAATATTAATGGATAAAATTGAAAGAGACATTATTCTTTTGTATAGTAGATTATGTTAGATATTGAAATCTGTCAGAAGAAGCATCACTAACATATAGTAAGATAATTTGACAATTGTAAAATTCGAGATTACCACAGAAAGGATACTGATGGAATTAACTCCCACATGTCCAATCGAATAATATTTTCTCACATAGGAAACGATCGCGAAACAAACCAATTTGAACCAAATCATGCTTCCATATTAGTTACTAGATAAAGCTATTTTCAAAAGTCAATGTCAGGTTTAGAATTGGTCAATTAGCTTTCAAACTTGACCAAAGTAAAGGTTTATTTTTTCTATCTTCACAACTTGGCCAATGGTCTAAAATTTTATTTTAGACTAAAATATTACATACATGTTGTATCATATAACATAACGTTTTATGTAACCCAAATCTTATAACTAGATTTTCTTCCATAACCGAATTAAAGTTGCTAGCTCTAGCTCTTTTTGTTTTTCGTGGTTTATCGTTTTAAGCCGTTGTTACACATTGGCAGAATAAAAACATATCAATCATGGTATTAAATTGATTTCATGATTTAGATTAACTATCTCTTTGATACAA
This sequence comes from Arabidopsis arenosa, assembly GCA_905216605.1. Taxonomy (NCBI): domain Eukaryota; kingdom Viridiplantae; phylum Streptophyta; class Magnoliopsida; order Brassicales; family Brassicaceae; genus Arabidopsis; species Arabidopsis arenosa. The sequence continues at coordinate 16,776,015 of LR999451.1, forward strand.
AATTCTTAACCAAAACTTGAAATCTTAAAGAGTCTAGTGAGACACGTATGTATATATTTTTGTTATTGAATTACATAACCCTGAGTTATTAGAAAAAAACTTAAGCCAACTAACCCTGACTTCTTCTTTTGACTTTCTCGTTCCCTCACCTAAAAGAAGTCTCTTTTTTTAAAAAATTTAATAATGTAATGTCGTCGCCGTACCATTGACTTCTTTTGTCAATAACAAAAAGTTTGTAATTTCCACAATATTTATGAGGTCAGTTATGAAGATAGCTTTTAATTCAAACAATATAATTTTCCTAACACAAAACACATCAACGACCAAATATATAGACAACAATATTTGACCTAAAATTGAAAATGAGGAAAACATAATGACAACGTTTTACTTGCTTGATGATTGTTTCCTCCACTACCGTAATTAATCAGTAAGCACAATATTCTTTAACGGGCTTAAAAATATATGGATCTGAGAAATGATTCTAGCCTTCATCTAGAGGCAATCTTAAAAGCATAGAAAACTAGAAGAAATGAGCATTGCGTCTTCATCCATCTCATGCTTTGCCTCCAAGAAAACAAGATCTCTATTTGAAAAGAATCTGCCTTGTTCAATTGCCTCATGCAACCCTCAACATGATCTATATATATATATGTAAATGTTTGTATGTCTTGTATATAACAATTCCTTCCAACAATGTCATTGAGTCGGCCCATAACACGGACCGATGGTGCACCCAATGGATCATTTAGGACTTTTGGTCTCTACTGGTGCTACCATTGTAATCGTATGGTCAGAATTGCATCCTCTAACCCATCAGAGATCGCGTGCCCTCGATGCTTGAGACAATTTGTCGTCGAGATTGAAACAAGACGGCCTCCGTTTACTCTCAATCATGCTGCTCCGCCTTTTGATGCTTCTCCTGAGGCTCGTCTTCTCGAAGCTCTATCGCTCATGTTTGAGCCTGCAATCATAGGTGGATTTGGTGCAGACCCATTTCTTAGGGCAAGATCCAGAAACATCTTTGAACCTGAATCAAGACCCCGACCACAACATCGACGACGCCACAGCCTTGACAATGTTAACAATGGTGGTTTGCCTCTACCAAGAAGAACATATGTAATTTTCCGACCCAATAATCGGACTAGAGAACTCGGAAACGTAATTCCGCCACCAAATCAAGCACCACCCTGGCATGTGAACTCAAACGATTTCTTTACCGGAGCATCAGGCTTAGAGCAGCTGATTGAACAACTAACACAAGACGATAGGCCTGGACCACTGCCTGCATCAGAACCCACCATTGAAGCGCTACCATCTGTGAAGATAACACCACAACATCTAACCAACGACATGACCCAATGCATAGTGTGCATGGAAGAATTCATTGTTGGTGGAGATGCAATGGAACTACCATGTAAACATATTTACCATAAAGATTGTATAATCCCGTGGCTCAGGCTTCACAATTCTTGCCCTATCTGTCGCAGTGACCTGCCACCTGTCAACACCGTTGCTGATTCTCGAGAAAGGAGAAATCCTACTAGACAAGACATACCTGAAAGAAGGCGCCCAAGGTGGATACAGCTTTGGAACATTTGGCCCTTTAGAGCACGATACCAAAGAGTTAGTCCAGAAGAAACAACAAACCAGAATCCTCGAGGTACCAGGAGCTAAAACTAAATATTCTATGGGCAACTATCTTTCTGACAGTGGAGCCTTTATGATTCAAGAAATAAAAATTGTGACTATCTATATGTATAGACGCTATGAGAAATTGTCTAATTGAATATGCATGTATATCTCAGAAATAAACTCAAGCTAAACATACATAACGACTAGAGAAAGTCCTACCGAGCGCATAGCGATAAGCAGGACTTGCATGCTATAACAAAAATACTTAGTAGGAAAAGACAGTAACCTTGGCTAAACTAAAGTTATCTCTCAATCTTCCTGCAGTTCAGTCTCAGTGGCCTCACTATAACATCCTTTAGCTTCTTGAACCCATCCATTACAAGAGGGAAATATGTGCATCTGGTTTTGAACTATTCTGGACTTGTATGTCCTCGTATAATATGTACCTATATGCGCTGTAAATGAAAAGGAAACCATTTAAAATCAATAGATTCAAAATTTCCACCATTACACTACCATAGTCTTAAAACATGTTCAAGCTTTAACAAGTAGTTTCTGAACGATACATGACTCGTTTTAAAAGATACACAAAGTTATCGGTTTACTTTACTTGCTAGGACAGCAATTATGGCTGCAAACCTAAAGACTCACCAAGAAGACAATCTTCCTACCTATGCAATGAAAATATTGTTGTCTACAATTCAAATCAAACACACATGGTTTCCCTAAGGATAGCTACCAAATCTGAATTTTCAGATTCTCAATAAGATAACATCAGTCCTTTGTTGGTTAACCTCTCTAAACTAGACAAATCAATCGGATTTCGACTATTAGTATAGTCAAAAGAAACTTGTAAAGAAGCTAAAACTAGTAAAGAAAAAAAAAAAATGCTACTTGACGTATGTGTAACTGAAAGCATCCTTGCAAATCTTTCACGGATTCACAGAGTACTTGTTTTAACTAGATAGCGCAAACCGGAATCCGAGGTTACTAGGAGCTAAAACCGAATATTTCATGGCCAACCATCTTTCTAACAATGAAGTCTCTTTGATTTAAGAAATATTGACTATCTATCTTTATGTATAGACGCTACGAGAAATTGTCTATTTGAATATGCTTGTATATCTGAGAAGTAAACACAAGCTAACGTTTCAAGCTATGGCTAAAATACTATTTTCTGCTGGTGAGCTTATATAGACTACTAGAGAAAGTCATACCATACTATGGACATCAGAGCAGAAAGTGAGACAAAGGACTTGCATGCTATAAGCCTATAACAAGAATAAATAGCAAGAAAAAACGGTAACCTGAACTACTGAACTTATCTCACAGATTTTTCTGCAGTTCTGTCGCAATGACCTCACCGTAACATCATATAGCTTCTTGAACTCATCCATTACAAGAGGGAAGAAGCTGCATCGCGTTGCACTGTTCCAAACATGAAATTTCTTTGAGAAACATAGAATGTAAAATGAAAACAAAACAATTTACCACCAATAGATTCAAAATATATGCTGATTTGAAAGAAATCAATTTACTTGCTTTTAACCTATAGATTTCACTAGGAAGACAATCCTCAGAACATAGATTTCCCAAAAAATCACTACCAAATAACGAATTCTAAGATTCTCTGTAACAAATACTGCAAATTTCGACTATTAATATAGCCAAAAGAAACTTAAACTAGTAAGGATTGAAAAATAAATGCTACCTGGCGTATGTGTAACTGTAAGCATCCCTGCAAATCCTTCACGGATTCACAGAGTACTTGTTTCAACTAGATAGCGCAAACCGGAATCCGAGGTTACTAGGTGCTAAAACCGAATATATCACGGCCAACCATCTTTCGAACAATGAAGTCTCTATGATTCAAGAAATATTAACTATCTATCTATATGTATAGACATTAAGAGAAGTTATTTGTTTGAATATGCCTGTATATCTGAGAAGTAAACACAAGCTAACGTTTCAAGCTAGGGCTAAAATACTGTTTCCTGCTGTTGAGCTTATAGACATAAGCTAACTACTAGAGAAACTCATACCATGCTATGGACATCAGAGCACAAAGTGATACACAGGCCTTGCATGCTATAAGCCTATAACATGAATAAACAGCAAGAAAAAACGATAACCTGAACTACTGAACTTATCTCAGAGATTTTTCTGCAGTTCAGTCGCAATGACCTCACCGTAACATCATATAGCTTCTTGAACTCATCCATTACAAGAGGGAAGAAGCCGCATCGCGTTGAACTGTTCCAAACATGTAATTCTTCTGAGAAACATAGAATGTAAAATGAAAACAAAACCATTTACTACCTATAGATTCAAAATATATGCTGATTTGAAAGAAATCAATTTACTTGCTTTTAACCTAAAGAATTCACTAAGAAGACAATCCTCAGAACATAGATTTCCCAAAAGTTCACAACCAAATAACGGATTTAAGATTCTCTGTAACAAACACAGTAGATTTCGACTATTAATATAGTCAAAAGCAACTTGGAGCTAAAACGGAATATACCACGGCCAACCATCTTTCTAACAATGAAGTCTCTATGATTCAAGAAATATTAACTATCTATCTATATGTATAGACACTGTGAGAAATTGTCTATTTGAATATGCCTGTATTTCTGAGAAGTAAACAGAAGCTAACGTTTCAAGCTATGGCTAAAATACTGTTTCCTGCATGTGAGCTTATAGACATAAGCTAGCTACTAGAGAAAGTCATACCATGCTATGGACATCAGAGCACAAAGTGATACACAGGACTTGCATGCTATAAGCCTATAACAAGAATAAATAGCAAGAAAAAACGGTAACCTGAACTACTGAACTTATCTCACAGATTTCTCTGCGGTTCGGTCGCAATGACCTCACCGTAACATCATATAGCTTCTTGAACTCATCCATTACAAGAGGGAAGAAGCCGCATTGCGTTGAACTGTTCCAAACTTGTAATTCTTCTGAGAAACATAGAATTTAAAATGAAAACAAAACCATTTACCAGCTACAGATTGAAAATATATGCTGATTTGAAACAACTAAATTTACTTGCTTTTAACCTAAAGATTTCACTAAGAAGACAATCCTCAAAACATAGATTTCCCAAAAGTTCACTACCAAATAACGAATTCTAAGATTCTCTGTAACAAACACAGTAGATTTCGACTAATAATATAGTCAAAAGAAACTTAAACTAGTAAGGATTGGAAAATAAATGCTACTTGGCGTATGTGTAACAGTAAGCTCTTTCACGAATTCACAGAGTACTTCTTTCAACTAGATAGTGCAAACCAGAATCTGAGGTTACTAGGAGCTAAAACTGAATATATCACGGCTAACCATCTTTCTAACAATGAAGACTCTAACATTCAAGAAATATTAACTATCTATCTATATGTATAGACACTATGAAAAATAGTCTATTTGAATATGCATGTATATCGGAGAAGTAAACACAAGCTAACGTTTCAAGCTATAGCTAAAATACTGTTTCCTGCTGGTGATCTTGTAGACATTAGCTAAGTACTAGAGAAAGTCATACCATGCTATGGACATTAGAGCACAAAGTGATACACAGGACTTGCATGCTATAAGCCTATAATAGGAGTAAATAGCAAGAAAAAATGGTAACCTAAACTACTGAACTTATCTCACAGATTTCCCTGCAGTTCAGTCGCAATGCATGGCCTCACCGTAACATCATATGGCTTCTTGAACTCATCCATTACAAGAGGGAAAAAGCTGCATCGCGTTGAACTGTTCCAAACATGTAATTCCGCTGAAAAACATGGAATGTAAAATGAAAACAAAACCATTTACGACCAATAGATTCAAAATATATGCTGATTTGAAAGGAATTAGTTTACTTACTTTTAACCTAGAGATTTCACAAAGTAGACAATCCTCAGAACATAGATTTCCCAAAAGTTCACTACCAAATAACGAATTCTAAGATTCTCTGTAACAAACACAACAGATTTCGACTATTAATATAATCAAATGAAACTTGTAAAGAAGCTAAAACTAGTAAGGATTGAAAAATAAATGCTACTTGGCATATGTGTAACTGAAAGCATCCCTGCAAAAATTTCTCGGATTCACAGAGTACTTGTTTCAACTAAATAGCACAAACCGGAATCCAAGGTCACTAGGAGCTAAAACCGAATATACCATGGCCAACCATCTTTCTAACAATGAAGTCTCTATGATTCAAGAAATATTAACAATCTATCTATATGTATATACACTATGAGAAATTGTCTATTTGAATATGCCTGTATTTCTGAGAAGTAAACACAAGCTAACGTTGCAAGCTATGGCTAAAATACTGTTTCCTGCTGGTGAGTTTATACACATATGCTAACTACTAGAGAAAGTCATACAATGCTATCGACATCAGAGCACAAAGTGATACAAAGGCCTTGCATGCTATAAGCCTATAACAAGAATAAATAACATGAAAAAACGGTAACCTGAACTACCGAACTTATCTCACAGATTTCTCTGCAGTTCTATCGCAATGACCTCACCGTAACATCATATAGCTTCTTGAACTCATCCATTACAAGAGGGAAGAAACCTCATCACGTTGAACTGTTCCAAACATGTAATTCTTCTGAGAAACATAGAATGTAAAATGTAAATAAAACCATTTACCAGCTACAGATTCAAAATATATGCTGATTTGAAGAAATCAATTTACTTGCTTTTAACCTAAAGATTTCACTAAGAAGACAATCCTCAAAACATAGATTTCCCAAAAGTACACTACTAAATAACGAATTCTAAGATTCTCTGTAACAAACACAGTAGATTTTGACTATTAATATAGTCAAAAGAAACTTAAACGGAAAAACACTACTTTAGCTTTTGGGATCCGGTTGCGGTTCTAGTTCTTATAACCAATCATAAACACGAGATCTAGTCATATTTGACTCCCAAAACACTAATCAAGCTTCTTATTGCTTCTAAAATCTTTGTGGGTGTGGCCGAAGTCCTATGAGTTTTCGGTTTTGGAGCTTCTAAACGAAAAAACACTACTTTAGCTTACGGGATGCGGTTGCGTTTCTAGTTCTTATACCCAATCATAAACACGAGATCTAGTCATATTTGACTCCAAAAACACTTACCAAGCTTCTTATTGCCTCTCAAATCTTTGTGGGTGTTGCCAAATTCCTATGAGTTTTCGGTTTTGGAGCTTCTAAACGGAAAAACACTACTTTAGCTTTTGGGATCTTGTTGCGGTTCTAGTTCTTATACCCAATCATAAACACGAGATCTAGTCATATTTGACTACAAAAGCAGTAACCAAGCTTCTTATTGCTTCTCAAATCTTTGTGGGTGTGGCCGAAGTCCTATGCGTTTTCGGGTTTCGAGCTTCTAAACGCAAAAACACTACTTTAGCTTACGGGATCCGGTTGCGTTTCAAGTTCTTATACCTAATCATAAACACGCGATCTAGTCATATTTGACTCCAAAAACACTAACCAAGCTTATTATTGCTTCTCAAATCTTTGTGGGTGTGGCTGAAGTCCTATGAGTTTCCGGTTTTGGAGCTTCTAAACGAAAAAAAACTACTTTAGCTTACGGGATCCGGTTGCGTTTCAAGTTCTTATACCCAATCATAAACACGAGATCTAGTCATATTTGACTCCAAAAACACTAACCATGCTTTTTATTGCTTCTCAAATCTTTGTGGGTGTGGCCGAAGTCCTATGAGTTTTCGGTTTTGGAGTTTCTAAGCCGAAAAACACTACTTTAGCTTTTGGGATCCGGTGGCGGTTATAGTTCTTATACCCAATCATAAACACGAGATCTAGTCATATTTGACTCCAAAAACACTAATCAAGCTTCTTATTACTTGTCAAATCTTTGTGGGTGTGGCCGAAGTCCTATGCGTTTTCGGTTTTGGAGCTTCTAAACGGAAAAACACTACTTTAGCTTACGGGATCCGGTTGCGTTTCAAGTTCTTATACCTAATCATAAACACGAGATCTAGTCATATTTGACTCCAAAAACACTAACCAAGCTTCTTATTGCTTCTCAAATCTTTGTGGTTGTTGCCGAAGTCCTATGAGTTTTCGGTTTTGGAGCTTCTAAACGGAAAAACACTACGTTAGCTTACGGGATCCAGTTGCGTTTCAAGTTCATATACCCAATCATAAACACGAGATCTAGTCATATTTGACTACAAAAACACTAACCAAGCTTTTTATTGCTTCTCAAATCTTTGTGGGTGTGGCCGAAGTCCTATGAGTTTTCGGTTTTGGAGCTTCTAAACGGAAAAACACTACTTTAGCTTTTGGGATCCGGTTGCGGTTCTAGTTCTTATACCCAATCATAAACACGAGATCTAGTCATATTTGACTCCAAAAACACTAATCAAGCTTTTTATTGCTTGTCAAATCATTGTGGGTGTGGCTGAAGTCCTATAAGTCTTCGGTTTTGGAGCTTCTAAACGGAAAAACACTACTTTAGCTTTTGGGATCTTGTTGCGGTTCTAGTTCTTATACCCAATCATAAACACGAGATCTAGTCATATTTGACTACAAAAGCAGTAACCAAGCTTCTTATTGCTTCTCAAATCTTTGTGGGTGTGGCCGAAGTCCTATGAGTTTTCGGTTTTGGAGCTTCTAAACGGAAAAACACCAATTTAGCTTTTGGGATCCGGTTGCGGATCTAGTTCTTATACCCAATCATAAACACGAGAATTAGTCATAGTTGAATCCAAAAACACTAACCAAGCTTCTTATTGCTACTTAAATCTTTGTGGGTGTGGCCGAAGTCTTATGAGTTTTCGGTTTTGGAGCTTCTAAACGAAAAAACACTACTTTAGCTTACGGGATCCGGTTGCGTTTCTAGTTCTTATACCCAATCATAAACACGAGATCTAGTCATATTTGACTCCAAAAACACTAACCAAGCTTCTTATTGCTTCTCAAATATTTGTGGGTGTTGCCAAAGTCCTATGAATTTTCGGTTTTGGAGCTTCTAAACAGAAAAACACCAATTTAGCTTTTGGGATCCGGTTGCGGCTCTAGTTCTTATACCCAATCATAAACACGAGAATTAGTCATATTTGACTCCAAAAACACTAACCTAGCTTCTTATTGCTACTTAAATCTTTGTGGGTGTGGCCGAAGTCCTATGAGTTTTCGGTTTTGGAGCTTCTAAACGAAAAAAACACTACTTTAGCTTACGGGATCCGGTTGCGTTTCAAGTTCTTATACCTAATCATAAACACGAGATCTAGTCATATTTGACTCCAAAATCACTAACCAAGCTTCTTATTGCTTCTCAAATCTTTGTGGGTGTGGCCAAAGTCCTATGAGTTTTCGGTTTTTGAGCTTCTAAACGGAAAAACACTACTTTAGCTTTTGGGATCCGGTTGCGGTTCTAGTTCTTATACCCAAGCATCAACACGACATCTAGTCATATTTGACTCTAAAAACACTAATCAAGCTTCTTATTGCTTGTCAAATCTTTGTGGGTGTGGCCGAATTCCTATGCGTTTTCGGTTTTGGAGCTTCTAAACGCAAAAACACTACTTTAGCTTACGGGATCCGGTTGCCTTTCAAGTTCTTATACCTAATCATAAATGTGGATGTAGGATTCACACTCAATTCTCTTTAAGTATTTCAGTGGAGAAAAACTCTTGTAAAATCAGCAAATGAATATGAGAGAAAAGAAAGTAACGAAATCTGATAAGAACGAAGTACAAAAAGCCTTGCGAAAATAATAAAGAGAGAAAGTATGTTGTATTGCTTGGAAGTAGTGTGTAAAAAGATTCGTCCCTCAAACACATGCGTTTGAGGTTGTTTTTATAGAGAAAATACGATTAATGCGGCTATTTACTACTCGTAATCATATTGATCCGCATTAATCATATAAGTTACAATTTGACCGAAACGGCTTGAATTTGAACTGTCTTGGGCTTCACATGGGCTTTCTGAACTCTTTCTTGCTGACTCCGAACTCCCGTGCTTTGATGCTACTGCGAGCCTCGAACAATATTCTCCTCACTTCGGCCTTTCTTTATGCAAACTGTATATCGAATAAGAGCGAACTCCGTACTGGCAAAGATCGAACCCTTCTAGTGGACTTGTATCGAACTCCCGACTGCTCAAGTTCAATACTTATAACAAAATATCTTAAACTCTGAGAGGATTATTGTGTAATAATGACGTGGACAGATCCAAGTAGATCCTACCGAAAATGTGTGGGATCCGACCCAAACATTTAGCCCCCCAAGTCTTGCGAGCTGAGTACTCGGCTTGGAAGACTTAAGTAAATAATAATTAATGAATCGAGATCTTTGTCATCTTGGAATTTTTCCATGTTTTACGCTGTTACGCCGATTTCGGAAAATCAGATGATTTGATTTTCCTGACAACCGTCATCATTAACTTCTTAATTTTATATTAATACTGCGGAGAAAACTGTCCCGCTTCCCAATATTCCCGAGGCGGTTTTCTGCTAAATAGGGTTAAATGAAACGACGGCTTTTACAGCGTACATTCACCCCTGAAAGCTTTTACCAAACCAGAAAAAGAAAATCTTTTAGTAAGAATGTCTTCCCCAGCCATTTACGTCTCAGACAACGAGGATGACAGTCAGGGAATCCCCGTTCCCAGCGGGAACGAAGTCTGCACCCAAAGGGGAGATAAATTCGGTCCGCATTTTAGGTCTCAATCGACTCATGCTTCCCTCGGCGCTCTCCGTCGCCTCTGCAACATTCCTCAGGAAATAGAATTCTCTCTCCCTAAACCCAACGAGTCTCCAGAAACAGTGCGAGAAGGCTATTGTTGTGCTTACAAAGTCTATTTCAAAGGTTGCGGTTTATTTTTCCCCATACCGCAGGTTCTCCTTTTGTATCTCCTTCATCTGGGAATTGCTTTTCCCCAAATGGCTCCCAACTTTCTCCGATACGTCCTGAGCACCCTGACCGTTTCGGTAGAAGCAGGGTTTTCTCTCACCACTAGCGAACTCTTAGGGCTATTTCGATCCCGTGAGTCCACAGCAGCGGGTATTTTTTCTATGAATCCTATTTTTGACCGTAACCTGATCGACGGAATGCCCCTGAATGATGGGCCTTGGAGGAAGTACTGGTTCTTTTTCCGAGTCAATCCTTATTCCGTTCAAGGTCTTTCCGGTCTTCTCCTCCCAAAATGGTCATCCAAACTTGGTTAGAATCAACCTTCATTATTTATCATTGTATTGTTGGATAGAAATAGAATCCTTAACCCAACATTTTATTTCAGGGAACCAAACTATTCCCCGTCCAACTGTTGATTTCTTATCTTTCTTTCGAATCGTTTTCGAAGGTGAAACGAATTGGAATTCCTTCACCCTTCAACGCATTCATGATGCGGGGCTCGCTATCAAAAATGACCAAACTCGCCCCCCTCGATCCTCCTCCTGAAGAGAAAGACGTTTCGAGCCTGAATGCTCGCGACAAGAGAAAAATCCTAGCCGAGACTAAAGCTCTTAAGGATCAATTGTCCGAAATTGGGAAAAAGAAGCGGATTGCTGCAATCTCCAAGGTTGGTAATTTCCATAGGAAAACCCTCCTGGTCGATGACGGCTCTTTAGAAGCATCTTTGTCAATGGCGGTGGATTCTCATGGAGCTGAGATTCCTAACGACCCTCCAGTCGCTACTGCCGTTCGTCCTTCCGCACAAGAGAGAGAGGAAGAAGTAACTTCTTCTCCTCACACAAAGAGGATGGTTCCAGACTCAGATATTTTATCAAACGAAAAACTCAAAACTGTTAGATTCAGTTCTCCGTTACGAGCTTCTAGCCCTCTGCATTCTGTTTTTCCTTCTTCGGAACCTTTAGACCCTGAACTCCCCCCTCCGAGTAATAGAGTGATTCCAGAAGAAGTCGCCGAACCGAGATCGGAGGTTCCTTCGTCTCAAGGATTGGACGTTAATACTCAAACCCCTTCTCCAGCTTCGATTTCAGAAGCAGGTAAGTTTTTATAATACGAGCCTCAGCAAAATTGTTACAGACTGCAGCTGTTTTATTGGTCTACTATTCCCCTTTGTTTTGCAGGCGGAGAAAAGATTGGAGACATCTTCCGAAGTTTCCAAACTAGGGCGGGGGCATTCCTTCCCCCTTTTTCAGTTTGGAGGCCGAATATCCGTCAGATGTACATTAATCGAGCTTGCCACCTGTCTCAGGTTCGAAGCTTTAGATTTTTACTACAACGGCCCTTCCTTGTAAGATAAATTTTTGTCTGGATGACACACATTTTTTTTTACTTTGAAGGCGTCTGCGGAGACTAATGGGATGATCTTCCATTATGAGAACCTCCTTCATCAAGCAATGAAGGAAAACGCAAAAGCTAAGAAAGAAATTGACGAACTCAAATCTGTCAACCAGCCCGACCGACTCGAACAGACGAAAATATTCGAGTCGTCTCTTGAAGATATGAGGAAGACCTTGGCGGCTAACGAGCAACGCCTCAGAATTGCGAATGCCGAAAGGGATTCTGCGAGGTCTGACGCTCTTCGCCTGAAGGCTAAGTTAGAAGAGGCCGCGGCTTTGTCCGAAGAAACGAGCCAAAAGGCCGAGTTTTTAGTTAGGACTAGGGCTCGCGATATCGCTGAAGCCGAACACAACGCTCGAGAAGAAATAAGGAGCTTTGGTAGACAACTTATTCAGTCCCTCGTGAAGTTTATCAAAGATGAAGAGGTCTGGACTAAACTTCAAACCGATCGAGCCGAGCTGAAGAGTAACTTAGACCTGATTGGGGAACTAGAAAATGGAAGAGCTTTGTTCGAGAACGAGAGGAGGGAAGTTTCCGCTGAACTCGCTGTAGTTGAATCCGAGTTATCCTCGGCTTCCCGACCTACTCTAGATCTGAAACAATTTTCTTTGGCATTTGGAGAATCCTCCTCCCAATTCGAGACAGGCGAAGGTTCTCGACAGAATGAGGGTTCTCCAGATGTAGATGAACGTTCCTAAAGAATCATTTTGTTGGGTTCATGAGAACTGCTCCGTTTGAAAGAAATATTTTGTTTATTTAGTGTGTTGGAACAAAGTCAAGTATGTGTACTTGCATATGATTTTTTTTATTTAAGTAAAACGTTTGGATGCGATTCTAGGTTTGCAAGTCCTAGCCCACCAAAGAGGTTTTATGAATTTTGAGAGATGAGCTGATCAGGCTCACTTGCCTTTTTTAAAGAAAAAACCTTAAAAAGTATTTTTCCTCGGTCTCTCGGGAGCGAGGATGGAGCTCGGCTTAAGCTTCTTATCAAGGGATAAGACTTTTATAATTCATGAGAATTTTTGTCGTAAAGACGATTAGGCGATGGTTTTGATCATAGCCTGAAAATGGCCTTAAGCGTGTTGGGCCATGTTTTAAATGGACTTGAAGCCTGTTACATTTTATGGGGAGTCCGAGTACCTTTTTTTTTAAAAGAATTCTGAAGGACTGTCACAATTCATTGTAAGAGAAACGGGACTATGCCGCTGTCCTCTTTTAGATCCAGCTCAAGAATAACAACCTCGAACGGGGATCCATTGTTTGAAGCCGAAGACGGATTCTCTCCAAAGGGAGTTATTCATCCTACGTTTTTCTATTTTCGAACAGGGAAAGAAAGGGTCAAATGTTATGATTTCCTGGAAAATGTTTCCCTTCTAATTTTTAGTCTTTTTCAAAAGAATGTATATTTTTTTTCAGATAGTTGACAAAATGTTTGTTCAACAGATCGTCGGGAGGCATAAAGCTTTATGTGACAAGAGACAAAGAATCGGAAGGAGGCGCTGTGCCCTTGATGGGCGCATAAAGAGGATGGAAAGAGAGATCCTTCGCCTGGAATCTGAACCGCATGAATGGGAGAGGAACGGTTTAGACATCGTGGCCATCATTCCTACTTGTCTCCGAAGATTCCTCCGCATGCTGGATAAATTATCTCATCTATCCTTGGCAACCAGCGATGGGTCCTCTTTTGTTTCATGTTCTTCAGAGTTTCGGAGATTTCCGATGTTAAGGACTGAAGAGAATGAAGAACCGGAGACGAAAGCTATCGATGATTTCTCTGGTCTCCTCGACTTATCTTCTGACGAGGGATTATCCTCGGAAAGCTGTTCGGGATCCTCCACCTCGCTGGAATCATTATCGGGCGAAGACTTTTGATCGAACATCCCCTTATTTTTGTTTGTAAAATGTCACTGGGCTAGCGGCCCAACAACATTAATCATATTTCCCCTTTTGCTTTAAATTTACCGATTTATTTGAATCTCATTTAATGCGATTAATCTAGGGAATATAATTAGCAATTAACTCAATTACATTTTCCATGAAGGTAGTAATTTCAGATTTGGGAAATCGTCAATTAACCCTCTTAAATGTGGTTGAGTATTTTTCGAGTATAAAGTGGGTGTAGTTTATCATTGAGTTTTATCAACAATAGTTCTACAAAAATGGTCGAGGAAGGTAATTCTTCAGAGAATCCCTCTGACTTATTCGGAATGATAAGTGATGATCTTTCGGGAGCGCCAGACATCGAGCTTATAAAAACGGGAGGAACTGGCGAACCGGAAGAGTCACGAATATTGAGGAGGGAAACCAGCATTCAGGTTCCGATCGTATTAATCGAGAGATTATCAGCTCAAGATCGTGTCAAGGCTGAGGAATTTATTAACAAGGTATTGTTTTCTCCAGTGTTTTTGACTACTTTTGTCATTTCTAAACGAAGCGTTTTATTTTCTTCAGCTCATCACTCGGCACGACGAGCTCGAAGATGAGAAAAAAGAGATTAGGAAAAGGAGAAAGGAACTAGAGAAGCGTCGCCTCGATATTGCTCGCGAGCTTCATCGCCTCGAAACTCATCCTTCCGATTGGATCGAGATAGGACTCCAGGAGTACGAAAACATGCCAGGTTGTATTATGAGCATCGTTGACCTTGCAGGCCAAGGAGCTGAGCTATTCCATAACCCAAGACGCTTATAGATCTGGTTTTTGCTTAGCTAGAAATATTTCTTTATACATTGTTCGCAACGTATTTTTATATTCATGCCCGAGGATAAAAACAAGACTCCATGATTGGAATAATATTTTTATTTTTATAGCTGGACTCGTTTTTAGCGAGCTGCCTACGTACCCATAATAGGATCAAGCCAAATCGTAGTTCGAATATGTTTATTTTAGCAATAGAACTTTTTCAAGTTGATGATGTTCCAAGATCTTTGAACAGGATTTCCGTCAAGGTCTATTAAACGGTATACACCATTTCGGACTTTTTCTGTGATTTGATAAGGGCCTTCCCAGTTAATACCGAGTTTTCCAGCTCCTTCTTCTTTTGTGTTATCGAACACCCGTCTTAAAACAAAGTCTCCTACATTTAAAGGTCTGTTTTTCAACTTTGAGTTATAGTATCGAGCGGTCAACTGCTGATAGTTCTGAAGTCGAATAAGGGATTGGTCTCGCCTTTCATCAATTGTATCGAGAACGTCTTCAGATAACTTAGAATTTAGTTCTTCGTTATGCGGAGCTTCACTTCGGCGTAAACCGGGAACGTTCAGCTTGGCTGGGACTACTGCTTCCATCCCATAAACTAATGAGAATGGAGTTTCTCCCGTTGCTCGCCTCGGGGTTGTTCGATAAGCCCACAACACAGGTTGCAGCTCGTCATACCACCCACCTTTTCGAGCACTCAAACGGTTTTTAAGATTGCTGAGAATGGTTTTATTGGAAGCTTCCGCTTGCCCATTTCCTTGAGGATACCTCGGCGTTGAGTAGCTAAGTTTTATTCCCCAAGCGGAACAAAAATCTTCAAAGTCATTTGAAATGAATTGAGGACCATTGTCCGTTACAATTTCGTAGGGAACTCCATAGCGACAAATAATGTGTTTCCACAAGAATGTCTTTACCATAGAATCTTTTATGTTTATGTAAGCTTCAGCTTCAATCCATTTGGAAAAATAGTCCGTTAGAACTAATAAGTATTGGACGCCTCGTGTTGAACGATGCATCGGACCAACTATATCCATTGACCATCTCATGAAAGGGTACAAGAAAACCTGCGTTTAGCAACTAACCTTTGCGACCAAAATAATAGTCGCAAATTTGTGCGACTATTCTGTGACTCTTTAACGACTATTTACCGACCAAAATATTTACCGATGGAATATAGTCGCAATTCCGCGACTAAACGAAATAGTCTGTAATTGGTCGTTCATTAGCGACGGTTTTAAGACCGATTACAGACTAATTTGTTTTAGTCGCAAATGGGTGGCCGATGTGCGACTGATGTGCGACTCGGTTTTTGGTCTGAAACTATCGTCGCAATTGAGTCTCAAAAGAGCGACTAGTTAACAACCACCTGTTATAGTTACACTTTAGTTGCAAATTAGTTGGAAAGAGTTGGCTCAAAACACGTTGAAATGCAGAGAAAGCGACCGGGTTGCGACTAGCACCTGAAGATTTTGCGACTGACACCTGAGAAAGCGACCGGTTTGCGACTATTTACCAACTATCGATTTTTGTTTTTACAAATTTCACATTTTAAATTTGTTTACATATTAAGTTAAACATTTCTACACTAATTTGATGTTACTTAGTAATAAAAACTTAACCAAAGTCATATATATTGATGTTTACAAACAAAACATTCAAAACTACCAAATCTCTTTGTCTTGTTACATTACTCTTATGAGTAATGTTTAGGGATTTAGTAAAATATCTATATTACTTGAGTTTTGCAAAGTTTTTCAACCTTAAACTAATATATGTCCTCTATAACACTAATATGAGTGTTTGTGAGTGATATATATCACCCTTTTGGATCACAATATGTAGATTTCTAAATTTTGTCTTGTGACTAATAGATAACAGTCACAAAACAGTCGCAAAAGTGCCACCATTTTGTAACCATTGTTCATTTAGCGACTATTTTGCGACATATATTGCAACTATTTGCCGACCAATGTTGCGACTATTTTGGTACTAATTGTGAAATTTCTAAGATTTTTGCTAAGTGTTTGGTCGAACTTATACCAATGATATATTTTTAAAGGAAAAAAAAACAATTTACTAATAAAATTAAATCCCTAATTATACCAACAATTCAAATTTGTGCTAATTATATATCTTACTTATGCTCATAATTTATATTTAAATTTTTGCTAATAATATATATAAATTTGTGCTAATTATATATTTTACTTATGCTTATAATTTATATGTCAAATTTGAAAACAAAATATTATTATTAGTAGGTTTAACTAAAATTGCGTCTGAAAAGCGACTAAAATGCGACTATATTCAAAATAATTGGGCTAATTTAAACCAAAATATTTCGGCCCATTAAGAAACCCACTAAACTAACCCTAATTTTCTCGAGAAAGAGGGATAGATCTCTTCTTCTTCTCCGTCAAAACCCTAATCTTACTAGCATCCTCTCCATCTCTCTTCTTCTTCTTCGAATCCTCTCCATTTCTTTTTTCCTTCTCCGTCAAAACCCTAATCCTATTTCGAATCCTCACCATCTCTCTTCTTCTTCTCGGAATCCTCTAAAATCACTTCGCGAATCTTCCCAACACGATGACTGGTCGAGGACGGAGGAGAAGAAATGTTCCCAACGCTTCTCAGAGAGCTCCTGATACGTCTATTGCTCCGAAAAGACCCACAACTCTACCTCCTCAATACGATTTCACACCGCCGGCGGTCCCAGATCCTCGGGTTCAGCCGCCAGTACAGCAGCCTCGCATTGTTCCCCAACATTCAACCTCTGCAGTACATGTCCGGGACTATCTACCCCCACAACAGCTGTTCGTGAACTCTCAGTCTCAGAGTCAACCGTGACAGCGTCAAGCATCAGAAGAAGTCCGTCAACCGACTCCACAACAACCTACTCCGCATCAACCGCATCCAGAAGATGAGGCTCCACCGTCTCCACATTCACATCTGAACTCTGATGGTCCGAATGTGGGTCATAGTCAGCCTTATTCTTCTCAAGGAAATAACTTCATGGAGTTTTCTCCAATGTTGCCGGAGCTCGAGGAAGAAACGCTACAGGCTCTGAATGCTCTGCTTCAGGTGCCAGACCGGGATCAGTTTACCACGGTCCTCTCTCCAACACCGAGAGAAAACACCACTTGGTCTGAATTCTTTCTCTATTGATAAACGTATCAATTGTGTTCCTTTTCATAGTTAAAGTGTCTGAGTATAGGTTGATGTCTGATTGTAGTATAGGTTGATGTTTGATTGTAGTATTGGTTGATGTCTGATTGTAGTATAGGTTGATGTTTGATTGTAGTATTGGTTGATGTCTGATTGTAGTATAGGTTGATGTCTAAACGTATCACTTCTTTCTCTATTGTCTTAGTTTGATATTTTAATATATGGCTTTGCTTGTGACATGATCAGTAGCTAATCAGTACACTCTAACATTGAAAGTATGTAATAAATTGTTTCTGGTTTGCTTTTTTTTTGGTTGCTTCTGGTATGCTTTTCAATTTTAGAGTGTGTGATTATTGGCCAGCTTTTTTTGTTGCTTCTGGTTTGCTTTTCAATGTTGTCTTAGTTCAATGATATATTTCATGCATTTGAGTATGTTCAAAGAAGTTTTTACCAAGTCTGAGTGTAGACACTTTGCTTAATGTCTTAGGTATTTCTGGTTTACTTTGTTTTTGAGTATTTGATACTATTAACTTTTCTACTTGTTTACAAGTGGTGCAGGTTTACTCTTGATGTTAAATCAAGACTGGTTCGGAAGATTACTAAAATTTTTAAAAACAAATTCGATGGTCCCTACTATAGCTAGACTTGTGTGCCGCGTGAGAGACAAGAAAGATACTTCATCGAGTTCGCGGTACATTATTCTGTCCTATATCCTTCACATCTAAAGATTATTTTTGTTGTTTCACAAACTCTGGTCTTCATGTCTTTGTGTTGTAGAAAACCCACACCTGGGATCCCTTGATAACAGGGACAGTTCAATGGTGGTTCGAGGAAATCTGTCAACGCCGGATGAAGAATATGGTGAGCTGCAGTCCAACCAGCAGGACACACCACTGGAACCACACCAACCTCTCCTCTATCTAACACCGCCTCAAATCATTCAACTTGATTTTAGTTTCCTTTCGTCTGTGTATGTGAACTTATTAGGATATGTTATGCTTTGATTAGGATAGTTTTTGAATGGTTTGGAATGGTACTTGATTGATATTTGAATGGTTTTTGAATGCATTTGCTTTTGAAATGGACAGATTTCGGACTAATAAGATGTAACCATTATGTGACCAAAAAGTTTCAGAAATTCTGACTAGTTTGTGACTAGAACAATTAACAAATGTGACCAAACTGTGACTAAACAAATTTACAAATAACTCCAAATCTCGTATCAAAATGGTTACTAATAAAGGACTATATTGTCATCATAATAAATGAGTCCTAAAATAGTCGCAAATTTGCAACGATATTCACCTGTCACAGATTAGTCGTTAATCTGCGACGATATATTTATAGTCGCCAAATAGTCGCAAATTAGCGACTATAATGAGACAAGGAAATTTTGCGACCGTTTTTTTTGCGACTAATGGAAATAGTCGTTATTCAGTTGCAAAACCCTCTTTTGCGACCGTTTAGCGACCATTTTCACAGTCGCAAATGAAGTGTTTTCTTGTAGGTATGGGGCGAAAATAGATGGCAAAAATTCAGACGGCTGGTGAATAAGAGGAGCGTGCATCTGGCACTTTTTACACCATTTGGCGTAATCGATGTAGTCAGAAATCATAGTTGGCCAAAAATATCCTAACCGTTTGATTTTGAAAGCCATTGATCGTCCCGAAGAATGACTACCACAAAGCCCTTCGTGGACCTCGCTTGTCACTATTTCAACTTCGGGTCCGAAAATACATAAAAGATAAGGGTCACTGACACCTCGCTTGTACAATGACTCTTTAATTATGCAATACTTAGCGCTGATGATTCCTAATTTGCGAGCTTGCCACTTGTTCGATGGTAGTTCTCCATTAAGAATAAAATTTTTGATGGGTACCCTCCAGTCAGCCCCCCAATCATTAGCGGAAGTATTATCCTTGAATATAAACTTCCTTGGTTCAGGTTCGGAAGGAATATCAGGATCTTCGACTGTCTCCTGAACTTCTTCATCACCTGGAAGTGACTGTTCAGTTCGAGACGGTTCTTTAATGGGAACCTCTTGATCCTTTAATTTCCTTCTTGGCTTTCTTTTAGGAAGTTCCAGTGGTGGAGTAAGTTCGTCATCTTGAGACTTTACTCGTGATCTGGTGACAACAAGCGAACTATTTTCATTTCCAGAACTTAATTTTGGAGTTTCGATATGCTCGGCCTCCAAAATGTTATCGTTTCCTATTTCTTCAACTGAAATACTTCGTGAAGAAATACATTCAACTGGAATAACTCGCTTGAGCTCGGGATCTGAGGTAGAGGCTAGGGCAGCTAAAGCGTCTGCCGAAGTATTTTCTCCTCGAGGTATTCGAACTAATTCGAATTCTTTGAATTTTCCGGCTAATTTTTTGACAGCCGAAAGATAGGCTTCCATTCGAGGAGCCTTAGCTTCGTAATCTCCAGCGAACTGGTTTACAACTAGCTGAGAATCACAATAAGCTATTATTTTTTCTGCTCCAATTGCAAGAGTAAGCCGAAGTCCTGCTATGAGAGCTTCGTATTCCGCTTCATTGTTCGAAGCCGGGAACATTAATCGAAATGATTGTTCGATTATTTCCTTTGTTGGAGTTTCGAGCCTAATACCGATTCCGGATCCTTGTTTAGAAGAAGAGCCATCTACATGCAATTTCCATGTGGAGTCCGTTTCAATAAGGATTCCATCATCTAATGGTAGTTCGGTTAGAAAATCAGCCAGAACTTGTGCTTTTGTGCTAGTTCGACTTTTGTATTCTATATCGTACTCACTGAGTTCGATTGCCCATTTCGCCAATCTACCGGACTGACTTGGACCGTGAAGAATTGAGCGAAGTGGATGAGAAGTTAAAACTTCTATCGGATGAGATTGGAAATAAGGTCTGAGTTTTCTAGCAGATATGACTACTGCTAAAGCTAATTTTTCCATCATGGTATATCTCGTTTCTGGACTAGTAAGAGATTTACTTATGTAAAAAATCGGCTTTTGTTCACCTCGGTCCTCTCGAACTAAAACCCCACTTACAGAATGATTAGAAACTGAAATGTAAAGATAAAGTTTCTCATCTGACTCAGGTTTTGAGAGAACCGGCGGTGTTGTCAGATAAGTTTTGAGTTGACCAAATGCTGCTTCGCATTGATCATCCCACCGAAATATTTTGTTTCTTTTTAAAATTTGATAAAAAGGAAGACATTTATCGGTAGATTTCGAAATGAAACGATTCAACGCGGCAATTCTTCCCGTCAATCGTTGGACTTCTTTAATGTTTTGTTGGTGAAGGCATTGTGAGGAAAGCATTAATCTGATTAGGATTTGCTTTTATTCCTCTTTCCGTGACTATGTACCCCAGGAATTCTCCGGAAGGTACGCCAAAAGAACATTTAGTTGGATTTAATTTCATTCCGTACTCATTCAGAATTTTGAAACACTGCTCAAGATGAGTGATGTGCTCGGATTTCTTAAGGGATTTTACGAGCATATCATCTCATCTACATAAACTTCCATCGTTTTGCCCAAATGTTTTGCAAACATTTTGTTAACTAAACGTTGGTATGTTGCCCCAGCATTCTTTAAACCGAATGGCATAACTTTATAACAGTAGATTCCTTTATCTGTTATGAAAGATGTTTTCTCTTCATCTTCGGGATTCATCATGATCTGATTATATCCAGAAAATGCATCCATGAATGTTAAGAGTTCATTTCCGGCCGTTGATTCTACGAGCCGAATTGAAAAGGTAATATATTGGGTTCCACCAAGCGAACTAGAAGGTACATGCGTTTCAAACCTTGAAATTCATGATGTTGAGGATATTCAGATGCCATGCATTGAAGATGTGAATTCTAATTTGCATACTTCCATGATCATTGATGAATGTTATGATTTGATATGTGAGTCTCAACAACTTCATATTTTAAGAGCAGAAAAACTTGCTAGGGATTACCATGAAATATGTTTTGATATTGAATATCATTGTGCTTTGAAAGTTCATGATCTCGAGTTTAAGTTTTCAATGCCTGAAATATCTAGATCTCTTCTTGACGAATCATACTTAGGAGTTGTGCTTGATATTGATAAGATTTTGCATGAGAATGAAGATCTTGAGGTTGATTATATGGATGGAGATATTGTGCTATATGAGATTAATGGGGATGATGTTGACTATTTTGTTCAAACATCATGTAACCAGGAAATTGACTTTATTTTTCCTCCAAATGCATTTGATCCTCATGAGCATTCAACCATTAAGGAATATTTCAAAGTATATGCTACATTTGTAGTAATTTTTCTAGATGTGAATTTTATCTCTCTACCATGGATAATTGTGTGTTACTTGGCACATCTCATTTCTTGCACTAACAAGAGAAGGACAAAAGGTCCACTAGCACAACCTTTTGATTCTTATGATTAATATTTAGAGTTGAGAGGTCAAGTTTACGACCTAAAATAAGCGCTTCGTGGGAGGCAACCCACAATGTATCCCAAGTAAGTTTTCTCTTTTTCTTTTTCTTTTTCGCATTTTCGTTTTTTTTTCTTTTCTTTTGAGTGTGTATGGCATCATTTCTTCGAATTGTTTTCACACCGAGTCGGTGTGAAGCAAGTAGAGGGGAGGATGTCATTTGTCTACTAATCGAGGTTGCTTTGGTTGTTTCTTTTGATGCTTTCTCTTGAGTCGTCGAGTTCGTTTTATCGAGTCAAAATCATGTCTTTTATTGTGTCAAAATGTTGGCTCAGAACTATGATCCTTTCTTAGGGAATTGACAATGTTTGATTTTATTGCCTTTGGACCATTTTGGCATTACTCGCTGATAACTTGTAAGTTCAGGAAAATCCATCACTAGATCGCTTAATAGTAGTCCCTATCTCGTTGAAATTCGGATGAATTGAGCTTAATCTTATAATCTGGACTTAATTGATCTCACTTAGGGGCTTGCGAATCATGTAATGGATCATTCATTCAGAGTTTTGTTTGCATCATTTTTACCACTTTTTGCTAACTCTGAATGGCTAGACTCATTTTTAGTCTAGTACCACACCTGTTTCCCCCACCCATTGTTTGAAACATCATGCATTCTTATATAATCATAATGATATGCATCCATGTTACGAAGTATACGGACCGACATAGCTTTCTTTCTGTTAGGATAGTGATTTGTAGTTTACTGGTTGTTGATATGTGATAAGATTGAGCCACTATGGTTTAGAGGTTGTATTCATGGGATATGTTGTTGTCGTTTGCGGTTTCTCTTGGTGCAGATTTTGTGAGACACCGGTTCCACTCCCCTGTCAAAAAAAAAAAAAAAAACGGAAATAAAAAGAATAAACGGGAAAGGAGAATGAATGGAACCGAAAATGTCGAGTTGATATTAGTTATGTTAATAAGCATCAAGGGTACTCATTGATTTGATTGGGGTAGTGTGTTGGTTAGTTTGATCCGAGCTTAAGGGAAGCTATGTACCTCCTAGTTGGTCTGTGTCTCACTGTGATTTCGCATAATGATGTGCATCCGTTTTACATTGTTTGAGAACCTGAAACACTTTGAGCCACCAAAATATTAGCTTTGTTTCACCAAGCCCATAACATGTTCGATATCCCCTTTGTGAGAATACACGCCACTACTAATGAATGTTAAAAGGTTAAGTTATCTGATTCTGAAAGTTCTTTTAGATCTGGGGACTTAAATTTGTTGCTACGGTTATGGCGAAGTACAGTCTAGTACGGTTTGATGAGTTTTGTGATAGTGGTTTGCATGCAATTGATAGAACATGATCCCGAAGAAAATGTGAGTTCTTGTATTTTCATACCTCTTCTCTTGATAAGAATTTCTGCTTTCCTTGAGGACAAGCAAAGATCTAAGTCGGGGGAGTTGATGTGTTGCATTTTTTACGGTTTCGAGTCTTGATTTAGTCCGTGTTTTGAGTCATTTGGTGTGTCCTAGTCCGTCTTTTGCATCTTTTCGGTTGTGTCTTGAGTCCTTTGCAGGTTATAGGTGCTCGAGCGGGATTTGGAGCATTTTGTGCGTAATGGGGCCTGTTCGGAGTTAAAACAATGGAGAAAAGGTATAGAGATCACCAGGAGCTGGGGATCGATCGATCCAAGGAGTGGATCGATCGATCCCAATCGTGACGTCGAAGCCTCAAAATTCCAGGAGCTGGGGATCGATCGATCCCAGGAGGGGATCGATCGATCCAGCCTTTATCCGCACGAGCTTGAAGATTCCACGAGCTCGGGATCGATCGATCCATCCTCATGACGACCTGAGCCGGTTTTCCTTAACCGGATTTATCTGCCTTTTTCTGTACTTGGGTATAAAAACCCCAAAAACCTAATGTCGTTTGCACGTGGTTTTTCTGCAATTTTTCTGGGATTTCTGTCTTGTAAGCAACCTTGGGATTGGAGATTCATCCTCTTTGACACTTTGGAGAAGATTTCTAATCCCTTTTCTTTTATATTCATTGAAATTCAATTATGTCTTCTTCATCTCTTTGTGTTATTCCTTTTGCTATGAATGAGTAGTTCTCCAATTAGGTTTTAGGGTTCTTAGTAGGAGATTCAATGGATTAATGGATTGATTGCTATTAGGAGTTCTTATTCTTTAGGTTCTTTGATTCACATGTTCTTAATGCTAGAATAGGATTGATCACCCTGTTGTAGATTCTAGGTTTTTCTATGCATCAAAAGTGTTCGATAGAATGCATGAACCAATGTGAATTGAGCAATGTATGCTTAGCCAATGAAAGTTGACGTTAGGACGCATTGTGAACTAAATGAACCTGTTTGATAATGCGAATTTGACTAGAAAATTACATGCGAAAGTTTAGTAATCGAGTAGTCAAATTTAGTGATTAATGTCTTAAAAGAGAATTAGTCTAAATGTGTTCATGTTCAAGAACGGTACTTAATTGTTGAATTCCTTGTCTCATGTTTCCATTGTCTGTTGATCTCTGAAATACACTATGGCCCAATGTCTTTAAATTCATAAGTTTAATCGTTTAAATTACATGCATTTTTATTTTACAAATCTGAAAACCAAATAAACAACCTTTCCGCTTTAGCTAAGAACGAGTCTCGGAAATCTTTAGTGTACCATTGGTTCTTGTGGATCGACCCCGTATATACTACCTTGCGGTTAAGTGTATCGGGTAATTACTCGAGCAATCAGTAAATTGGGAATAAACATCACATATTCTACTAATCCTCATTGTTGTAAAATGACACACAATTTTACACTATTTTCTTATTCCAATAATACCAAATAAATATTACAAAGTTTATAATATTATGTTTTGATCTCTTTTTTCCTATAAGATCATGTTCTCACACAAGCTTTGATCTCTTTATTCCACAAATATTATTCCACAAATATTGTAATCCACTTCAGATAATTTCTACATTAAATGGTTCGTAACCTCCAACTTCTTAGTTCTTTATCTGTGATAAGTCTGTATTTTACTTGTTTTGAGCATTCATTTGTCTTCACTTTAGCATCATTTCATCACTGTTTCATACCATTCTTCATCATTTGTCATCACTTTGAATGTTTAGGATAGAGTTGCATGCATGTTGCATATTTGAGTTGTTTTCAGGTGATTTGGAGCTGTTGGTGAGCAAATTGGAAGAAGCGGACCAGAACCAATCATTATACTCGACCACGAGGTCGAGTACCATCATCCTGGCCCTCCAAAAGCACTCGACCACAACTCTGCAGCTGATACTCGACCAACCACTCGACCACATCTTCTCATCACCAAGTGGATTGCACGGTCGAGCATCACCAGCAGATTCTCCTCAGAGCACTCGATCACCACCTCAATGCCACCACTCGACTGCATCTTCAAGCTATCACTCGATCACCACCTCAATGCCACCACTCGATTTCATCTTCAAGTGACCACTTGACCTCGTGGTCGAGTACCCACTTCTTCAACTACTCGACCAGATGCTCGATCTCCACTCCCCACATGCTTGAGAGTCTTCCCAGATCCACACTCAACCAGACATTGAGCATAAGGAAGAGAAGGGGATGAAGCAGAACTCGACCACATACTCGACCTAGGTGCTCGATTGCATCACGACCAGAGCAGGAAACCGCAAAAGCGTCAGCTTTACTCGACCTCTCTACTCGATTACACGAAGTCGAGTGTCTCTTTAAACCGTCTTAATACGTTGTCGTTTTGTGTTTTAGGGCTTCCTAGTATTTGCTATAAATAGGTTGTTTCTCTTAATTTTGAGACTAAGTTTTATTCTGTCTAAGTTTTATTCTGGAGAACAATTAGTGTATTCTTCATCTTTGTAATCCATATTTCTCTTAATCTATTGTGTATTTGCTTTTGATTTCTTCTACAAAGTTGTTCATCTTGTTAAGATCTTGCTATCATGAAGTTTTTGTGCATTTCTGGGTTTATGTTCTTGGTGATGAATTCTGAGTAGTGATTAGGGTTCTTGAGGATGGGTTGAGTTTGATTGGTAGATCCCTTCTGGATTAGTTGTTCTTAATGCTGATTGCTTTCTGATCAACTGGAATCTGAGCCCAGACATTTCCGCACCCAAAAGGTGTTTGATGAAATGTCTGAACCACTAATTCCAGAGATTCGTGGCTCTGTACCAAGGTATTGGTTACAGAGAGCGTTTTGGCTTTAACTTGTTGATTCGTAATGCCTGTTAGGTTAGCTCTCGTCAATGGTGATTGAGTCTGGGACTAGCTTTGCTTGAGGATCTCTGTTGCGGTAGCACTTTGATTTGGTTATTGAACTCGTTGTCTAGGGATAGATGTTGAGCATGTTAACCACATGTTAGATTGAGGAGACTTCACTACTCGATTACCCCATCCTCGGGAATTTCTCTTCTAATTGATTTCTCTGTTTACATTGCTTTTGATTGCTTGTTCTTGTTGCATGTTGCTTAGTTTTTGCATTTCTTACCTGTTTTCATTCATATACTCGACCACACCCAGTGTCTGGCAACAGACTGTGTGGTAGAGTACATTTGTTGCAGTTTCTGTTTGGTACTCGACCTGTTACTCGACCACATCCAGTGTCTGGCAAACGGACTGTGTGGTAGAGTACATTTGTTGCAGTTTCTGTTTGTTGCTCGACCTGATACTCGACCACATCCAGTGCTTAACATCAGGCTGTTTTGGTCGAGTATATTAGCTGTTTCTGTTAGAATTTCTGTTTTTGCATGATCACTTAGGATTGTTAGAAACTACAAAACCTGTTACTGCTTGGCTTGACTCTGTGATATCTGATTGCATCTTGATTGCTAGCATCGCACCCATTTGGATTGACACCTTAAATACTGCAATGACATGATAGTACTTTAAGGAATTGAGAACTAGTGAAAATCCTACTATCAATTTGGCGCCGTTGCCATTTGGGTGTTTGTTTGTTACATTTGAGATTTCAGACTTGCTTAGATCAAGTTCTATTTCAACTTTCACTTCAATTACTAACTTAGTGTTTTTCTTGTTGTCTTCTTGATCCAGGTACACTTTCTGCTGTATGCAAACTAGATCAAAAGGCAACCAGAACCTTCTTTTCAACGACAACATCGACCGTTTAACAAGAGAACTATGGGAAAGAAGAGACACTGCAGATCTTGAACACAACCATCCTCTCAGAATGGCTGATGAACAAGATGTCAACAATCTACCTGCTAACATTGGTGCTGGAGATGCACCAAGAAACCACCATCAGAGGCAAGGGATTGTGCCTCCTGCTGTCCAAAACAACAACTTCGAGATTAAAAGTGGTCTCATCTCGATGATTCAGGGAAACAAGTTCCATGGTCTGCCTATGGAAGACCCACTCGACCACTTAGACGAATTTGATAGGCTCTGTAGCCTAACAAAAATCAACGGAGTCAGTGAAGATGGATTCAAGCTCCGGTTGTTCCCATTCTCTTTGGGTGACAAAGCACACATCTGGGAAAAGAATCTTCCACCTCGATCCATCACATCCTGGGATGACTGCAAGAAGGCCTTTCTTACAAAATTCTTCTCCAACGCAAGGACTGCACGGCTCAGGAATAAGATCTCTGGTTTTGCCCAAAAGAATGGAGAAAGCTTCTGTGAGGCCTGGGAGCGCTTCAAGAGTTACACCAACCAATGTCCTCATCATGGCTTCAGTAAAGCTTCACTGCTCAGCACACTCTACAGAGGTGCTCTTCCACGGATCAGAATGCTTCTAGATACCGCGAGCAATGGAAATTTCCAAAACAAGGATGTTGCTGAAGGCTGGGAATTGGTTGAGAACTTAGCTCAGTCAGATGGTAACTACAACGAGGACTGCGACAGGACCAACAGAGGAACAGTTGACTCGGATGATAAACACAAGAAAGAGATGAAGGCTCTTAATGAGAAATTGGATAAGATTCTCCTTGGCCAGCAGAAGCATGTGCACTTCCTAGTTGATGACGACCAGTATCAAGTCCAAGATGGGGAGGGGAACCAGTTAGAAGAGGTCAGCTACATCAACAATCAAGGTGGCTACAAAGGTTATAACAACTTCAAGACTAACAACCCCAACCTTTCTTACCGCAGCACCAACGTTGCTAATCCACAGGATCAAGTGTATCCTCCACAACAACAACAGGGTCAGAATAAACCTTTTGTTCCCTACAACCAAGGTTTTGCTCCCAAGCAACAATTTCAAGGGAACTACCAACAGCAACCACCACCTGGGTTTGCACCTCAGCAACACCAAAGTCCTGCTGTTCCTGATTCTGACATGAAGCAAATGCTACAACAGCTTCTCCAAGGACAAGCATCTGGCTCCATGGAGATTGCTAAGAAGATATCTGAATTACACAATAAGCTGGACTGTAGCTACAATGACTTAAATGTCAAAGTGGAGGCACTGAATTCCAAAGTCCGATACTTGGAAGGACAATCTGCATCTACATCTGCTCCAAAACCTACTGGCCAACTTCCAGGCAAAGCAATTCAGAATCCAAAGGAGTATGCCACTGCTCATGCTATCACTATCTGCCATGATCGAGAGTTGCCAACTCGACATGCCACTACCTCAATCACTGAGGACAGTGAAGTTCAAGATTCAGCTGAAAAGGCAACAGAGGAGCCTATACTCGATCCATCTACTCGATCACCTACTGCAGCATCTCAATATCTTGAAAAACTAGCTGCTGCAATGACCAAGGATACAGTCTTTGTGCCACCTCCCAAGAAATTGGGAGATCCTGGTTCGTCTACCTTACCTTGTTCTATAGGTCCTTTAGCCTTCAGTAACTGCCTATGTGATCTAGGTGGTTTTATAAGTCTCATGCCTCTCTCTGTGGCCAAGAGACTAGGTTTCAGCGAGTACAAATCTTTCAACAACTCCTTGATCCTGGCTGATGGGTCTGTTAGACTACCTCATGGGATATTAGAAAATTTGCCTATTAAGATTGGAAATGTTGAAATCCCCACAGACTTCATAGTGCTCAAAATGGATGAAGATCCAGTAAATCCTTTAATCTTAGGGAGGCCCTTCTTAGCTACAGCCGGAGCAGTCATAGATGTCAAGAAGGGGAAGATTGTTCTTAATCTTGGAAAAGATTTCAAGATGGAGTTTGACATTAATGATGCTATGAAGAAACCTACTCGACATGCCCCTAATTCAATCACTGAGGACAATGAGGTTCAAGAAGGGGAGGCTTCTACTCAGACTGAAATCTCTGTTATTGAGCTCGACTATTCAGCTCGACCTCGCCATCAAACTCAATCTGCCTTGGAAGAGAAAGCTGCTATAATTGAGAGAATGGTAAAACGATTCAAGTCAACTCCATCACCTTCACTTGCTCTTCCATGGAAGTTCAGGAAAACTTGGAAAGACAACTATGGATCTCTTGCAGAGAAACAACTTGATGAGATGGAAGCAGTGATGCCATTAATAGAAGTTCTCAAGTTGATTCCGGACCCTCACAGAGATGTGAGAAACTTGATACTGGAAAGGCTCAACATGTATCAAGATTCAGGTGATGAATATGATGCCGATCCGATTCAAGCCCCTGATGAGAGGATTATTCAAGAAAAGTTGGAAGATCCTGGATCCTTCACTCTGTCATGTTCCGTCAGGCAATCGACTTTCAGCAATTGTCTATGTGATCTAGGAGCCTCAGTCAGTCTAATACCACTCTCTGTGGCACGGAAGTTGGAATTTGTCCAATACATGCCTTGCGACATCACCTTGATTCTTGCTGATAGGACTACAAGGAGACCTTTTAGCCTGTTGGAGGATGTGCCAGTAATGATTAATGGAGTAGAGGTGCCTACTGATTTTGTTGTGCTTGACATGGATGAAGAATCTAAGGATCCTCTGATCTTAGGAAGACCTTTCTTGGCTTCAGTGGGAGCAGTAATAGATGTCAGATATGGTAAGATTGATCTCAACCTTGGGAGGCATGTCAAGTTGCAGTTTGACATCAACAAAACTCCAACAACGTCAACAACAGAGGGAAAGGGCTTGGAGATTCAGAGAGCGGTTCCAGGAGAAGGATTTGAAGCTGCAAGAGTGAAGGAACCAATTCTAGTCCAGACTCAACCTTCAAACTCAATCGCTCGATCGAGTATACCTTCAGCGTTTGATTGGCGAGAGCTCAAAAGAAATCTGATCTCCAAGAAAGAACCGTTCAGAAGCTGACCCACACTGTTGAAAAGCTTAATGACACACTAAGTCATATTCAAAAAGGAGCTCAATCTCAGACCAACACTGACATTACTTCAAGAGGGAAAGTCACTTCAGGATGGTCAGAAGAAAAAGACTATCCACCAGAAGAGGAAGCAGCTTACTTTGAGGAAAGGGGAATTGAGTACTCAGCTGTACAACTATCAAGGGAGAATGCTGAGTATAACGATGAGATCAGTGAAGAAGAGGACTTCTCAAGTTCTCTCTGTCACATATTTTCAGCCTAATAAGTGTGAGGAGTCAAGCTTAGAGACTTAAAACAAGCTCACTTGGGAGGAAGTCCCATGTCTATCTCTGTACATATTTTTGTTTTCCTTGTTATTTTTAATGCGTTTTGGTAGTGCTTTCAGGAGAAAAGTGTCAAGAGCTGAGTGAAGTGGATTATGGCCCTGAGTGTGCAACAGAATACTCGACCACACCCTGCAAAGAGCAAGTGAAGCTGTGCGATCGAGTATCAATGGGATTTCAGTCTCAAGATTTTTTCTTGAAGTTTCGACATGTCACTCTACCACGCGATGCCACATGCTGATGAAGAAACATGGTCGAGTGTGATGTTGTTTTTGACCCAAAATTTTTAAAATCAACATTATACTCGACCACCATAAGCCACATAGTGATTAGAAGACATGGTCGAGTATGAAGAAGGAAAAGGAGGAGAAGCACAACAGCAAGACTCCTCAATGGCATGGCATTACACACAAGCACGCATTGATGAGCACATCAACTCCTTCTTCAGTTGAGGTAACAACTCCACTACACCATTGTTTATACCATCTCATGTTTCCTTTCTTTGTTTGCTTGTCCTGAGTACTCTCTTCCAAATTTTTGTTACACAGAGGACTGTGTAATTTAAGTTTGGGGGAGGGCTCAGGAAGTATCTGATGTGTTTGCTTTGTTCTTATTTTCAAATTTTTGCATTGTACATACTCTTGAGTCTGCATGCATCTATGTCATTGAAAAAGCCTAAAAATTTGAAAAATTTCTGAAAATGATTTCACAAAAACAGAGTGTTCATGTAGTTGCATTCTCATTTTAAGATTGAGTCTGGAATGTTTCATGTAGGATTGTTGCATATGCATAGGGGATGATGATGAGATAACCTTGTAAGCATGCTCACTTAGTGAATGAATTCAATGCCCTCGTTGTTAGTTGTTTAATGCTTGTGATAGAACTTGAAGTAAGACAGCACCATATTTGGAATTCACAACTTGACTCACTTGTTTTGATTGGAGCATGCTTGATGTGATTCTCTTCCCTGCCTATTAGAACCTGAATTTGACTTGTAATTATCATG
This sequence comes from Arabidopsis arenosa, assembly GCA_905216605.1. Taxonomy (NCBI): domain Eukaryota; kingdom Viridiplantae; phylum Streptophyta; class Magnoliopsida; order Brassicales; family Brassicaceae; genus Arabidopsis; species Arabidopsis arenosa. The sequence continues at coordinate 16,807,769 of LR999451.1, forward strand.
TCTTTGCATTGTTGTTGAACTTGTGGCTACCAATACACATACTTGGATTTTCTTTCACCTTCCACCACTCTTGCTAATCCAAGTAGCTGATTCCCATTATTGGAACAGTTTCCCCTACCATGAACCTAGCCTTTCTTTCAAGCCCTGAATAAATTTGTGTGTGTGTGAGGCCTATTTCCGGATTGAGCTTGGTAGAAAGTGTTAGGTATGAACCGACAAGAATGGTATCCCATGTAGTTCTAGTCCACGCTTTTTGGGCTAGATAGGACTAGGTGGGAGTTTTACTTTGGGTTTGGGAATGTGTTTGGAAAGAAAATGAGAAAGAAAGACAAGTGTTATTGTTCTTAGGAGATGGAAGTGAAACAGAAAAGTCTAGTAAAGGATTTGGGAAGCTTGAAAATCAAAGAAGTTAGGCTCTGTGCAAAGTAAAAAGAAAGGCAAAAGCCTAGAAATGTCTTAAGTCATAAGATGAAATGAAGAGCCTTAGTTGTTAAAGAAAGTCCCAATCCGCTAGAAAGTCCAGAAGAAAACCTTTCCTTAGAACAAAACCAAAAAGAAAGAATGGGTTGATCCAAGAGATTATTGAAACATGCCTTTAGTGCAAAGGGTAGAACTAGGATCATTTCTGAGTTTAGAGATAGGACCATCTATGGAGTTTGATATGCTTATGGTTATTTGGGTAGATGGGGTCTGTTCTTGTATGCATAGGTTGGTTCTAACCTTTAGCATTCTACTAAAGCTCTGTCCATTCGTGAGAGTTCCCTGTTACTATGAGAAAGTCTGAAACCATTTACAGAGGAACCATCTTTGTTTCTCAGCCTTGTCCTTTAAACCAAATGAGTTCTTCAACAATGTTTTGCTTGATTCACGGTTTGAACTCAATGAATGTTAAAGGGAATTGATGATCTGAAGGTGTGTGTAGATTGGAACAAATGTTAGGTAGTCTTGTGATGAATATGGCTAAAGTTTTTTAGTAGAGTTTAGTCTCTATGCATTCCACAACTACTAACTTGGACATTGAGTTCATTTGCTTTGTTTACATGCTTTGGTTCTGAGTCCCCATTTTCAAACCTCTCCTCCAGGTTGTTCTTAATTGTTTGCTTGAGGGCAAGCAAAGACTAAGTTTGGGGGAGTTGATAAGTCTGTATTTTACTTGTTTTGAGCATTCATTTGTCTTCACTTTAGCATCATTTCATCACTGTTTCATACCATTCTTCATCATTTGTCATCACTTTGAATGTTTAGGATAGAGTTGCATGCATGTTGCATATTTGAGTTGTTTTCATGTGATTTGGAGCTGTTGGTGAGCAAATTGGAAGAAGCGGACCAGAACCAATCATTATACTCGACCACGAGGTCGAGTACCATCATCCTGGCCCTCCAAAAGCACTCGACCACAACTCTGCAGCTGATACTCGACCAACCACTCGACCACATCTTCTCATCACCAAGTGGATTGCACGGTCGAGCATCACCAGCAGATTCTCCTCAGAGCACTCGATCACCACCTCAATGCCACCACTCGACTGCATCTTCAAGCTATCACTCGATCACCACCTCAATGCCACCACTCGATTTCATCTTCAAGTGACCACTTGACCTCGTGGTCGAGTACCCACTTCTTCAACTACTCGACCAGATGCTCGATCTCCACTCCCCACAACCACTTGATCACAAGCTTCAGAGTCTTCTCAGATCCGCACTCAACCAGACATTGAGCATAAGGAAGAGAAGGGTATGAAGCAGAACTCGACCACATACTCGACCTAGGTGCTCGATTGCATCACGACAAGAGCAGGAAACCGCAAAAGCGTCAGCTTTACTCGACCTCTCTACTCGATTACACGAAGTCGAGTGTCTCTTTAAACCGTCTTAATACGTTGTCGTTTTGTGTTTTAGGTGGAATCTGATTGCTTTCTGATCAACTGGAATCTGAGCCCAGACATTTCCGCACCCAAAAGGTGTTTGATGAAATGTCTGAACCACTAATTCCAGTGATTCGTGGCTCTGTACCAAGGTATTGGTTACAGAGAGCGTTTTGGCTTTAACTTGTTGATTCGTAATGCCTGTTAGGTTAGCTCTCGTCAATGGTGATTGAGTCTGGGACTAGCTTTGCTTGAGGATCTCTGTTGCGGTAGCACTTTGATTTGGTTATTGAACTCGTTGTCTAGGGATAGTTTGTTGAGCATGTTAACCACATGTTAGATTGAGGAGACTTCACTACTCGATTACCCCATCCTCGGGAATTTCTCTTCCAATTGATTTCTCTGTTTACATTGCTTTTGATTGCTTGTTCTTGTTGCATGTTGCTTAGTTTTTGCATTTCTTACATGTTTTCATTCATATACTCGACCACACCCAGTGTCTGGCAACAGACTGTGTGGTAGAGTACATTTGTTGCAGTTTCTGTTTGGTACTCGACCTGTTACTCTACCACATCCAGTGTCTGGCAAACGGACTGTGTGGGAGAGTACATTTGTTGCAGTTTCTGTTTGTTGCTCGACCTGATACTCGACCACATCCAGTGCTTGGCATCAGGCTGTGTTGGTCGAGTATATTAGCTGTTTCTGTTAGAATTTCTGTTTTTGCATGATCACTTAGGATTGTTAGAAACTACAAAACCTGTTACTGCTTGGCTTGACTCTTTGATATCTGATTGCATCTTGATTGCTAGCATCGCACCCATTTGGATTGACACCTTAAATACTGCAATGACATGATAGTACTTTAAGGAATTGAGAACTAGTGAAAATCCTACTATCAATCTGCTTAAAGATTTTTCTAACAATTTTTTTTTTTTGTCTTGTTGTACGGTGCAGAAAGGTTGAGTATGTTTTATGATCAATTATCTAAAAGTCTTATAATTCATTTTTCTATATTTTTTTGGCATTCGAATCGATGATCTAAAATTTGTTTTTTTTTTAAATTTCTTGAATCCATTTATGGTTTGTTAATCTGTGTACATTTTCTACGGGATGGCAGAATCTACTGGCGTGTATGCTCAATGACGCTCCAAAAAGTCATATTTCTCTTATCCAATTGGTCCACTTGACATATATTTTTAAATTACAATCCTTTAATTGATACTTCTACTTCACACACTTTTTTTTCATTGTTTAAAGTAAACAATAAGGATCATCCATTTTCACTTTGTCTCTTTTAATTTATTTCAAACAAGAAGTTTCATAAGTTTCTCTTATTTTTTTCGGCAAAACAAATTTCATTTATAATCTCATAATGATACATCTATTTCATACATTCATTTCCACTTTGTCTCTTTTTATTTATTTTAAAACAGTAATTTTAAAAGTTTATGTCAATCTTAATTCCAGAAAGTCATATTTTTCTTACCCAATTAGTATATTTGACATGTATTTTTAAATTTAAATTTCTATCTAATATGTTTATTCAAAACAAATTTTCACTTACAATCACATAATTGATACATCTATTTCACACATGTTCCTACGTTTTATTTGATTTTTTTTATTGAAAAATTGTTAGAAATACACTTTCTTTACTACCCCTTTTCTAGCCATTTTCATTTATACCCTCTTTCAATTTTTAATGACCATTTTACTCCTAATTAAAAAACAATTAAGACAACAAAATGACAAAAATGAATTTTCACACCAAAAATATTTCCGACAAAAGTTTCCTGCCAAAAACATTTCCGACAAAATTTTCCGCCAAACAATTTCCCGCCAAAAACATTTCACGCCAGAAAATTTCCGACAAAAATTTTCCTGCCAAAATTTGTTTTATTTAAAAAATATATGGATTTACAAGGATTTACAAAGATTTAATAAGAGGTTTTAAAAGGTTTTAAAGGGTTTAAAAGATTTACAAGGGTTTTTAAAGGGGTTTAAAAGGATTTACAAGTGTTTTGAAAATGTTTTAAAAAGGTTTATAAGTTTTTTAAAAGAATTTTAAAAGGATTTAAAAGGATTTACAGTTTTAAAAGGATATTATAAGGTTTTTTAAAAGGTTTTATAGGGTTTACAGAGGTTTTAACAAGATTTACATGGGGTTTTAAAGGGTTTTAAAAAGATTTACAAGTGTTTGGAAAGGATTTTAAAAAGATTTATAAGGTTAAAAAAGATTTTAAAAATATTTTAAAGATTTTAAAAAGATTTAAAAAGATTTATAAGGATATTATAAGGTTTTTTAAAAGGTTTTATAGGGTTTACAGAGTTTTTAAAAGACTTATAAGGGTTTCAAAAAGAGTTTCTAAGTGTTAACAGGGTTTTAAAGGGATTTTTAACGAGTTTGAAAGATTTAAAAGGGTTTCAAATGATTTTACAAAGGTTTTTTATAGGATTTACAAAGGGTTTACAATGCTTTTAAAAGGATTTTAAAAAGATTTACAAACGTCTTAAAAGATTTACAAGGAATTTCAAAGGATTTTGTAAGGGTTTTATAAATTTTCGTCATAAACTTTTTTGGTGGGAAATTTTGGCGGAAATTGTTTTGGCGGTAATAAACTTTTTCGGAGGAAAAAATAATTTTTGGCGGAAAAAATAAATTTTGACTGGAAAAAGTTTTTTGGCGGGAAAATTTGACTTTCTCGTTACCTTCTCTCAATAAAAAAGGGTAATTTAGTTATTTAAGAGATAAAAAAATATATTCTTAAAAGTAGAAAATAAAAAATGTATTTTGAAAAAAGACATAGAAAAGGGTTATTTTTGCAAATGTCCCTTTTTTATTTACATTATTTAAAGTAGAAAAATAAATATAAGACTATTATATATAAAAAAGAGAAATTGTTAAAAATGCTCTTTTGAGATACCCCTTTTCAAAAATACCTCTTTTGAGAGTCCATTTTTAAGTTTGCCCTCTTTTAATTTTTAATGACCATTTTACCCTTATTTGAAACAAAATTAGGTCCACAAAATACAAAATATTTTTTGGCGGGAAAAGTGATCCCGCAAATTTTTGGCGGGAAATGTGATCCCGCAATTTTCCCGCCAAAATTTTTTTTTTTCGGGAAAAGTGATTCCGCAATTTTTTTGGCGGGAAAATTTTTAGCGGGAAAAATTTACAAGGTATTTTAAAGGTTTTACAGAGTATTTACAAGTGTTTTGTAAGGTTTTACAATGTATTTTAAAAGGTTTTACAAGGTACTTATAAGGTTTTATAAGGTATTTATAACTTGTAAAACCTTATAAAAAACTTGTAAAACCTTATAACTTGTAAAACCTTATAAAATAGCTTGTAAAATCTTATAATATCTTATAAATACCTTATAAATACGTTGTAAAACCTTTTAAAATACATTGTAAAACCTTATAAATACCATGTAAAAACCTTTAAAATACCTTGTAAATTTTTCCCGCCAAAAAAATTGCGGAATCATTTTTCCCGCAAAAAAAATTTTTTGGCGGGAAAAATTTTGACGGGAAAATTTTACAAGGTATTTTAAAGGTTTTACAAGTTTTTACAAAATCAAATTTGTAATTTTGATGTGTGCACATTCTCATGTTTTCCTTATATATTTGTGATATCTTTTATTAAAAGAAAGGTAATTTAGTCATTTTGTACATAAAAAAGAGGTATTTTAAAAAAGGGGGCATTTTTGAAAAGGGGTGTTGAAAAAGGGGCATTTTTGTGAGTCTTCCTATAAAAAAACTATTAATATGAAACCTTTTTTGTTGAATGAGAAATGGAATGGTTTAAATACATGATTATGTTTTCTCTTATAACAAATACATGATTATGCTATTATGTAAATTTATAAACAGTTATTGTTACATGTTAAATGCAAAGATATAGTATTGACTAAATGTTAATTATTATATCATGTAGAAAATTTAATTAAAAATCATGTATGCTTCCTTTTTATTAAGAAATTGAATAAACTAGCTTCACTGAAATCCTATTTAACTTAGTAGATTTTCTTTTCATTACAATACACATTACTACTCCATATTATTTTTCCACACACATATACTACTAAATAAATTTTATACTCATTCATAAAAAGTAATACTTTTATCAAGATAGATGAATAATGAATCCTATACTATTATTTAGGGAGGACAATTTACACTTACTCTTAATTAACCTTCACCTTTGTAAGAATTTACTTAAGAATACCATTAGAGATAAAATTTCAAAGAGTAAATTAATTCATCTCATTAAGGATAAACAAGTCAATTTATTCAATTTAATTAATTTAATTTAATTATAAAAACGAAAAATACATTATTATTATTATTATTATTTTAAAATGACCAATCAAAATGAATATATAAGATTTGATATCTAAATTACCTTACTAATTTGTTATTAATCATTATATTTCACCTCTCATCTTTATATGATTCGATTATTGTGAAACAAATAAATCATCATATCATCCATATAATAATAAAAAATAGATTTTTTTCCGCATATGCCATGATTTGAATTTTTAAAAACGAATATAAATTATTCAATTTATGAAAAAAAAATTTTAACGAGTCAAAAATTTAGACTTGGATAATATATTTCTTTTCAACAAAAATAAATTCAACAAAAATTCCGCCTGAATAACGGGTCAGAATTTGAGTAATTATATTCAATTTCATATATATTTTTATATACTACGATAAAATTTTAAATATTTTAATTTGGAATATTTAAAAATAGTCTTACTTGATATTTAAAAACAAATATCATCAATACTTAATAAATAAAAAATAAAAAATTATACATACACTAATTTGGTTTTCTTAAAACAAATATATTTAAAAAAAATATTTATAATAGACGGTGGGTTAAATATAATGTATTATATGATGGAATTCGTTATGATCCTTATAACTATTTGAATATTTATATTTAAGTTCATACAATTATTTTTAAAAAATTCTTAATTTTATATTCTACAATAAAAAATAAAAAAATATTTTAATTTGGAAAAATTTAAAAATAGTTTAATATAATATTTTAAAGAATATCATAAATATTTAATAAATCAAAAGATAAAAGTTATAAATACTCTAATTTCATTTTTCAAAACATAAATATTTAAAATATTTATAGCAAGCAGCAGGTTAAATGTAATGTATCATATGATAAAAAGAGTTATGATCTTTATAACCGAAACCATGTTAAGATTATATATGAAAATAATAAATGATGGATTGTGCACACAATTTTTTCATTGGGATTCTAAAATAAAAGTATAGGTACGCACATGTTGAATTTAATCTTATTATATACTAAAATATGCTTATTATATACGCAATTTTTTTTCAATTACTACTAGCATATACCAAATACATACGTTTTATTTTTAACCAAAAAAACGTAAAAAACCGTAAAAATCGAACTGTAACTAAACCGAATTACATACGGTTTCTATATGGTTTCACTTTCTACAAAACGAAAAAAATGATACTAAACCGAAAAACCGTACCCCACCCCTAATATTTTCTCATCAAACAAAATAAAATAAAATAAAAAATCCTTATATGTCATTGTATTATGTAAAGAATTATTAAAATTGTACTATAAAATAAACAATAATCCAACTTTATATAAATATTAAAATTTCATCCGTGCTGGAACAGCACGGGTTATGATCTAGTTATTATACAAAAAGGTAATCACGACTGTTGCGCTTATATTTGTTTTAATATATCTATTATTATATGAGAAAGTTTTATGAGTGTCGTTGGAGTTCTTCCATATATCAAATATTACTCTAAGTTGTATCTAACCGACCTATGAAATAAATTCATCAAAAGCTTTTTAGACAACTTCTTTGGTAATGTTGATTAAATATACTATGTTGTCATATCAATTTAAATTCAGTTTCTTAGATTTTATGGTAATGTAAAGCTTTATATTTGTCTTCAAGTTTTAATTCTGAATTAGTTCTACATAAACAAAGCTATTCCTTCTAAGGCTACTCCTTTTTTTATTTGTTCATGTAATGTTCTAAAAATCGGAGTAGACGACCAGCTAGACGCCTAGGAGGTGATGGAGCCACATGAGTTTGTCTTAGGCGGTAAATTAATGATAGATCTATGTTATTTGGTTAAGTTAAATGAGGAAAAATTGAGTAAAAAGATGAAATTCGAAAAACAAAAGAATAAAGAAAAAAGCAACAGAGGATCAGTGTTAGCGTAATTAAGTTTTCACCCCTTTAATTTATTTAAAATAAAGGGAATACAGTTTATATATATATATATATATATATATATATATATATATTTCAATTAATAGTTTTGAAAAATATATGTTTCTACTTTAAAATAACAAAATATTGTTTGGTCAAAAAATAAATATGTTCAACATTTTGACAAAGAGACGATAATTAAAATGATATGGTTGTCATAAAATATTTCTTAACCATGACACTTCATTTGAATTATATATATTATATATGTAATCAATTACACATGGTAACAAAAAAAATATCATTTTGAAAAGAAAATATATTAAAGATTTTGGTAAAAAAATTTATAATCAAAAATGATATGGTTGTCATAAAATATCATTTCGATATTTTTACTCGTGTTAAAGAGATATTGATTAACATTTATAAAAGGGCAATTGACGAAAATTGTAACGCCCTGACCGCCCCTACTAGTGAGCACCCACGTCCTCCCTCGGGTCCATGAGCCCCACTTATGTCCGACGGTCGGTGTGTTACGTCTAAGACGCTATAAAGACTTGTTTACCGACCCTACAAATCACCACATGATCTTTTCATGTGCTTTGTCCTCACTCACCAAAGTTCCGACAATCACTTCCCGGAAGGTCACCCATCCTGAAATTGCTCCAGCTCAAGCATGCTTAACTGTGAAGTTCTCTCAAGACAGTTGACCAAAAAATAAGTGCAATTTGGTGACATAGGTGGTCAAATCAATTCTTTTAAACCTCTCCGCATGCACCACCATATTTCTGAAATCGGGATGTTACAATTCACCCCCACTTAGAGATCGCAACGTCCTCGTTGCGCACCAAGACCATCCCCCCCCCTATCCTGAAATTGCTCTAGCTCACGCATGCTTAACTGTGAAGTTCTCTCAGGATAGTTGACCAAAAAGATAAGTGCAATTTGGTGACATAGGTGGTCAAATCAATTCTTTTAAACCTCTCCGCATGCACCACCATATTTCTGAAATCGGTGTGTTATGTCTAAGAGGCTTTAAAGACTTGTATATCGACCCTACAAATCACCACATGATCTTTCCATGTGTTTTGTCCTCACTCACAAATTTCGACGATCACTTCCCGGAAGGTCACCCATCCTGAAATTGCTCCAGCTCAAGCATGCTTAACTGTGAAGTTCTCTCAGGACAGTTGACCAAAAAGATAAGTGCAATTTGGTGACATAGGAGGTCAAATCAATTCTTTTAAACATCTCCGCATGCACCACCATATTTCTGAAATCGGTGTGTTATGTCTAAGAGGCTTTAAAGACTTGTATACCGACCCTACAAATCACCACATGATCTTTCCATGTGTTTTGTCCTCACTCACAAATTTCGACGATCACTTCCCGGAAGGTCACCCATCCTGAAATTGCTCCAGCTCAAGCATGCTTAACTGTGAAGTTCTCTCAGGACAGTTGACCAAAAAGATAAGTGCAATTTGGTGACATAGGAGGTCAAATCAATTCTTTTAAACATCTCTGCATGCACCACCATATTTCTGAAATCGGGGTGTTACAGTTCACCCCCACTTAGAGGTCGCAACGTCCTCGTTGCGCACCAAGACCATCCCCCCCCCCCCCCCGACGGTGTGAGCCCTTTTGACTCCACACTCGCCTGGGTTCGGCTCTGATAGCACTTATAACGCCCCGACCGCCCTAATAGAGAACACCTACGTCCTTTCTCGGGCCCATGGGCCCCACTCCTGTCCGACGGTCGGTGTGCTACGTCCGGGAGGCTTGAAAGACTTGTTTACCGACTCTACAAATCACCACATGATCTTTCCATTTGTTTCGTACTCACTCACACAGTTCCGACAATCACTTTCCGGAAGGTCACCCATCCTGAAATTGCTTCAGCTCAAGCACACTTAACTGTGGAGTTCGCTCAGGACGTTTGACCGAAAAGATAAGTGCACTTTGGTAACATAGGTGGCGAAATCAATTCTTTTAAACCTCTCCGCATGAACCACCATATTCCTGAAATCGGAGTGTTACAAAAATAGCCCCCAAAAGGTTTGTTTTTCCAAAAGTAGCACAACATTTCTAAAATTCCATAAATAGCACCTTAAACTTTAATTAAAATAGAAAATAAGAGCAAACACTAACCTAATATTAACTTAAATCAAAATTTCTTTTAAATGGTGGAAATATATACCCTAAATTGGAAATAGGGAACCCAAACATAATAACACCAATTTCTTAGAAATAAAAGGTGCTTATTGAAGCTTCTCAGGTCATCCACATCAGCAAAAGGACATTTTGAGGAAGCCACGTCAACAACAAATTTAAGAAAAATCTCGCTCAAATCTTTATTATTACAAGCCATTTACTACTAATGACTCAGCTCTCAAACGTTAGCCCAAATAAACCAAACCCAAAAAAAAAAGCCCAAACACTATTAGCGCAACTCCAGCGCAAAACACCCACAAACTTTTCTTCTTCTACGTAACCCAACATCGGCTTTGACGAACGCCGATCTCCAACCGCTTCGTCTTCCCAATGTCTGAAATTAAGAACCACCATTCCCACTAAATCTTCTTAATTGGCCACTCCCCCTTGATTTAAATGGACACTTATTGTCATCTTCTCTTCCCAAACCCTATAAAATCTTCCTCTCCGTAATGCAACCATCACCGCCAAATCTTTGCGCCAACCTTCTTTCTCCTAAATTCCCACTCTAAAATGTTCTTTCTCTCTGTCAAAGTCTCATCCAAAAACGAAATATGAATCATCGACCTTACGCATCTCTCTTAAATCTGGATGAGTTCAAATTCTTTGATCGATAATTTAAGGATCGAATCAGTTGGAGTGGGTTTATGGAGAACTCGAAATTGGGTTCAGTTGGTGTTTCATGTAAAAGTTTTTCGTCAAAGGAGTGCAGGAACACTTTTCAACGATATGGGGAAAGCTGTACCTCCTAGGTGAATCTCTTTGTCTCATCCCTTTCCCTGTAAAACATCTTTCGTTTCTCACTATAACTTTTCACACAAATCTACATTCTAACCCTTCGACTTTATCTTATTTGTTTCGTTTGTGGTAGATTTAAAGATGTATCAGTGATGACAAGGAGGAGTTGTGACGTTACACAAGAAAAACATCAAGAAAGTCGTTGATCAAGCTGGTGGCTGGTTGGTTCCGTGAGATGATGGTTCTACGGCACACTCATAAAGGTACACCAATTATCTTTGTTTCTCTGGGTACATCATTTTTCAATCCGTCTATGCTTTTTTTTAGGTTTCGTTTTCCATATTACTACCTAAATTGTGTTTCACGTGTTGCTTTTGTGTACCTTTGGTGTGAGTAGAATTTTGTTTAACTAAATGTGGTTCTGATTATCAACAGGGTTCAATCGACGGTCTTTCGTAGTGAATTCTGATCTGAACACAATGTTCACTCTTTTCTAATCATCCTCTTAGTAAAATTTGGTCCCTTTTTTTACCCTGAGGTTTTCGGCTTTTCTAATCATCCTCATGACATTAAGCATTTTTAACATTCTATATCTGTCCACCAAAAATTAACTTTTATTTCTCTGAGTATAGTAAAAATGAAGACATTTCAAATCATATTTAATACCATGGTCTCCCTCTATTTGTTTAATAGCCTTCTAAATTCATTTATATAAGTTTGGTGTTGTGCTCCCTAAACCCAATAAATTGAACAACGTAAAGGTAAGTATCCATTTTTCACGTCCATGCTAAGGTGTGATATTTTGTAACAATTTGTAATATAGGATTCTACAAAACCAAAAAGGGGCTTGATAGGGTGTAGTGACAGAAATTAAAAGATCAGCAAAATGAAAAACATCTTAGACTAAACCACGTTAGCTAACCCTGGACAAAAATATATTGAGTTTCAGTGTAATTGCTTATACGCTCAAGCGTTCTCAGAATTATGACTTAGCGCTAGATAAAATTTGAACAACAATATTATCCAAATAACATGACCGGGCGTAGCCCGGGATTTCCCCTAGTTCAATATTAAAATGAATCAATATCTTTTTTAAATGGTGGAAATACATACCCTAAATTGGAAATAAAGAACCCATATATAATATTTTAAATTTATTTCTAAATTATTTTGGTTGAATAGTTTTTATATAAAAATCTTGGTATTATTGCAAAAATAAACTAGTGATTATAATTTTAGAACAAAAACTTAATAGTTAATCACGTAATGATATTTTTGGAAATTTATGGAGTGTGTGCTATAATTGTCCATAAAACATGTTTTAGTGCTATTTTGGGGAATTTGTCTTTATAAAATTATATGCAAATGAAAATCTCCAAGACTTATACCAAACAAACTGAAATTTGGAGGTTATTGTTTATCTATTGTTTCAAGAAAAATGGTCATAGTCATAGATGCATTTTGACTGAAAACAAAACATACTATTTTCCAGAAATGTTTTTAAATTAAAGCTATCTTTATTCCAAAATATACTATTTTCAAGAAAAGTGTATCAATTTATTTTTTATAAATTCACAAAATACATCTAAATTTAAAGTACATTAATTTTTTAATCAACTAAAGATTATTTTTTCCACTTCATAATTACAAGTGAATATGTTTTAAATTATTTTTCAACACATATATTAACAAATAGTACTTTAAATATAATTTAGTATAGTCTTTATATTAAAAATTAATACTGAAAACATAACTCACGCATCGCGTAGGCAACTTTCTAATATAGTGTATATTAATGTTAGATGAGCTAGATTCGTGATGAATATTAATTTTTATCTAAAACGTTCTAACCGCAATTGGACACTAAATCATGTAATTTTTAAAAGATATATTTTTTTTGAAAATTAAAATAAATATTTTTACTAAAATATATTCTTCTATATATATAAGATATAATATAGCTTCTTGATAGATTTTTAATATTTTTAGTTATCTTAAACTTTTGTGACTTTTGTTATCTTAAATGATTATGCTTCCTTGGTATCTATTCAAACTTGACTTCGTCAAAATTGGTCTTTCAATATCTTGCATCTTCAGTTATGGGCTCCAAAGTTCATCCTTTTGTCATTGAGTACATTCACCAGTACTCCTCGACAGTCACCTTCAAAAATAACCTTCTTGTATCCTCTACTCCAATAATGTTGCATTGTAACGGTCAAAGCTTGTATGTGAAATAATACAGTTGGAAATTAATATAATATACATTAATGTTAGATGTGCTAGATTAATTCGTGATGAATAACAATTCTAACATTTTTAGCTAAAACTTTCTAACCGTAGTGGGATGTTTGATCATATAATTTTTAAAATGTAGATATTTTTTTGAAAATTAAAATAAAAATGTATATTAAAATATATTCTATTTAAATATAAGATATGATATAGTTTCCAGATAGACTTTAATATTTTCAGTTTCTTCAACTTTATGATATTAGAGGATGAGATTTTAACTTTTATATAGTATGTGACGGCATAAATGTTATCACTAAAGTAAATAATTTACTATATGTGTATTACTTGCTCAATCGAAAATAGTAAGAAGAAGATGATAAATAATTTTGACATAGAAAAACGCGTCAATCATTGACTAGATAAAACGATATGTATAAGCCCTAAACTAATGTTATATATATACATTAATGTATTAAAATAGTTAAATATTCAAACCATTATTAAATCAAATGCTAAAATTATTTTTAAAATTTCGTCGCTTACATTATAAACACAGCTACCTATTATCACTCTTAACATTTTCACTCTTTTGACCAGTAGATTTTTTTTTTTAATAACATATGACGTTATTAATAGTGGTGTCAAGAGTTTAAATCGTCACAATGTAAGGCATTCATGATAAAAGAAGGAACATAAAAGTGAGACTGAAAACTAGACAATCACACCTTCAAAAATAACCTTCTTGTATCCTTTACTCCAACAATGTTACATTGCCATGATCAAAGGTTGTAGTTCTCTTTCGAGAGCATTCATAGTTACTCTGCTTGTGCCTTGACCTGATCCAAGATAAGTACCCAAATAATATTTGATAACTCAACCTGACTTGGATGGTAATCTTCCATTGACAAAGGATCCATCATATATTGTTACACTTTGTCCAATCCTCTGGCCGTCTGCCCCATAACATATGGCTTATGTTGTTGCTTCTTTAATGCTTTTGCGCATTGGTCATGGAATTTTTATTCGTTATGTACTCCTGTGTATACTCCCATTCTTTCATATCATTCTTGGCCAGAAAAAAAGAACATTTTCCATGAGTAGACTCTTTCGTTGAAACGTACTAGTGAATTCCTACTCTTCCACAATCTCCAAAGGATCCATATGGCTAATTCTTGGAAATGTGTCTGAGCTTGATTGCGAAGCTTTCTTCGACATATCTTCCTATGCAACCACTCTCTAATTTTTGTTTCGTTCCAACTGTTTCATGTGGCACTCACACAGTCTTAGACCATACAATTTTCAATAGTTTGATTACGACCTTGTAACAGCGATCTCCAAGCGTATGAAGTCTTCTTCTTTAGGTTAGCATTTAACACACAATCTGGATTCCGTAGAATTCACCAATACAAAATTTATTACTCTCTTTCACAACGGAGTTTATTTTTGTATCACAGTTAATTCATACATTGTCAAATAGTATGTTACATATAGAAAGAAATATTTTAAAATTAAAATAGTCTTTGAAAAATATTTAAAAGTAAATTTTATTTATTTATTTTGAAAAATTAAATCAATATATTACATTTGTTGAAATAAAGAGTTCAGATTGACAAAATGATAAAATTTTAGATGATTTGTTGTCCAAACAAGTATAATTAGGGTTTACACCTTTTACTTCTTCTGTATACATATATTGGGCATTAAGAACCTATCACCTTATAAGCTATTTACAACTCTAGTCGATGCTGAATATATTTGTCAATTCATTATATTGTGTGCGTTTTCTTTGTCATAGGAGGAGAACGAACTCAAATTCCAGACTCAAATGCTAGATTGTGAAATTATTGTGATGTTTGTAACATGTAAAAATTGTATATTTGTTTAGTTCTTTGTTATTACACTACGTTAAAACCGTGAAGACTAGCACTAATATTGTTATACTGTCGAGAAATCAATAATATTTACTAATATGTTCACATTCTTGTGATGGATAAAACCATCATACCATTTAGTAATAATATTATGCTAATAGTTGGTTTTTGTTATTTAAGAAAAAAAAAACAACAGTATACGTTTACATTTGACAAAATTATTGACTATTGTGATCATGTTACAAAAAGAAAGGAGATTGGCTAAAAAAGAAGATGATCACGAAATATACAGCTGTCAATTCATTTTGTGAATTTAAGGTAATTAAGTCCTCGAGTCCACTAACTATATTTAAATATATATACATACCAAATATATAAAGATTGTTTAACAAAAAAATCGTAGATACTAAGATTTACTAAAAGCATAGTTGATGAAGATACTAAGATACATCTACTCGACTTCATGGAAACCCGGTAGATAGCTTCCATGAAAATGAAACATCATCATTGAACCAACATGAACCATTAATATATATATATATTTATTATGAAAAAAATACAGATAGAAATTAATATAGTATATATTAATGTTAGTGCTAGATTCAAGATGAATAATGAAACTAATATTTTTTTTTATCTAAAAATTCTAACCGCAGTGGAACGTTGGATATGTAATTTTTAAAATATAGATTTTCTTTTGAAAACTAAAATAAAAATCTATAATAATATATATTATATTTTACATATAAGATATAATATAGCTTCTAGACAGATTTTCAATATTTTCAGTTATCTTCAAATTTTGTGATTTTAGAAGGCGATATTTATACTCTTATATAGTATGTGAGGGCATAAATTGAATCACTGCAGTAAAGGATTTACTATATGTGTTCTGCTTGCATGCAATCAATCAAAAATAGAACGAAAAAGTAATAAATAATTTCGTCATAGAAAACGGCTGCAATCAATGACGAGATTAAACAATACAAATGAACCCTACATTATCTAAAAACATTCTAAACCAAAGTGATGTATGTGCTATTTTTAATTTATAATTATTATTTTTTGTCAACCATACATTAACTAAAAATTTACATGGTAGCCTAATCTGAAGGAAAAAAATCTATAAATACAATATCAGAAAATAAAAATCTAGAGGATCGAGATAAATATTCTACTTTAAAACAACAAGAACGTAAAATATGAGATAGCGAGGAAGAGGGCAAGAAAACTCGAAGCAAACCAATCTTATGCTTCACCGTAACGTGTATATGGCTTACGTTGTCGCTTATTTATTGATTTTGCGCATTGGTCATGAGATTGTTTTTGCTTATGTACTCCTATGAAATTAAAGTCCCATTCTTTCATTCATGCTTGGCCAGAACATTTCCCGAGAGTAGACTCTTTCGTTGGAACACTAGTAAATTCCTACTCTTCCATAGTCTCCCAAGGATCCATAGTGCTAATTTTTGGAATTGCGGTTGAGCTTGATTGCTAAGATTTCTTCGACATCTTCCTTTGCAACTGCTTATCTAATTTTTGTTTCGTTCCAGCTGTTTCCTGTGGCATTCACCACATAATTTCCAACAGTTGGATTACGAGGTCGTCGCAGTTTTGGTGGATGTGAAGGCAACCAGGGATCGGACCAAGCGTTGGCGTTGATCATCGACTGTCTCCAATGGTGAATCACAGACCTTGTCTTGGCGAATCTCGACTTTTTAACAGTAATCTCCAAGCGTATGAAGTCTTCTTCTTTAGGTTAGCAATTAACACACAATCTGGATTTTGTAGAATTCACCACTAGAAAATTTATTAATCTATTTCACAACTGAATTTTTTTTTTTTGGTATCACAGTTAATTCATACACTAGATCCTGACCCGCACGTACGTGCGGAGTTTCATATTTTAAAAGAATTTTTAACATATTTTAATTCAATATAGACTATTTTTTTGTTTTTATGATAAATATTTTAGTGTATTAGATCTGGATCCACACGTAAGTGTAGAGATAATTTTATAGAAGTTGTTAAATAGATTTTAAAAATATAAAATATTTTATTGTGTTAGTGAATTTCGTAATAGTATAGATATTATAAAGTTGGAGTAATGAACGAAATTCAGTTGCGTTAGTACATAATTATAGTTTAAGATTCAGACAAATTTAGTTGCAAAAGTTAAGTGATGTTAAGTTTTGATTTTCTAAACTAATCAAAACATTTCTAATAGTTTGATTACAGATGTTAAATAGGATATGGATTCGGTTTGGATTTAGGTTATTTCATGTATATTAGCTAGGCGTAACTATTTTGGAACGAAAAACCTATCCCGTCATGTATCTGTCATAATTCTTCGTCTCATAACCTATCATGTATACGTGAAATAAATATATTACGGTCCCGTATCCGTCATAAATAGAATATGTGTAACTGAAAATGTACGTATATGATTATGTGTGTAAAGAAATTTATTTTATTTAATGCTCATAACCCGAACTCATACCAATTGGGTATTTAGTTTGATTTTTACTTTATCTTCCCCTCCCATCCCGTCTCGTAATTCCTATTCTCATTTCATTCCATTATAATCATGTTCCAAATTCTTGGTTGCTTACCTTTAAATACCATACAATATATACGGTGAGTTTTGCGGATTAATATGTATGCTGTTAAAGTTACAAATATATTTTAACAAATTTATTGATGTTTCTTTTCTTAGCTAAATTATGCATATTTTTCTTTTCCTTGTTTAATCATAGTAAATTCGATTTTTTGGACTAAAAATAAAAATTTGAGATACATCTATAAAAGAGATATGCTATTGATGCATAATTTGTTTTGAATGCAAAATATATAATTAGTTCACATTATTTCGAAAATTGTGTGCAATATATTATGGATTTATTTAAAGAAGATCCGGTTGAAAAGGAAAAAACTAAAACACAAAATATTTCGAAATTAGGATATACAATCTATTGTTTAGATTTTTTTGAAACTTGCACTAAACAAATGCCATAATGATAAATACTTTAAATTTATTATTATTTGAGTTTATTTCATAGTAAATATAAATATTTGTTAATATCTAATATTGTTTTTAGAATTTGTGAAATAAAATTTCGTTTTATATTTAAAAATTTATGAAATTATTATAACAAAACTGAAGCTTAAATATTTGTATTTAATTTTCTTACGAAATTTCGAATTCAATCTTTAAATCCTCCATTGATAAAACTTTTAATAGTGTTTTTTTTTTTAACTAAAATGATATTATTTTTCTTTTTATTTTTGATATAGAATAGTCTATTAGGATTGGTTTAGATAGAATCTTAGTTTGATATCAAATCTTATTTTTTCAATTCTCATTGGTTAACAATTTTTTAGAAATTAAATTTAAATTTTTGTCCATAATTAATAAGAGAGAGAAAATGAGTTTAATTTTTGGAAACTAATAATTACTTAAAAGAATTTTAATATTTTTTAATTTTATTTAAATATATTAATTTTGTGATTACTATTGTACCTTTAATAAATTTATTTAAAAACCAATGGCATCTTATGTAATATTTTACCCTTTATAAGGTTATTTAATATTTAGTGATTCCCAATTAATAGTATAGATATCCAAATAGTTTGTTATATATAGAAAAATATATTTTAAAACTAAAATAGTGTTGGAAAATTATAAATAGTAAATTATATTTCTTTATATTAAATAATTAAATTAATATATTACATTTGTTGAAATGAAGAGAGTTCAGATTGACTAAAAGATAAGATTTTAGATTATTTGTTGTCCAAACACGTTGTGACACCTGCCCACTCTGACAAAAAGGGTAATTAGGGTTTACACCTTTTATTTCTTCTGTATACATATATATATTGAGGCATAGCAAGTCTTAGAGAACCTTTTCAAAAGCCAAGAACCTAGCCGCCCCCATAGAGGCAAAAACTTCTCTGATCCATTGTTGAAGATCGATGAGGCAGAATCCAAGTGCTAGGAGATATAGCGTAAACCAAATACCCAGATGCACTCTTGTAGCTCTCGTTGTAATCGGCAGTGTGGCAACGTTAGATCTGCCTTTGTACGGGAAGAAGGAATCAATTTCAGGTAAGACAATATCAAATTTCGATCCAATATAATATATACTTGTCTTAAACTGTTGGTTTTTATTCTTTGTTTTATGTGTTTTTTATTCTTAATAGATATGTTGTTAATTACTGTATAGATCTGTTAGGAAAGTACACAGACACAACGAGCTTTGTCGGGAAAAATTGACATAAGTCATGCACGGATGCATTGTGTCAACGGTACGGTACGTCTTGTCTTTTTTTTTGTTTTGTTGTTTTTTTATTTTTGTTTTGTTTATTTGAGACTTTTTATTAGCATAACATACGCTCAAATGGGTTGGACAAAAATTTGATAAGAGACTTTTTTGTTTATTTGTTTTGTTGATATAGGACTTCTATTGATTTGATAGAAATTCATGTCTTTTAAATGTTAATTTCATTTCTAAAAGTGATTATGACAACAATCTCAACTTTATTAATCAATTAGATTAGATGTGTGTTAATTATACACGGGTTAATCGATAAATGATTATTTTATAAAAAAAAGTAGTAATTTTTTGCCACTGTACAAATATCATATTGAATTTCAATTGAACCAACTGTAAATCTTATCATATATTTGGGTTTGAAACCCCCAATTATGTTTTTTGTTTCTTTTAGATTGTATAAAAATTATTAGTTGATTATATAAATAAAAGATTTCGTAATTTAAAATTTTAAAATTTTTATTTTAAAACTTAACCAACGATAAGTCAAAATATGTACATTTGGTTAGTTTAATGTTGTAACTCTCATCTCAATTTATATACTCTATCTAAATATCCCTAAAGCACTTATACATTTCTAAAAAAATCTCTAATAAACTACTATACTATGTAAGCTAAACTTTGGATTCATTAACTTGTCTTAAATGTCTTACTCAAACATGACGACTACAATAAATGCACCATTCATGTTGATACTACATATTTTAATTTACGTAGATATGTATTTTAGTTAAAGTTTCTGTTAAGAAAATAAAAGGATAAACATATTTTAGTTTCAAAACTGAAATATATTAAAACACGTATTAAAATCTAATTAATTAATTGAAATTTGTCGCATTTCGTGAAATACAGTTTTGCAATATGACAAGCTCTGTTAAGAGTGTTGAAACTTTATGTAATAAGATTAGTAAAATTTTATTTCTTTTTTCGGGTAGGTATTCAAGGATTGAAGCCATGTAGACATCAGTAGTGGCACCAACTCTACCGTGTGCAGAAACTATGGTCTTGAGTTGCCTGTGAATATGACCCACTGGAAACTAAAATAAACAAAGAAACAGTATCACTGTGAAATTTCATAAAATTAGACTACAAAGAAACATGAAATTTCTTTCTTTACTTCAGTTTTTGATGGGTCGTATTCACATGCAACTCAGGACCAGAGTATCTGCACATGGTCGACTTGGTGCTACTGTTGCTGTCTAGTGTCTACACGGCTTCAATCCTAGAGTGCCTAACTGCATAGGTTCTTGAGTTAGCTGGAAACGTGAGCAAAGATCTGAAATTGAAGAGGATTACTCCAAGATATTTTGCATTTGGCGGATGAGGTGTGGGGTCGGATCCCACACATTTTTGGTAGGATCCACTTTGATCTGTCCACGTCATTATTACATAATAATCCTCTCGGAATTCAAGATATTTTATTGAACTTAACCGGTCGGGACTTCAATTCAGTCCAATAGGAGAGTTCGATCTTTGCCAGTATGGAGTTCGCTCTCATCCACCAAATTTTCATTTGATGATTGTGTGGAGAAATTTTCTTCACTTTCAGATCTTTGCTCACATTTCCAGCACCTCAAGAACTTCTGCACTTAGCTATTCTAGGATTGAATCCGTGTAGACAGAAGCAGTGGCACCAACTTGACCATGTGCATAAACTCTTGTCTTGAGTTGCCTCTGAATATGACCTATTGGAAATTGAAATAAACAATGAAACAATATCAGTTTATAATTTCATAAAATTAAGACTGCAAAAAAATGAAATTTCTTTAGCAATAGATATGTGACATTTCGTAAACTATGCAAAGAAATCTCTTTTTTTTTTTGTAGTCTATTTTGAATATGACTTCAGAAGTTTGCAGTTTAAGAAGATATATCTTTGTAGAAAGATTTGACTAATTTTTAACTAAATATGATAAAAAAAATTAATATCTTAAAACATCTATGTCTTAAACAAAACTTTTTTTTTTGTTAGAATGAGTATCTTCGTAGAATTAATTACAAATCAAAAAACAATAATTATATCTAGAAAAAAAAACACAAGAGGGTAAAGGCCCAATCATTGCATCGATCCTCGTGCCTCTCTCCCTTGAAGGCGATTCTCATATCTACCTTTTCTGCTTCTGTTTGATCTTCATCGAAGGTTTTTGTCTTCTTGTTTGTGATCCAGGATGGAACAAAATCCCAAGGAAGAAAACTGGCGGATCTAGTGTGTCGGACGAAAGAGATCGTTTTCAGAAAACCAGACTCTTCCAGCAGTGGTTTTCGATTTTCCGAGGCAACTGAGAAGCTGAGTATATTGAGTCTGCCGGATCTAAGGCTCTGATCACCTTGTCGTCGACCATCAACATGGTCCGATCCATTTTTACGATTCCAGAATCGTAGATACCCAGCTTCTCGGTTGCCTCGAAAAATCGAAAACCACCGCTGGAAGAGTCCGGCTTTTTTATTATGATTGCTTTCCTTCGACGCACCATATCCGCGAGTTTTAATCCTTTGGCTTTTGTTCCATCCTGGATCACAAACAAGAAGACACAAACCTTCGATGGAGATCAAATAGAGGCGGAAACGGTATATCTGAGAATCACCTTCAAGGGAGAGAGGGGCGTGAGGATCGATGCAACGATTGGGCTTTTACCTTTTTTGTGTTGTTTTCTAGATATAATTATTGTTTTTTATTTGTAATTAGTTCTAAAAAGATATAAATTATAACAAAAAGGTTTTTTTAAGACATAAAAGTTATAAGAAATTAATTTGTTTTTTTATCATATCTAATTAAAAATTATTCAAATCTTTCTATAAAGATATATCTTCTTAAAATGCAAACTTCTGTCATATTCAAAATTTACGGACCGCACAAATGCCTTGTTGGAGAAGCAAAAAAAAAGGAAATATACGGACTAACAAAATTCATTTTCTTGTTAAAGTATGTAACCATATAGTAATGGGGAGGTTATTATGGCCTTGTTCTCTTTATGTTTTTTAAAAAAAATGATCACTAGTATATTAATTTCTTCGGACTTAATCCGATTTTGGTGGTTTAGGTTTGATATAAATTTTTGATTAGGTTATGGCGAAGAAAGATCAAAATCTCTTGTTTCAAAATCTCATGCAAAGACAAGCTACTGTTCTAATATTATCCGGTTCTTATACGAAAGATATAAACATTTAAACCAACAAATATTAATGATCGAAAACACTATAACGTGATGTGTCGACGGATCATCATAATTTTTAAAACAATTTTGTTATATTTAATTTTAATAAAATAATTAATTGGAAAAATTATGTGAGGGTAATTCATGTTGTAGATTTTAAAAGAAACAAAGAGTGTGAGTTACTCATAATAATCCGACTTACTATATGGTTTCATGATCAAATTTATGATTATATCTTATATAAATGCAACTGTATGAATATGAGTGTTAAATTAACTAATTACATCGGATGAAGATATTTTTTTGCTTTAACGGACGTTGTTTGTGGGGTTTGTAGATAATATGTACCCTTTTAAAATATAAAAATATATCATACCTTAATACCATAAGTGTTAAATTCTTACGATAACCTAATTTTTCCACAAAATTTTGAGGGTTTGGTCTTTTTATATTGGTCAAAGCGCCTCAAACTCCATTGAATGAGCAAGCATTACGAAATAAATTAAAAGAACAGAATCCACCAAAGAATCTGTTAAAATATTGGCAACACGCGATACATGATGGTAGGCAACTGAAATAAAGCGATGCAAAATGGAACTAATGTCCAAAACATGTCCATGAAATTTATTTTGCGTCACCTACGGAGTTCGGAATAAGAACGAGTTCTTGACATTCTGATACACATGCCAGCCGTGATACACCCAAAATTGTGGCTGAGAACATTCTTCAAAGCAATTACCTCTGCATTAGGCAGAGGAAACGTAGAGTCAAAAAGGGGATCCTTGAGAGATCCGTTCATCTTGCGGCGAATGAGCATGCCAAGCTCTGCTTAACCAACACCCACTTGCTAATGTTGTCGAAAAAGTGTAATTATTTATAGGAAAATCTTATACCCTTCTCTTATAAACTAGAGTTTATATTGCATATAAGATATAATATAGCGTCTCGATAGATTTTAAAAAATTTCAGTTAATGTTTACTATTGTGATTGTTAGAGGGGGAGATCTTAACTTGTATACTATGTGATTGCATAAATTTTCATTATGTATACCGTTTGTGTGTAATGAGTCAAAAAATAGTAAGGAGATGTGATAATTTCGACATAGAAGAAGGCTCTAATCAATGACGGGATAAAACGATACTTATGAACACAAAACCAAAGTAAAACATTTAATATTTTTAATTCATACCTTTTATATATTTGGAGATATTTTTTAAATAATTTAACACTCTGTCTTACAATATTTTTTCAACCCATTATTAATTCATATTTTTTTTAATATTCAAACCACTAATACATCAGACTCCAAAATTAATTTTAAGCTTTCAGCACTTATATTTGCATTGTTTTCAACACTATAAACTTTATTACGCTATTTCACAATTGAATCCTTTCAATATAATTCACACATTTTCAAATTTTTGTTACAGAAGAAAATATTTTGAAACTAAAATTATTTAGAAAATTAATAAAAAAACATCTTATCTATTTTATAAACAAAACCAGTTTGTGAGAAAAAAAAAAGAGAGACAAAAACCATCCAATTTTTTTTTAAAAAAAAAACAAAAAAGAAAACAATTAGATTATTATATACTCCCCTAATTCTAAATAATAGATTTTCTAGAAAAACAATTTGTTTTAAAAATATATTATTTTAGGTTTTCTATGCAATATTCATTAGTTATTATTGATGAATTGTAAACTTCAAGAAAAATAATTGAATATCATTGGTTTAGAATTATAGAAAATTGTAAATCACAAAAAATGATACATTTCTAATCAACTTTTAATATGTTTTCTTCATATCTTTAAAAACTCTGAAAAATCAATTATTTTGAAACAAAGGAAGTAGTATTTTGCTGAAATAAAGAGTGTTTAGGGGTGTATTGGAAAAAGGATTTTAGAAATTTCTGGGATTTTCTTAAAATCACCTGTTATTCAAATTGTGATTTTAAAATCTCTTTCCAAATCCTATGTTATTTAATCAAAGATTTAGAAAAAAACCATACCAAATCCACTGTTATTCAAACTTAACAATTGTTTTTTAAAAATAATGAAAAGTTATTTTGAGAGACTTTAGATACATTTTTAGTTAAGAAATTTAAATTCAAAGACAGAGATATTCTCATTTGTTAGAGAACGTTTGAATGACAGAATAAACGGTTGGGGTGCAAATTTTTTATCAAAGGGAGGTAAAGAGGTAATGACTAAATCAGTGGCTGCTGCACTACCGACTTATGTAATGTCATGTTTTAGATTACCAAAGTCGGTAACAATAAAACTCACTAGTGCAGTAGCAAAATTTTTGTGGAGCTCAAATTGACAAACGAGGGTCTACATTGGAAGGCCTGGGATAAACTTTGTCGAAGTAAATCTGATGGTGGAATTATTTTCCGGAATGTGGATGACTCTAACACAGCTTTGTTAGCAAAACAACTATGGCGGTTGATTACGGTCCCTGATTCTTTATTCGCAGAGGTATTCAAAGGAAGATATTATCGGAATTCAAATCCCATAGACCCTATTAGATCATACTCACCATCTCATGGATGGCGAAGTATAGTATCTGCTAGACCTCTGGTTAACAAAGGGCTTATTAAAAGAGTAGGCTCACGTGATTGTTAGAGGGTGAGATCTTAACTTGTATACTATGTGATTGCATAAATTTTTCATTATGTATACAGTTTGTATGTAATGAGTCAAAAGATAGTACGGATTGTGATAATTTCGACATAGAAGAAGGCTCTAATCAATGACGGGATAAAACGATACCTATGAACACAAAACCAAAGTAAAACATTTAATATTTTTAATTCATACCTTTTTTTATTATATAAAAAATTATATTTCTTACTTTTAAAAAGTTTCAAAATATAAGAAATATTTTAAAAATTAGAAATATTTGTACTTTATTGAAAGGTAAATATTATAATTTTTAAAAGTTTATAAAACGTTAAAAATATTTATAATTTTATAATAATTAAGAATATATATATTATGGAAACTATTTGAAAGCAAACTTTTAAATTGATTTGAATTTGTCTTTTAAATAAAAATATTATTAAAACAAAAAATAACAAAATGATGTTTAACTTCACGAGACGGGGTTAGATGGTAAGACGGGATTGGGTCGATATTAATATGAGACGATATAATACGGATGAAATCCTAGATATAACCCTTGGTCAACCAATGGGTCAAGGGGTCTTCCACACCAAGTCAATCTAATACAACATTATATCCAAATAGTAATAAAAATCCTATACTATTATCTGGCATCACTTGCAAACTATTTTATTATATTATTTTATCATATTATATATTCAAACAAATTATACAATTTGATTCATACAAAATATTTAATCCCGTGCTGTATAGCACGGGTCGTTATCTAGTTTTTTTTTTTAATATTCAAACCATTAATACATCAGACTCCAAAATTAATTTTAAGCTTTTGGCACTTATATTTGCATTGTTTTCAAAAAAAAATGTTCACAAAAAAAACTGAAGAGATAGATTTACCGACTTACACCGTCATCCCTTACGTTAAGAAAAAAACATTCATAAAATCACTTTCTGAGAAACATGGTTTCAATGGATTCTCCTTTCAATTATTATTAGAGAGAATTTAGGTTTGCATATTTGAGGTATACGTGTGGACCTACAAAGATAACTTTCAGCCATTATAATGATAAAGAGCCCTATACGTGTGGACCTAAAAGGCATACAGTTAAGCCAAAAAGACATCTAATTCAACATCACAACACGAAACCACAACACATATAATGGATTCTACCATCTAATTGGTTAAACATTCTCTATTTCGAGGTAGACAAAAGTTTTCTTGACCTCAATTAAACATCAGTTTAAAACTTGTGGGGATAAACTGAACCAATTAACTCTGTTTACAAAATCTTTCATTTTCCAACTAATATAAACATGAAGACTGCTATCAATCCTGCAAAACAACAACCATCGAAGCTAAGACAAATATACTAGCATATTCTCTTAACACAGTTCGTGTTCGTTCCAATTTTTGTTTTGAAATCCAATTTTCCTTTTCTTTTTATAAAAATCTCCTAAAATATCCCCAAACTATTTCTTTAAATCTCACCATATCACAAACTGTTTTTCCTTTTTTTTATTAACAATTCCACTATAAAAATCCTTAAAACTCACTAAAATCTCTCCAAATCCAAAATTTCCTAAATTTCATTAAATCTCTCCAAAGGTAAGAATTTTGAGATATTTTGAGTAAATGATAAAGGTAAAAAATTTTGTAGTCCAAAGACTTTGTGACACCTGACAGGCTGACACTCTCTAAACAAAATTTAGGGTTTATACCTTTTCTTCTGTATACACATATATATAGCTAAACATATCAAGTTCTGTAGCCATCATGGAAATACACGAACGCAGCCGCCTAAAGAGTTCAACGACTTCACAGATCCATTGTTGAAGATCGATGAAGCAAAATCCATAGGCGAGAATGGTGGAAATGGTGATCTCATTTTACTAGCAATACATGTACAAGAAGAAGGAATCTGATTCAGGCAAGACAGTTTTAATTTTCGATAAAATATCAGATATACACTTGTCGTAAACCATTTAAGTTCTATTGATTTAGTTGTTAGCTAAATCTAGACCAAACAAAAACTAAAAGAATTCTCTAATGGTTAGGGAAACGATACAGATTTCAATATAATCGGTTGGTTTTTATTCTTGTTTTATGTGTTTTTTTTATTCTTAAAAGATATGTTATAAATTACTCTGTAGATCTGTGATCAAAGTGGACAGAAACTACGAGCTTTGTCGGGAAAAAGTGACAGAAGTGGTACACTGTGTCAACGGTACGTCTTCTTTTGTTTTGTTTTTATGTTGCCTTGAGACTTTTAATTAGCATAACATCGGTCGATATGGTTAGCGAAATTAACAGTACAGATTCGATTTACTCGGTTGATTTATATTCCTTTATTTTTTTGATATATGGTTAGCTGAATCACGAGTTTTGTTTGAAACTAACCCGTTGAAGCCGCTTGGAGATCTGTTTGAACGTAAGGGCCTTTTGACACGAAGGTAATTCCTTGCTATAACTTTTTTTTGTTTCTTACTGTTTTTTTAGGAAAGGGACAAAGATATACTGTTGTTAATTTGTTGTCTGAAACCATTTAACTTTTATTGATTTCGTTGTTAGACCAAGGAAGCAAACAAAAGTTAAAAGAATTCACTAGCCCCAATGGATTACGATGTTGTTAGCCAAACGATGCAAAACTCAATTTGATCCTGTTAACTTTTGTTCCTGTTTCATATATATGTATTTATCTTAATAGAAATGTTTTTAATTACTCTGCAGAGCTGTGTGATGAAAGTAGACACGAACCTACTAGCTTTGTTGGGAAAAAGGTAACAGAAGTGATGCATTCTGTGAACGGTACGTCTTCTTTTGTCTTGTTTTTTGTTGATATAATACTTTTAATTAATTATCATAACATCTGTCAATTTGGTTAGAAAGAAATTGATTAGATATGAGACTTATTCTATCATCCCATCTATTACGAAGGTGAGGAATCTCAGAAAGTGAGCTTCCAAACTCTTAAGAAGAACATGTTAACTCCTTATTATTTCTATGTTCATGTCCCTACGTTGAGGATAGAAATTTTCATCAACCAATTAGGAGATGAAGAAGATGATGATGGGAACTAAGAGGAGTAGTTCTCCGTTATAGTGACCAATGCATAAGTCGAATCATTTGGCTTCTTTTATTCTGAAATCTTACGATGCCATATACGGTAATTTGTGATGTTTCCCGGTGAGGAAGATTCTTGGGTACCAAGAATATAGAGTGAGTGAAGTCTCAAGTCACATGAACATACTCTTTGATCATATGGTGGATATCAAATCAAGAAACAAGAAAACGAATGTACTATTCCTTGACCACTAGTGATCAAGAAATACTACAATTGTTTTCTTCTTTCATTGTTGTTTGATTCGGTATCGACCACACGTGATCAATGAAGATTAGTTTCGAGGAAGTTCATGCGTCTTCACTCACTCTAATTGTTGTTCCGAAGTATCTTCATCACCAGAAAACATCATACATTACAATGTATGGTCTCGTAAAGTCTCAGAACAAGTTTACTCAAATGATTCGACTTATTATATCCGTTGTGGGATATCGTGTTCATATATAGTAATTCATTTCTGATGTGTTTTTTTTTTGTTGTAGCTGCTTTTATCTGTTAACTCTTAACTCATATTTTAAATGCTTATCCGTTATAGGTCGTTCTGTTCATGTATTATATCAACTTAAAGGGACGTGGCATCACTAGTGAGAGACTATCAGAAGTGACTTTTATTCACACATGATTCTGTCTTTGGAAAAGAGGAGACATCTGAATACACAAAACTAGGCCTCTGAATCTCAAACTCATTCTTAAACAGTTAAACTCATGAAAAACATCCCTTTAGTCTGGATCACTCATGAAACAAACGTTTTAAGAAAACTTGAAACGAGGAAAATACACGAATGGAAAGAATGAGAGCTCATTTTCAGAATAAATGAAAATATTTCTCATCTCTAAAGGCAAGTAATCAAGTTGTGATTATAAATCAGTGTTGCGGATCACCATATACATCTTTAACATAAAGCTCTATCGACTAGAGGAGGGAAAGTATAAAAATTAAGTGTGTGGAACTTAAGTTAGTTGTTCTACTTCAGAAGGGACTCCATGTGGCCGAGACAGCACAAATTCCTTGTTGGAGAAGGAAACAAAGAAAAGGGAATTTATGGACTAACAAAAACTCATTTTCCTGTTCAAGTATGAACTTTATTTATCATTAAAGTTGGAGAAAGAACTAGAAAAACGCAAGCAGATAATTACTCTACTGTTATATATGGACTCTACTCTTATTTATCTTTCTACTTCTTCACCTTTCTATGATGTATGATCGAAATGAACCATGTCATAGTGAAATTGTATTATATTAAGCATTCATAATCTTCTACATGAAGAAGATATCTAGCCTAGAGAAAGATCGGCAAGACTTGCATTCCACTAAGACTTGTTTTTGTTTCTCTAAAAGTTGTTATTCTTACGTATCTTTTACTTCCTCATCTATTTTGCAGTTGACACATGCAGAATCTCTTTTCAAAATCGAAATAATATAACTTGCGTGAAGATTGTAAATAATCTCTTTTCACTATTGATTTATGTTTTTTTTTTTTTTTTTTTTGACAACTGATTATGTTATTTCATAACTTGAAAGATTGTAAATAAATGTATCTGTTTTATTTTGGTTACTGTTGGTGCTTGAGAAAGAGGAATTGGTAAAGTTGTATTTACATAAACTGAATATCATAAACAATTAATATACATTTGATTGCAATATCAAACATCAATTGAGAATCTAGTTTGTTTGATGAGCCTGAAGAACCTATTACTTTATAAGCCATTTAGAACTCTGGTCAATGCTGAATATATTTGTCAATTCATTCTATTTTGGGTGTGTTTCTTTGTCATAGGAGGAGAAAAAATATTTATCCTGAAAACTCAATGTCCAGACTCAAAGGCTAAAGCTCCTATAAAGCATAGAATATATATATGCCCAACGACAACATTTCGTTCGAGAAGCAGTTGGATGTGGTGGTGGAGAGCCGTTAAAAAGAAGGACAAGCTAGCTTCTATGATGGAGAGATCCCATTTCTTTCTTCCCTTCTTTTTCTGGATGGAACATTTCACTCATTGAGAGGCGTTTTTATCCATCCACATATAAAGAATTTGTTTTTTACCTTGCCTGAGTTTTGTAGTTGATGGGTTAAAGGCATATATACTCATAGATCAAAGTTGAGTTTGAGCATGATCTCAATATTTTTGATCACTCCTTGTATATATATTTAATACCACAAACAAGAAAAGATGAAAATGCTTGATTAAGGACAGGCTAATATATACACCAATACTTATTATAGTGATTTGTAATGGTATCTCAATTCGTAATATAATAATTTTCGTTTTCATTAGAGAGATTAAGATTAAGACACTTATATAGGAAGCACAAATGCAAGCTTAGACAGTCTTTACTCAGTCCGCCAAATACATACCAAGTATATAAAGAATTTTTTTTAAAATCTATTATTTTTCTTTATTTTTGTTGCTAAAAGCAAAATTTATATATATTTTTGTTGTTCGTCAAACCAGAATTAGATTGAGCTAATCAAATCAGTACAAAGTGGTTGTTTTAGCCACATCGGCTGATCTACAGAAACAAAATAAAAACAAGAAATATTTCAACCAAAGTTAGCTAGATTATGTGCAACATTATTGCATATTTGCTTAATATAGCAAGATCACGTAGATGAAAACTTGGAGTTCCTTAAATGATTATCCAAAAGTATATTTGATATTTCGCAGCGCTTCATTGACCCGTTGATGATGTCGATTAGAACCTTACAGTCTCCTTCAAAAATACTAAAAGCAAATTTTTATAAAGAGTTTTTTTGTTCGTCAAACCAGAATTAGATTGAGCTAATCAAATCAGTACAAAGTGGTTGTTTTAGGCTTTTAGCCACATCGGCTGATCTACAGAAACAGAATAAAAACAAGAAATATTACAACCAAAGTTAGCTAGATTATGTGAAGCATTATTGCATATTCGCTTATTATAGCAAGATCACGTAGATGAAAACTTGGAGTTCCTTAAATGATTTTCCAAAAGTATATTCGATATTTCGCAGCGCTTCATTGATCCGTTGATGATGTCGATTAGAACCTTACAGTCTCCTTAAAAATAACAAATTTGAATCCCCGAACCGAAACTTTTTGCATAGCCAATATATAATGCATGCTTTTGTCTCAGCTCCTAGTGGGGAAGAAGCATGTTCCAACTTAGTCGAACCCCATGAAAGGGTATGATCACGTATAATCCAATCCATCCAGTTGTGGCCTGAGATGTATTTGTATTGAAACATGCTTCAAAATTTCACTTAATAAACGGTAGAGATGGTCTTGACCATTTTGGTTCCTGAGTTGCAGTTTGTCTTGATTGTATATGCAACAGGCCGCGACTTACAACATTATCAATCCAATCCCTTACTTCTGCTTGTGCTTTTAGAACGATCTTTGATGAGCTTTTTCAAATTTTATTGAAACAAAATTGTTTCATGCTTTCCTAATTCGCCAAAAGAGCCATAGAGGTAGAAGCTTTTGTGTCTGGAATGTCTGTTATCTTAAATTTTTGTTATTGTTAGATGGTGAGATCTTATCTTTTTTTATAGATCTTATCTTTTTTATTGTACTTATCTATCATTTGAGTGTAATCAATCAAAAGATAGTAAATATAATGTGATAAATAGTTTTGATAAAGAAGAGAGCGCCAATCAATTAATGACGGCATAAAAAGTTACGTATAAATCCTAAACCAAAATGATACATATATATCTTATATAATATGAGAAGGTTTTTTTAAACTTTTCCTACCATTGCGACATTTGGCACTCTCTTTTGGTGACATGTGTCCTCCTTCATTTCATTAATGTTTGTTTTAATTTATTTAAAATCCTTAGTTTTGAAAGTTTGTACCTACAATTTAATTCCAAAAAATATATTTTTCTTATCCTATTGATACATTTGACATGTATTTAAATTGAAATTTGTGTCTAATTTGTTTTGCCAAAAAAGATATTTCTCTTATCCTATTGATACATTTGATATGTATTTAAATTGAAATTTGTGTCTAATTTGTTTTGCCAAAATTATTATCTACTTAATCACCACTTATTCATCTGATTCAAAATTATGGATCAGTTAAATTTTAACTTCACAAAATATTAGTACATTTTTAAAACTTCTCATAATATTAGTACATTTGGCATCTATTTTTAAATTTAATTGTTTTCCTCATTTTTCTATCTTACATAATATTTTCATATCTCCATAATATACATTTCTAATCTTTTCTAATTTGTCTCTTTTTTTTTCTTCTTTCCAATCTAATTTTTTTTTAAAAAAAATCTTATAACACCACTTTATTCTCACATTTTACAACTCCAAGTTGGAGTATTTATTTATAAAACATTAAATCTAATTAATTTTAGAGTGTAAATTAATACTCTAAATATTGACTCCAATTATTCTACTTCTATATATTACCCACATGTGAAGCTAAAAAAACTATTGTAGAGTTTTTGATTTTCTCAGTCCATTCTTTTATTTTTTATTGACTTTTAGTTGCTTTCTCTTTATTTCAGGCTATCGTCCACATCGTAAAAATATCTACAAAAGTTTTCTCATTTGGTGTTCAAGTTAGGTTTGTGATTTCATATGGTGTTCAAGTTAGGTTCACCAACACCATTAGTTCTACATAAAAGTGTTCTATTTTTTTTAAAGTTCTATTTTTAATTGTTTCTCTATTTTTCAACTCACCAATAAGATTTATATACATACACTGAGAAAATTTATATCTATTATTATGGTCAGTTAAAGTGTAATTATAAATTTAAGTATTTAGATAAATGGCATTACATTATATTTATTAAATTTTTTACTCTTATGATCTATATGTATTCATAAAGTTGAAAACCATAAGTTTGTTAAACAATTTATGATATAAATTGAAAAACCATTTATGTAATTATTCTCGACATCACTTATCAAAAAGTTAAGAGTTTGTTTTCAAATTTATGAATACTTAAAGCTGTTTCAAGATGATTTTGTTCTTGAATACGTAAAACTCATGGGATCATGAGTCATTCTTTATTTGATAGTTTATGCAATTCTTTATTTCTTTTACATAATTACTCAACGTTTGAGAGGGATCGACGTTTGAGTTTCATATAGCTCGAGTAAGTAGTTTTTATTTTATTTTTAATATTGTATAACATTTGACTGACTATGTTTTGAATTCAATTTTTTTTAGTCAATCATACAAATTAAGTAAGAAATAAAGATCATATGAAAGAATATAAAATTTGTATTTATTTTTATCAAAATTTCCATAAAACCAACCCAATGAAATTCAACCAAAAAAATTAAAAAGTTGCACCAAAGATTTTTTTTTAATCTATCCTCATGGGTTTTTTGAAAAG
Organism: Arabidopsis arenosa; assembly: GCA_905216605.1. Lineage (NCBI taxonomy): Eukaryota > Viridiplantae > Streptophyta > Magnoliopsida > Brassicales > Brassicaceae > Arabidopsis > Arabidopsis arenosa. The sequence continues at coordinate 16,841,501 of LR999451.1, forward strand.
AATTATGTTTGCTAAGGGTAATTGCATATAATATCATAATTGACTAATTCAGTTAAAACCTAACATGCCATTAAAGTATTTAGATAAACGGCATTACATTATATTTATTAAATTTTTGTACTCTTATGACCTATATATATATATACAAAGTTTATAAAATGGCATTTTGTTTTTCAAACAATTGAATTTTTATATATATATCAAAACTGAACTAAATTTTTTTAATATAAACTTTCAAAGTGAAATTTTTTATTATATCATCTGAAGTCATTTTCCTAAATTAAATATGATTATAATTAAGTGTAACATATATATTTGTTTTTTGTGCATAGGCTGATTCAATTTAACTTAGGTTTGGGCCAGGCCCATTATAAGAGAAACCAGAGACTGTTTTGCCAATGAATCGACATCAGAGTTATGCAAACGGCGAATGAAACTAAACGAAATAACATCAAAGATAGAAGATAAATTCAGGATATCAAAAAGAATCCCATGAAGCTCCTTGTGTTGAAGCTCCGATTTTAATGCTTTGACTAGCTGTGCTGAGTCGGAAGCGAGAGAGAGATGTGAAAAACCCAGATTAACATATATAAAATATGTTTTTGCTCATTTGGACCACCTTGCTATTTTATTAAATTTAATCATTATCACAAATTATTTCAATTTTTCTTTAATTTTTAACATATATAGATAAAATTTAGCAAACAAAAATAATAAATATGATTATTTTTTACCTTTGATCTCCTAATTTTATTATGGATTATATGGATATAATATCTAAAGCTTATTGTCGAGGGCAAGTCATGAGATCAGGAAGATCTACCTTCTGATGAGATCCAACGAGGGAAAACGGCCAATATCAACCCCAATTATCAACTCGAACCCACATAAATTTCAAATAACAAACCTGAACTATGTAATCGTTAGCCAATTTTAACATATACCTGTTATTAAATAATGTAACAAACCTGAATTATTAAACCTTTAGCCAATTGAATAAAAGGAATGATTCAGATACAAAAGAACAGATAATTACGACTTAACAATTCTAATCGACATTAACAAATACAAAAAAAAAACTGTGTTGAAATTGGATAACGGTTAGATAGTTTAGGTTTGTTTTTTAAAAATTGTATGAGTTCGGGTTGATAAGTGCAGGGGGTCAGAGTTTGGGATGAAAAAAGCCGCATAGAAATAGTTGGAGTTGATTTTGGCCATTTTCCCGATCCAAGGATCATGAATCAACAAACAAGAGACTGTACGATGAGGTATGATATATATATTTCCACAATAAAATATTTTATGTAAATTAAGAAAAAATAGTGGTATATATTTATGTCATACCATATTGAATAAAAAAAGAGCAGAATTTATTTTTTTGAGCAATTCACAAAAGTAAGGAACATAAAAGTTAATATTTTAAAAGATTATTTTCAAAAAACTATATTAATAATCGAACGTATTACTTTAATACAAATTTTATTATTATTCAGAATTAATATTAAATATATAACCCACGCATCGCGTGGGCAGCTTTCTAGTATATATATATATATTAATATTTTTAATTCATAATTTTTTCATATTTGCATATTTTTAATAATAAAAAATTGTGTCTTACGATATAGATATATTTTATATTGTAATGTATTCACACAGTTTAATATTCAGACCCTTATTACATTTTCACTGTTTTTCACCACTACATATTTTATTACTCTAATTCACAATTAAATCCTTTTTGACAATAGAATTCATACATTTTCAAATAGTTTGTTGTAAGAAAATATTTTGAAACTAAAATCATTTAGAAAATTATTAAAATTACATATTATTCATCTATTTTATAGAACCATTTTGTGAGCAAAAAAACAAAAGAAAGACAGGAATAAAATAGAAAATTAAAAGAAAATAATAATTATATAGTATTTTCTGAAATAAAGAGAGTTTAGGATAAGATATATTGAGTAAATAAAAATGGTAAGAAATCTTGTTGTCCAAAGATGTTGTGACACCTAACATGGATGACACACACTAAAAAAAGGTAATTAGGGTTTTGGACACCTTTTCTTCAGTGTATATATATATATAGCAAAACATATCAGATTCTGTAGTCATCCTGGAAAGACACGAACGTAGCCGCCTAAACTTCTCTAACTCATTGTTGAAGATCGATGAAGCAGATCCGAAGGCGAGAATGGTGGTAATGAAGATCTCATTTTACTAGCACATGTAAGAGAAGAAGGAATCAATTCTGGCAAGAAACTATTAATTTTTGATCAAATATCTGATATACTTGTCTCAAACCATTTAGCCTTTATTGATTTATTTGTAAGATCTAGACCAAGCAAGCAAACAAAAGCTAAAAGAATTTCCAATGGTTCAAACTGTCGATATGGTTAGCGAAATTAACGGTACAGATTTGATTTAATTGGTTGATTATTATTCCTTTTTTTTGTTTTATATTTTTAACTGAATCACGAGTTTTGTTTGACACTAACAAGTTGAAGCCGCTTGGAGATCTGCTTGAACGGGAGGGCCTTTTGACACAAAGGTAATTTCTTGCTATAACTTTTTTTCTTTTCTTACTGTTTAATTAGTGAAGGGACAAACATATACATTGATCGTTGTTAATTTGTTGCATGGGTTTAGAATATAACAAGAGTTTAAGTCGGGTGAAGAGTATTGGGCGTTAGAAAGAAAGCTTTTATCATGCTCTTTCAATCAAACATTATAAAGAACTCAAGAAGAGTTGGGTAAATTGGTTCCGTTTATTGTTATCAAACATTGTGCTGTTTGGTTATTTAAAATACATTTGCTCATATGGTTTCCTCTGTATCTTTATAGATTTGTCTCGAAGATGTGATGAGAGCAATTCATTTGAAGTCCTTTGATTACAGGGTGTTGAATCTTCTACTATACAAGGTACATTCACGTGCCTTTTTTTTTCTTCGTAATGTTTAAGTTCTATTCAATTCACTTCTCGACTCTGATGTACTGTCTTAAACCATTTAACTTTTATTGATTTAGTTGTTAGGCCAAGCAAGCAAACAAAACTAAAAGAAATCTCACATAGTTAGGGAAACGATACAGATTTCAGTATAATTGGTTGGTTTTTATTCTTGTTTTATATGTCTTTTTTTATATATTCTTAAAAGATATGTTGTAAATTTCTCTTTAGATTTGTGATCAAAGTGGACAGACACTACGAGTTTTGTCGGGAAAACGTGAAAGAAGTATACACTGTGTCAACGGTATGTCTTTCTTTTTTTTTTGTTGATTTGAGACTTTTAATTAGCATAATATCTGTCAAGTTGGTCAGATAGAAATTGATTAGATAAAAGACTATTTTTGTTTTGTTTTTTTTTTCTTTTTGATATGAGACTTATAATTGATTAGATAAAAATTTATGTCTTTCAAATGTTAAATTCATTAGTGATTCACATATGGGTGAACAATCTCAACGTAACTTTATTAATCAATATATAAAAACTCAATACAAATTTATGCCTAAACGGCATATTTATACAAAATCCAAAAACCTTAAAAATATCCTAAAACAATTAATGGAATTTATTCCATGAGAAAGGAATGTGGTTACAGTCTGTGCTACTGAAACTTCAACTAAACCAGCGACTCACTGTTGAACAAGGCCATTAATGAGACTCATGTTCCATGAGTAATTAAGCATCAGTCAAGATATTTTAGTCATTCCCGAATATGAAGATGGTCCATTGGTTGTGCGCTTGTGCCACATGGATTAGTGTTTCGAGGAGCCACATGGATTGTAAAGTCACTAAGAACTGTATAGCACTCCACCTCTAGGAGCAAAGGACTTCTCCTATCATCCCGTCTACTGCACGAGACGTTAAACTATGACAGTTGAATCGAAGAAAATGAATTTCAGAAAGTGAACTTCCAAACTCTTGAGAAGAACTACACAAATTTCACTCCTTATTATTTCTAGGTCCATGTCCATATACGCTTAGGATATAAATTTTCATGAACCAATTAGGATATGAAAAGATGCTGATGAAAACTAAGAGGAGTAGTTTTCGGTTGTAGTGACCAATGCATAAGTCGAATAGTTTGGATAATCTTTCTCTGAGATCTTACGATGCCAGATGCGGTAATGTGTGATGTTTCCCAGTACGGAAGATTCTTCGGAACCAATAATTAGAGGGAGTGAAGTCTCATGAACATCAATGAAGATCATTGATCATCCGGTGGATATCGAATCAAGCAACAACAAAACAAGAAAGCAAATGTAGAATTATATGACATTTAGGATATACTAAGCTTACATTACATCTTAGAAGGCAATGCAAGATCATCAAGCATGTTCAAAGACAATGAACAATGATCCTTCACTTCTTGTGTGTAGCAAATTTTGTTTAACGATTCCTCTACGCATCTCTAATGGAAGACCAATAAGAGGACCAAAAAAAATTTAGTTTCTAAAATCTTTTTAGCTTTCTCCACGTTTTCGATAGTGTTATGTACTTCTTTTTTTTTTTTTACCTTTAGAAGCTTCTGAGCTAAGAGAGGACTACAACAAAGTACATATACTCTTCTGTATCTCATAACATTCATCAGATCATTTGGTCTATCGTAGCACAATATCACTTGTTCAAGATTCGGCATTGTGTATAGGAAGTGTTTGACCTGCTCGATCTCCTCCTATATATTTTCATCATCATCACAAATTTCACCAAAGTTAAATATCTTTAGAACCTTCACTGGACTTGGTAATAGATAATTACGAACGAAAAATTCCCCACAATCATCCAAACAATTGCACAAGCACCCATCCTCGTCGTCACATCTTTTAGTATATTTGTGATGCAGTCCCTGAAATATAAAAGGAAACTGTTTCAAAATTTATTTCTGTGTAAAAGCATGTCAATTATTAATGGGAAAAATGTGTATGCTACTTCGAAGATGAGGGTTTCCAGATTTGGAGAATTCTTGAGTAGATCTTGTAGTGATTCCCATTCTACACATAGTTAACTGCATTAAGTTGTTGAATACCGGTATTGTTTCACTGCAGTCAATAACTACCTGAAACAAAAACCAAATTAACTATATCCTCACTAACAAATTGACAATTGTCAACTTTTATTAAAAATGATGGGACTTACCTTAAGAGTATCAGAAGACAAGTAGAGGATCTTAATATTGCATATTCCCATGAGAAAGTTTTTCAAACTGTTCTTGTCTTTGGATTCCAAAGTAAGTTCTTCTGAACATGTTAGATATATGATCTGATTAGGTGTCGTTCAAAGTCCGAGAATAGCTTCAACAAGCGAATCAAAACTTGCTTGTTGAACTTATCAGCTATACTATCAGAATATTATAGATAGACCAAATTTGGATTATCAAATGACAATGAGACATTATCATTATCCTCATCAACATCTTCAACCTCATAAAAAGTTTCAGAATAAAAAAACTTTAGTCTCTTGAGGGTTGGGATAAATACGATCACAAAACAAGGTTGAGGTTCCAAATAGTTCCAGTTCCAGTTCCAGTTCAAATTAATTAGTACTAACTCTTCGAGCACATGACATCCATATAGAAGCTTGTTAAACGTTTGTACAAAATCTCGACTTTGATGACTCTTTATATTTCCATCCTCCAATGACTTACAAAGAGAGGAGAAAGAGTTCTGAAAATTTTTATGCATTTCGTGGATAATGTCTTGGCTTTGAAAGCAAAAGCTCAAGCTCCATTGAACAGATTCCACGTTAAACGTGAAGATGTTGTTGATCAATATTGGGTGTTTAAATGGATATCCAAAGTGTTGAAACGTGGTGCGTTAGATTTTGATGTTCGCATTAGATGGAAATAGAAAGAGTCATCAAAGTCAAGATTTGGTATAAAAGTTTAACAAGCTTCTATCTAGATGTCATGGGTTCGAAGAGTTAGATTAATTTGAAGTGGAACTAGAACTGTTTGGAACCTCCACCATGTTCCGTGATCGTGTTTATTCCAAGCCTTAAGAGGCTGAAGTTTTTGCGTTCTGAAACTATTTATGCGGTTGAAAATGTTGATGAGGTTAATGAGAATGTGTCACTGTCATTTCATAATTCAAATCTGGTCTACCTAGAATATTCTGATAGTAGGCTGATAAGTATCATCAAGTGAGTTTTGATTCGCTTGTTGAAGCTAGTCTCGGACTTTGAATGACACCTGATCAGATCATACATGTAACATGTTCAAAAGGACTTACATTGGAACCCAAAGACAAGAATAGTTTGAAAAACCTTCTCATGGGAATATGTAATATTAAGATCCTCTACTTGTCTTGTGACACTCTTAAGGTCAGTCCCATCTTTTTTTTGATGAAAGTTGATAATTAACAATTAGCTAGTGATGATATAGTTAACTTTGTTTATTGTTTAGGTACTTAATGACTTCAGTGAAACAATACCGGTAATCAACAACGTGATGCAGTTAACTATTATACCATGTGTAGAGTGGGGATCACTGCCAGGTCTACTCAAAAATTATCCAAATCCAGAAACCCTCGTCTTCGAAGTAGCATACAGATTCTTGACATTAACAACTAACATGCTTTTACACAAAAATAATTTTTGGGACGGTCTCCTTTTATGTTTCAAGGACTGGATCACGAATATACTAAAAGATGTGACGACGGGGATCGGTGCTTGCGCAAATGTCTGGATGATTGTGGGGGGGGGGGGGGGGGGGGGATTGTCATTTGTAATTGTCTATTATCAAGTCTGGTGAAAGTTCTTAAGATATTTAAGTTTGGTGACATTTGTGATGACGAAAAAGACATAGAGGAGCAGATCGAGCAGGCCAAGCACTTCCTAAAGACAATGTCGAATCTTGAATAAATGATACTGTGCTACGATACACCAAATGATCTGATGATACCATTAGAAATTACTTTTATTCACCCATATGATTCTTAAACTCATGAAAAACTTCCTTTAGTCTGGACGAAACAAGTGTTTTTAGGAGAAACAAACTTTTTTCTAAAACTTGAAACGTGGGAAATGAAACAAACGTGGAAAATCATCTCATTTTCATATATATTAAATGAAAAAAAATTTCATGTCTGTGAAGTCAAGTAATCAATTTGTGATTGTAAATTAATATTATAGGTCACTCCATATATAAAACATAAAGCTCCATCTATTTAATGAAGATAACTACAAAAAAAAACACAAGTGTCGTGGAACTTAAAATAGTTATTTTACTTCAGAAGGGACACCTAGTGGTTAGGACGCCACACAAATGCTTTTTGGAGAAGCAAATAAAGAAAAGGACAAGCACTAACATATATTTGCCTAACGACAACATTTCGTTGGAGAAGTAGTTGAATGAGGTGATGGAGCAAGTTCTGGAGCAAATTGTGAAATTATTGTGATGTTTGTGACATGTAAAAATTGTATATTTGTTGAGTTCATACAATACGTTAAAACCATGAAGACTAGCACTAATATTGTTATCCTATCAAGAACCCATAACATTCACTAATATGTTCACATGCATTCTTGTGATGGATAAAATAAAACCATACTACCATTTATTAATTTTTATGCTGATAGTTGGTTTTTGTTATTAAAAAAAATGACGGTATTTGTTTACATTCTGACACAATTGTTGACTATTGTGATCATGTTACAAAAAGAAAAAAATGGACTAAATAGAAGATGATCATTGAAATGGACGAAAATATACAGTGAAGACATACAGTCAATTCATTTGCTCTACATTATGAATTTAAGGTAATTAAGTCATCGAGTCCACCCACTATGTTTAATTATGTATACATACCAAGTATATAAAGATTTTTTAACAAAAAAATGTAGAAATATATATATATATATATATATAAATTTATATATATATATATATATATATATATTGTAATGTTTGTTTGTATTACTAAAAGGAGAGTTTATGAAGATACATCTACTCAATTTCATGAAGCCCAATAGATAGCTAACCATGAAAATCAAATATCATTATTGAACCAACATGATCATATTAACATATATACATTTTATTGTGAAAATAATTCGAATGGAAATTAATCTTATCTAATATGAGAAGTTTTTTTTTTTAACTCAACCTAACATTATGACATTTAGCACTCTTTTAAGGGGACACATGTCCTCATCTATTTCTATTTTGTCTCTTTAAATTTATTTCATCTCATAAGTTTTAAAAATTTATATCAATCTTAATACTAAAAATTCATATTTCTCTTATAGCCAATTGGTACACTTGACATGTATTTTCAAATCTAAATTTTTATCTAATTTGTTTTGGCAAAAAATATTTTCAAATAACAATCACATAGTTGATACATCTACTTCACATAATTTTCTTACGTTTTATTTGATTTTCATTCATTACCTAAAGTAAAATTAAAGATCATTTACCAATTAAGATAATCTTAATCACATAATCTGTTATATATGTCTATTATATACATAAAGAAAATATGTTTTGTTTAAATGATAATTTAGTTAAAAATATGGTGTTTTTGGAAGTTCCAACACTTTGTTAGAAGACCATTTAAGAAATAAAACACAATTTACGGCATATTAATACTTCATAATATAACCGTAACTCCTATGATTTTTTTTCGTCGAAATGGTAATTATACTAATGAATTAAAAGAGTCATGATACAATTGTGCGGTGAGCCATGATGGGGGGGTACAAACAATCAGAGAAAAAGGAAGTATTTAAACATCCACGTTTTGCTAATAGGTGGGCTGTCTCATTACAAAGTCTTTTAGTAAAAAGAAAGCGTATGTGAAGAAACTTCATAGCCCAGAAATAGATATCATGGTGAATGCCATATATTGAGATATCATATGACTACTGTCTGTTGCATATCTTAATAAGTTCCTCACAATCTCTTTTGAAGATAATCGATTGAAAGCCTCTGATCCACGTCTGTTGCATCGCTGTAATGGTGAGATGGCTGTATAGAGACGTGATGCTCCCCAACTTCTTGCGCTGCCATTGTTGTCTCGCAAAACTCAACCCCCTGTTGCATTGTTTGTGATTGGATCGAATCCTGCATCAAAATTACACTTGATAAAGCCTATAGGTGTACGTTTCCAAAACTGGTCCATTATGTGTGGAGTCCGTGAATGATTTTTTGCATGTTCTCATTGTATAGTGGTGATCCATTCGGTAACGTCAGCTTGTGCCTTTAGAACTACCTCTGTCGGGCTTTCCCTTGCTTTTCGAAAAATGTAGTTGTTCCTAGACTTCCAGATGTGTCATAGTAACCATAAACCCTATGATATTTGCGTAAAAAACACACAAAAAAATGTAACACCCGTCCCGCCATATAGGCCAAGACAGGATGTTATTCATCCGATCTTGCCAAAACGTTTTCTTTAAACTTCTCTCACGAACAAAACATTGAACAACAACTCAAGACGCTTATTCACCTGAGGAAAAAGGGAAAAAAGGGTGAGTAAAGAATACTCAGTGAGGGGAATCAACTCTGACCACTGAAACATAGAACATTTTCTTAAGCTATACAACCATCATCATAACATATAAACTTAAACACTAGGAATCACATAACATACCTTACTTACTAAACAAAACAACATTTATGACATTCATCTTAACCACATAACCATACATATACATCGCTAGGTCCAGTCATCCTCGTGATGACTAGAACCTCCTGAGTGGAGGCTGGCCCTCGTGGCTCAGACACTTCCATTCCGGGCTCTTCAGCCGTTCTTGACCAGCTGTTAACCCGTCGGTCCATCACTTTCCATCATTCATACATATTCATAATCATACTTAACATTCTCATACATAACATTACATTATCAAACATCATACTAACACATCAAACTCAACAATCATCAAGTCACATATCATCACATAATCTTATCCTATACAATCAGATCTAAGCCTACATATCATGCGTTAAGAAAAATAACAAAAGAAAATGATACTATGCTTCGCAAATACCACCCTCACCTTAGCCTAGTTCAAGATGAATAACATCTCTCGACTCCTATCTCCTTTAGACAAACTTAATGTCTTAACTGCAACCACATCCTCCTTAGCTCTACTGTGGTTCTACATCAACCAAGACATTACTCCAAGAGTCATGAAAGCTCCTGCAAAGTTTCAGCTCAAACCGAGCTCGTTTACCCAACCAACAACACAAACTCGTCACAATTTACTTCACATAAAACTGTCTCGGAAACATATGCATAGACCAAGAACTAACCGTTAAAATGGAATCCCACCATTGAATAATGAGCCTGTAGTATCATGAACCTCTCCACCAAATTTCGTCCCGATCGGAATGGTTTATGACCTCCAGACGTTCCCTCGAAGAAGCCATTACGAAACTGTTGTCTGCAGTTGCTTGTCCTGGAAGAAACATGCATAGCTTCTCGAATATAAACTCGATTCAAGCTCCGTCAGTTTCTGTGGATTCTTGACATTGTGATCTTTCCAGGGATGCCTTACTTGTGATCAGATTCTATCTGGTTCAACGAGAATTATCTCTGTAAAACCACTTCTTGAAACTGTTCTCCCTCTTTCCTTTTCTTTCTTTCTTTGCTTGTGTCTTGCTTTGCCTTGGCTCATCTGCTCTCATCTTCATCATCTTCAGTTCCCATTAATATCACAACCAATTCTCTGTTTCCTAATGATCTACACGTGGTGGTGATGGTGATCTTTCTTCGTCCATGAAGTCTCCTCCATCTCCTCTTTTCTTTCCTTTTCTCTTCCTTTCTCTTCTCCGATCTAGTTTGGCTCCTTCTCTCTGATGGATCTGTTGGCCACATCTCAACCTTTTCTCTTCTTTGATGGCTCGGGTCTGGTTCACAAACTCACCACAATCTCTTTCTTCTCCACCACTCCACCATTCGTCTCAAGACGATGGCTCAAGATGGAGGCAACAACAAGATGCAACTATGGTGTGCCTGCTCTTAATTTAGGGTTTATGAGGGAGACAAAGAAGGCGATAAATACACATATACACGTGATGCATCTCACACATACACCAAACCTTTTTTTCTAATTGGATTTTCATGGGCTTACTTGCTCAATTGTAACAAAAGAAATAGGGTGGGTTCAAGTTAATGGGGTTTGGGGTGTTTCAAAAAACCTCCCATGATATCAAACAGCCCACTAATTTATAAAGAAAACAGATTTGATAGTTTGGGATGAAACGCCCACGATTCATCCTTTAGCTTTTAAATATCCATGACTCATCGCGTGGGTCTTCTTTGAGGACAAGAAAATGTGGGATATTTTATCTCAAAAATGATTCACAAACAATAACAAAAAAATTCGTTGGTAAGCCTTTTTTTGGTGGTGATTTCAAACAAATTCTACATGTATATATAAAAATAATTATATATAAATATATTTCAATGATCATACATATAACTTAAGAAGGAAAATATTTAGTTTTAACATTACATACACAAATAAAGTGTACAATAACACCTCACTTTTCGATATTTCGGTTGTATTAAATTCCTACATTAACTAATTAATTGAAAAAGAAAAGAAAAACAAAAAGACAAAGGCCAAACTTTATAACGTATGAGAGTCATGATAAAGGGAGTAAATTGGGAATAAACATCACATATTCTACTAATCCTCATTGTTATAAAATGACCCACAATTTTACTCTTTCTTTATTCCAATAACTAGATCCTGACCCGCACATACGTGCGGAGTTTTATATTTTAAGACATTTATTATAATAAATTTTAATTTAATTTAGATTATTTTGTTGTTTTTATAATATATATTATAATGTACACATAAAATTTTATTTTTTGTTTATGATACAATAGCTAAAATTGTAATTAATAAGACAAAGTTTGGACTTTGAAACTGAAGAGTAGATATTTTGTTTTTGTGTTTGTGAACATTAAAATAAAATATATATATATATATATATATATAATTATTTGTTTGGTGTTTCCAAAAACTTTGGCACACAAATTTATTTTCTATCTGATTTGTTACAAATTTAGAATAGAATGTACAGTTAACAAAATATTTTACGTTATATTTAAATCATTTTGTAACTGTTTAAAAAAAATAAAAACTAAAACTGGTTTTGGTGAACAAAAATAATTTGAACATTTGTTGAGGTAAGATGTATAATTGTTAAAATAGAAATGTTTAATTTTGAAAGAAACATGAAAATTTAAAATATGTACAATAACTGTATGGTAATGCAACATTATTGATTTAAAAGTTCAATATAAAATATATCCAATTGCCCATGATCCACGGGTCTTTTGCTTTCAAGTTAGGATTTTGCCTTTTAACGATTTTTCCCATTTATTTTTTTATTGTAATTATCCTAATGGCATTCCATGTAATTTCTTACAACTTAAAGGTTTTTTATAATTTAGTGATTCCCAATTAATAGTATAGATACCAAATAAATATTACAAAGTTTATAATATTGTGTTTTGATCTCTTTTTCCTATAAGATCATGGTCTCACACAAGCTTTGATCTCTTTATTCCACAAATATTGTGTTCGACAGTGTTGTAATCCACTTCAGCGGCTACAAGATTAAATGGTTCGTGACCTCCAACTTCTTAGTTCTTTATCTGGTTACACATTTTTTGAACATTTTTTTTTTGTCTTGGTGCAGGGTGCAGAAAGGTTGAGTATGTTTCATGAACAATTATCTAAAGTCTTATAATTCATTTTCCTATTTATTTTTTTGGCATTTGAATCGATGATCTAAAATTTGTTGTTTTTAAAAATTTGTTGAATCAATTTATGTTTTGTTAATCTCTGTACATTTTCTATACCCAATTATAAACACGAGATCTAGTCATATTTGAATCCAAAAACACTAACCAATCATCTTATTGCTTCTAAAATCTTTGTGGGTGTGGCCGAAGTCCTATGAGTTTTCGGTTTTGGAGCTTCTGAACGGAAAAAACACTACTTTAGCTTACGGGATCCGGTTGCGTTTCTAGTTCTTATACCTAATCATAAACACGAGATCTAGTCACATTTGACTCCAAAAACACTAACCAAGCTTCTTATTGCTTCTCAAATCTTTGTGGGTGTGGCCGAAGTCCTATGAGTTTTCGGTTTTGGAGCTTCTAAACGGAAAAACACTACTTTAGCTTACGGGATCCGGTTGCGTTTCTAGTTCTTATACCTAATCATAAACACGAGATCTAATCACATTTGACTCCAAAAACACTAACCAAGCTTCTTATTGCTTCTCAAATCTTTGTGGGTGTGGCCGAAGTTCTATGACTTTTCGGTTTTGGAGCTTCTAAACGGAAAAACACTACTTTAGCTTTTAGGATCCAGTTGCGGTTCTAGTGCTTATACCCAATCATAAACATGAGGACTAGTCATATTTGACTCCAACAACACTAATAAAGCTTCTTATTTCTTCTCAAATTTTTGTGAGTGTAACCGAAGTCCAATGAGTATTCGGTTTTGGAGCTTCTAAATGGAAAAACACTACTTTAGCTTTTGGGATCCAGTTGCGGTTCTAGTTCTTATACTCAATCATAAACACGAGATCTAGTTATATTTGACTCCAAAAACACTAACCAAGCTTCTTATTGCTTCTCAAATCTTTGTGGGTGTGGCCGAAGTCTTATGACTTTTCGGTTTTGGAGCTTCTAAACTGAAAAACACTAATTTAGCTTTTGGGATCCGGTTGCGGTTCTAGTTCTTATACCCAATCATAAACACGAGATCTTAGTCATATTTCACTCTTAAAACACTAACAAAGCTTCTTATTGCTTCTCAAATATTTGTGGGTGTGGCCGAAGTCTTATGAGTTTTCGGTTTTGGAGCTTCTAAACGGAAAAACACTACTTTAGTTTAAGGGATCCGGTTGCGGTTCTAGTTCTTATACCCAATCATAAACACGAGATCTAGTCATATTTGACTCCAAAAACACTAACCAAGCATCTTATTGCTTCTCAAATCTTTGTGGGTGTGGCCGAAGTCCTATGAGTTTTCGGTTTTGGAGCTTCTAAACGGAAAAACACTACTTTAGCTTACGGGATCCGGTTGCGTTTCTAGTTCTTATACCTAATCATAAACACGAGATCTAGTCACATTTGACTCCAAAAACACTAACCAAGCTTCTTATTACTTCTCAAATCTTTGTGGGTGTGGCCGAAGTCCTATGAGTTTTCGGTTTTGGAGCTTCTAAACGGAAAAAACACTACTTTAGCTTACGGGATCCGGTTGCGTTTCTAGTTCTTATACCTAATCATAAACACGAGATCTAGTCATATTTCACTCTTAAAACACTAACAAAGCTTCTTATTGCTTCTCAAATATTTGTGGGTGTGGCCGAAGTCTTATGAGTTTTTGGTTTTGGAGCTTCTAAATGGAAAAACACTGCTTTAGCTTACGGGATCCGGTTGCAGTTCTAGTTCTTATACCCAATCATAAACACGAGATCTAGTCATATTTGACTCCAAAAACACTAACCAAGCATCTTATTGCTTCTCAAATCTTTGTGGGTGTGGCCGAAGTCCTATGAGTTTTCGGTTTTGGAGCTTCTAAACGGAAAAACACTACTTTAGCTTTACGGGATCCGGTTGCGTTTCTAGTTCTTATACCTAATCATAAACACGAGATCTAGTCACATTTGACTCCAAAAACACTAACCAAGCTTCTTATTGCTTCTCAAATCTTTGTGGGTGTGGCCGAAGTCCTATGAGTTTTCGGTTTTGGAGCTTCTGAACGGAAAAAACACTACTTTAGCTTACGGGATCCGGTTGCGTTTCTAGTTCTTATACCTAATCATAAACACGAGATCTAGTCACATTTGACTCCAAAAACACTAACCAAGCTTCTTATTGCTTCTCAAATCTTTGTGGGTGTGGCCGAAGTCCTATGAGTTTTCGGTTTTGGAGCTTCTAAACGGAAAAACACTACTTTAGCTTACGGGATCCGGTTGCGTTTCTAGTTCTTATACCTAATCATAAACACGAGATCTAGTCACATTTGACTCCAAAAACACTAACCAAGCTTCTTATTGCTTCTCAAATCTTTGTGGGTGTGGCCGAAGTCCTATGACTTTTCGGTTTTGGAGCTTCTAAACGGAAAAACACTACTTTAGCTTTTAGGATCCAGTTGCGGTTCTAGTTCTTATACCCAATCATAAACATGAGATCTAGTCATATTTGACTCCAACAACACTAATAAAGCTTCTTATTTCTTCTCAAATTTTTGTGAGTGTGGACCGAAGTCCTATGAGTATTCGGTTTTGGAGCTTCTAAATGGAAAAACACTACTTTAGCTTTTGGGATCCAGTTGCGGTTCTAGTTCTTATACTCAATCATAAACACGAGATCTAGTCATATTTGACTCCAAAAACACTAACCAAGCTTCTTATTGCTTCTCAAATATTTGTGGGTGTGGCCGAAGTCTTATGACTTTTCGGTTTTGGAGCTTCTAAACTGAAAAACACTAATTTAGCTTTTGGGATCCGGTTGCGGTTCTAGTTCTTATACCCAATCATAAACACGAGATCTTAGTCATATTTCACTCTTAAAACACTAACAAAGCTTCTTATTGCTTCTCAAATATTTGTGGGTGTGGCCGAAGTCTTATGAGTTTTCGGTTTTGGAGCTTCTAAACGGAAAAACACTACTTTAGTTTAAGGGATCCGGTTGCGGTTCTAGTTCTTATACCCAATCATAAACACGAGATCTAGTCATATTTGAATCCAAAAACACTAACCAAGCATCTTATTGCTTCTCAAATCTTTGTGGGTGTGGCCGAAGTCCTATGAGTTTTCGGTTTTGGAGCTTCTAAACGGAAAAACACTACTTTAGCTTACGGGATCCGGTTGCAGTTTCTAGTTCTTATACCTAATCATAAACACGAGATCTAGTCACATTTGACTCCAAAAACACTAACCAAGCTTCTTATTGCTTCTCAAATCTTTGTGGGTGTGGCCGAAGTCCTATGAGTTTTCGGTTTTGGAGCTTCTAAACGGAAAAACACTACTTTAGCTTACGGGATCCGGTTGCGTTTCTAGTTCTTATACCTAATCATAAACACGAGATCTAGTCACATTTGACTCCAAAAACACTAACCAAGCTTCTTATTGCTTCTCAAATCTTTGTGGGTGTGGCCGAAGTCCTATGAGTTTTCGATTTTGGAGCTTCTAAACGGAAAAACACTACTTTAGCTTACGGGATCCGGTTGCGTTTCTAGTTCTTATACCTAATCATAAACACGAGATCTAGTCACATTTGACTCCAAAAACACTAACCAAGCTTCTTATTGCTTCTCAAATCTTTGTGGGTGTGGCCGAAGTCCTATGACTTTTCGGATTTGGAGCTTCTAAACGGAAAAACACTACTTTAGCTTTTGGGATCCAGTTGCGGTTCTAGTTCTTATACCCAATCCTAAACATGACGTCTAGTCATATTTGACTCCAACAACACTAATAAAGCTTCTTATTTCTTCTCAAATTTTTGTGGGTGTGGCCGAAGTCCTATGAGTATTCGGTTTTGGAGCTTCTAAATGGAAAAACACTACTTTAGCTTTTGGGATCCAGTTGCGGTTCTAGTTCTTATACTCAATCATAAACACGAGATCTAGTCATATTTGACTCCAAAAACACTAACCAAGCTTCTTATTGCTTCTCAAATCTTTGTGGGTGTGGCCGAAGTCTTATGACTTTTCGGTTTTGGAGCTTCTAAACTGAAAAACACTAATTTAGCTTTTGGGATCCGGTTGCGGTTCTAGTTCTTATACCCAATCATAAACACGAGATCTTGTCATATTTCACTCTTAAAACACTAACAAAGCTTCTTATTGCTTCTCAAATATTTGTGGGTGTGGCCGAAGTCTTATGAGTTTTTGGTTTTGGAGCTTCTAAACGGAAAAACACTGCTTTAGTTTACGGGATCCGGTTGCGGTTCTAGTTCTTATACCCAATCAAAAACACGAGATCTAGTCATATTTGAATCCAAAAACACTAACCAAGCATCTTATTGCTTCTCAAATCTTTGTGGGTGTGGCCGAAGTCCTATGAGTTTTCGGTTTTGGAGCTTCTAAACGGAAAAACACTACTTTAGCTTACGGGATCCGGTTGCAGTTTCTAGTTCTTATACCTAATCATAAACACGAGATCTAGTCACATTTGACTCCAAAAACACTAACCAAGCTTCTTATTGCTTCTCAAATCTTTGTGGGTGTGGCCGAAGTCCTATGAGTTTTCGGTTTTGGAGCTTCTAAACGGAAAAACACTACTTTAGCTTACGGGATCCGGTTGCGTTTCTAGTTCTTATACCTAATCATAAACACGAGATCTAGTCACATTTGACTCCAAAAACACTAACCAAGCTTCTTATTGCTTCTCAAATCTTTGTGGGTGTGGCCGAAGTCCTATGACTTTTCGGATTTGGAGCTTCTAAACGGAAAAACACTACTTTAGCTTTTGGGATCCAGTTGCGGTTCTAGTTCTTATACCCAATCATAAACATGACGTCTAGTCATATTTGACTCCAACAACACTAATAAAGCTTCTTATTTCTTCTCAAATTTTTGTGGGTGTGGTTGAAGTCCTATGAGTATTCGGTTTTGGAGCTTCTAAATGGAAAAACACTACTTTAGCTTTTGGGATCCAATTGCGGTTCTAGTTATTATACTCAATCATAAACACGAGATCTAGTCATATTTGACTCCAAAAACACTAACCAAGCTTCTTATTGCTTCTCAAATCTTTGTGGGTGTGGCCGAAGTCTTATGACTTTTCGGTTTTGGAGCTTCTAAACTGAAAAACACTAATTTAGCTTTTGGGATCCGGTTGCGGTTCTAGTTCTTATACCCAATCATAAACACGAGATCTTATCGTATTTCACTCTTAAAACACTAACAAAGCTTCTTATTGATTCTCAAATATTTGTGGGTGTGGCCGAAGTCTTATGAGTTTTCGGTTTTGGAGCTTCTAAACGGAAAAACACTACTTTAGTTTAAGGGATCCCACTACAGGAAATGAGGGTATTAATAGCAGTACACTATAGCGTTTTATATGTTTCTGCTATAGATTAATTTTGTGAAACTATTAATAGCGTTTTCGAAAATAGAAACGCTATGGTAGGATGAGCGCGAAAAACATTTCGTTGTGGCGCTTTTTCCTTTGGTCTATAATAGCATAAACGTTATTATATGTTAAAGCGGGAAACAAAAATTTCATTGGCTCCAAAAATTTCACTAAGTACCAAAACGAAAAATAAAGATAGAGAAAGAAAAAAAAGATTAGGTTTTTAATTTCATTACTCTCTCTTCTCTCGTCTTCCTCTCTCAAACCCGACATTCCTCTCTCTCATCTTGAAACCCTATCTGAAACTCGATTCCTTGTCTGTTCCACTCTCTCGATCCCTCGCATTCTAAATCCTTCTCTGTCTGAATCATTCTCTGTCGAAATCCCTCTGGATCTCGATCTCATTCGAAATCAATTTGGTTAGGTGTAAATTGATACAGAAGGTAAATCGATCGATTTCATGGGTTCTTCATGGGTTATTCGCATTGATTTTGTTAATATTTCATGGGTTTGATCCGTTTTTGTTGTTTTTCAAATAACTGTGAGTTGAATCGTTTTTTCTTATGTGAGTTGAATC
Organism: Arabidopsis arenosa; assembly: GCA_905216605.1. Classification (NCBI taxonomy): domain Eukaryota; kingdom Viridiplantae; phylum Streptophyta; class Magnoliopsida; order Brassicales; family Brassicaceae; genus Arabidopsis; species Arabidopsis arenosa. Next base: position 16,860,138 of record LR999451.1, read on the forward strand.
GATTTTTCTTATGTGAGTTTGGGTTTTGTCGATTGATCTTTTCGATTGATGTATTCGATTTGTGTTTGTGGATTGATGTTTGTCTGAGTTGAATCGATGTTATTTCTGATGTGTAGTTGGATCTGCGGCTCTGTAGAATTGCGTAGAGATTTCAGTACAAGAACTACAAGGTAATTACGGGTCTGTAGCTGTTCCTAAATGAATTGTTTTGTACTGATTCTAAGACTTCATCTCCTTTTATCTTTGCAGAATCTTGATTCCTAGTCTTGAAACTTCTTGTCTACTCGTGTAAGATTTTATTTCTATCTTTTTTTGTTCTTCATTTTGTGTCAGATGTTGTTTTATTGACTGAATAGACAAGTTATGTGAGTGTTTGATCATTAATTAAAGTTATTATCACAAATGTATGTATAATTGGTGGTGGAGCTTGGGTCGTATTGGTGTGAAATGGACAAGGCATGGGCTTGGCTTCCAAGGTATGCAACTGTCTGATATTTTCATAGATGGTTTCAATTGTGATACTAATCTTTGTTTTTTTTTCGTACCTTAGGAATAGCCTTGAGTATGAGATTGGTGCTAGGAATTTTGTTTCTGGAGCATCAAGTAATTTGGGTAATCCTACAGAGATGTTCTGTCCCTGCGTCGATTGTAGAAATGTTTGTCATCAGTTGATAGAGACTGTATTGGATCATCTAGTGATTAGGGGTATGGATTTGAAGTACAAGAGGAATCCATGTTGGAGTAAGCATGGGGACATGACCCATATTGATAAACGAAGTGGTGAGGAAAAGAAGGGGATTCCAGCAAAGGTCCTTCGTTATTTTCCAATCAAGGACAGATTGAAAAGGATGTTTAGATCAAAAAGAATGGCTGAGGATTTGCGTTGGCATTTCAACAATGGTAGTGAAGATGGTATAATGCGACATCCAGTGGATTCTATTACATGGGCACGGGTCAATAATAAGTGGCCAGAGTTTGCTGCAGAACCGAGAAACCTAAGACTCGGTTTATCTACAGATGGAATGAACCCTTTCTCTATGCAGAATACCAAATACAGTACATGGCCAGTCTTATTAGTCAACTACAACACGCCTCCAACCATGTGTATGAAGGCCGAGAACATCATGTTGACGCTGCTGATCCCTGGTCCAACTGCACCAAGCAACAACATCGATGTTTATCTAGCACCGCTGATAGAGGATTTGATAGATTTATGGAATGAAGGTATGGAGGTTTATGACTCCTTTATGAAAGAGAAGTTTACACTTAGAGCTTTGTTGTGGAGTTGATGGAGAAAATGATCAAGAACCTGCTGAAGGTGGAGAACAATCCCAGCCTGCTGGAGGTGGAGAACCTTCCCAGCCTGCTGAAGGTGAAACTGTGGATGCTTCCACTGGAGGAGGCTCACCCCAGAAGTCTAACTCGACCACAAAGAGAACTAGGGGACAGACAAAAATGCGTAAAGTCGCAAAAGACCCGCTTTCGAAGGTTGAGGTAGATTTTACTTCCCTTGGTGAACATTGCGGTTCTGGATCAGTAACACTTTCATCATTCCTTGGTCCTCTGGTGAGGGAGCATGTTACAGTACTACTCGATGATTGGAGGAAACTCGATGAACAAACAAAGGACACAATGTGGGAGGAAATTCAGGTAAAGTGTTTTTTATCTTCAATATTTCTCATTCATTACTTTGTATCACTGTCATGTAACCTCACATTTATTATAGGGGAGGCAAAAACATGCTGTTCTTAAGCAGATGGGTTGTGTGTGGAGGGCATCTAAATCTAAACTTGTGGGCCAAATTCGAGCGGCGGGAAGTCACGCAGAGCGATTAAGGCTTAAACCAAGCAACATCCAATCTCTTGGGAAGTGGAACAATTGGGTTAAGAGCAAGACTAGTACAGAGTTTAAGGTGCACTCTTGTTTTATTTATCAAATAGTCTGTGATAAATGTATTAACTGAGCAGATTAAATACATGTATGTCTGGTTGTGGATTGATTTTGTAGGAGAAAAGTGAGAGATACAGGAACTTGAGGAGGGCTCAGATTCCACACACCACTAGCCGCAAAGGAATGTTTCGACTGGCACATGATTTGGTTAGTATCTTTCTCTGTATTTATAGATTTGTATTGTGTCTTTCTCTGTATTTATAGATTTGGTTAGTGTCTTTTGGTTGATTTTTTTATCTGTATATATAGAATAAGCATATGTTGTATCACTTATGTTAGTACTACTTGTAGAAAAAAAAGAGTTCAGACCCAAAAAAGGTGACTCGAAGTAAGGTATGGATAGCAGGACACACTCACAAGGATGGAAGACCTGTGAAGCCTGAATTCGTAGAGACTATTGTAAGAACTTACCAAATTGTACTCTTGTTTTCATTACAAAAGATTAGACATTATTGGTTGATATATATATATATATATATATATATATATATATATGTGTCTCAGGAACAAATAAAAACAATCGATAGTCAAATGGAGTCCACAGCCAATGATAACATAAGTGAAGATGATGTCAGTCAAGTTTTGGGGAAAGATAGACCTGGGAGAATTAGAGGTTTGGGAAGAGGGATTACTGCAACCAAACTAGCATTCCTACAGGCTAGAGACACACATGTGCAAAATCTTGAAGCAAAACAAGCCGAATTGCTTAGCCAGATTCTAGACCTGAAAAGTGTAGTCAATGACTTAGCTGGAAAAAGGGTAAGTGTGCTAATTTTTCTATATATGAGGCCATTTGAAGAAGCACAATTAACTAACAATTCTCTATCTTCTGGTCAGAAACACTCTGAAACTATGGGAGCTCAATCTGAGGTTAGTGATGTCAGTAGAGGGGTTAGGTGTCAGCTGCTTGAATGGGGTTCAACAGAAGATGTTATTGTCGGGGAAGGAGAATTCTGCTCTGCTGATCCAGCATACAAGATTGGTCGCATTCCACTTGGTCCCAATGTGGCAGCTGTTGTTGTCAAATCTGTAACAGACAAAGATTCACCATTGTGGAGGCCTACCCCAACCATGTTCTCACTTGGGGAAGCTGTGGGACTCAAAATTCCTTGGCAAGCTGATAAGGTGATTTTGGATGACAACTACCCAAAAAGTCCAAATAGAACTTCTGATTCCAAGGTAATCTTTATAGACTTTAATTACTTTATTTTCACACCTTGGAAGCTAAATTGTAGATGCTAATATATATGAATCACTTAGGAGACAATATCAAATGAGTCAATTCAAAGATGCAAAGTTTTTGATTGGAATTCTCATGGTGAAGTTATTGCTGAGGGTGTTTTATGTTCCACTGATCCTGCCCAAATGGTCGACAACATTCCCCTTGGTAAAAATGCTGCCATTGTGAAGATTGACCTTATTGTGAAGGCTGCGTCTTATGTGTGGAGGCCATCAGCTACAGTACTTGTGATCTCTGATGCACTCGATCAAGAAGTCCCATGGCCAATTAATAAGATAGAAATCATCACTCAAAATGCAGGGGATGATTCAGTGAGGAAATCTCCTGGGTAAGTTTTGGTGTTGTTTTGATGCATGTGTATTGTAGTTAATGATGAATATCTGATGAATATGTTATTGTTGTGGTAGAATACAAGTACCAACTCTGGTTCCAGCAAAGGAGTAAAGAAGAAGTGCATCCTCTTGGATTGCAAAAACTCTGGTAAAACTGTTGCAGAGGGCAGAGTTTGTTCCACTGATCCTGCAGCTTTACTGCATTTCAAACCCATAGGTCCCAATGCTAGCAAGGTCTGGGTTGACGTTTCAAAGATTGATGATGCAAAAGTATGGAGACCAAGTTCAGAAGTGAAATTCATATCTGATGCAATAGGTACACTAGTGGTTTGGCCTAATGACAAGATTGTGTATGTGTGACTTATTTAACTTTTTAGATTGTTGACTTGTTAAAGTTTCTTTTGTTCTTGTTGAATGCACTACTTTCAGATATTATTAAGTTATGAAAGTTTGGTATTAATATATTTATTTATTAACTACAATATTAATGCATTGTAACAATTAAAAATTAAATATATAAATTCATGCAAATAAATTGAAAATGCATGCAAAAATACACAGACTTTTTAAATAAATATTAAAAAATCGAGTTAATGCTTTTGTTAAAAAATTAGAATTTATTGTGATTATTTAAAAAATAAAATCGAATTAATGGGCTTTTAAAAATAATAAATGAGATAAATACTAAATTATAACATAATAATTATATAAATAATATATATACAGTTCAAAAACAAAAATTAAGAGTTTAGGGAATAGTCTTTAGGGTATAGAATTTAGGGTTTAGGGTATAGAATTATGTTAGTAGCTAATAATAAATACTTAATTATAACATAAATAATTAATTATAATATAGTAATTATATAAATATTAAATAGATACATTTAAAAAACAACAATTTAAGAGTTTAGGGTATAGGGTATAGGGTTTAGGGTATAGAGTTTAGGGTTTAGGTTTATGATAGTTTTCAATAGTAGCTAATACTAATTTTATAAAAAAATAACATATGTAGTTATAATTCAATAAGTTTATTGATTATAACAAATATTATTATGTTTCAACAATTTGATTTACACAATAAGAAGATTAGTGTACATGTTTTCTTAGGTAACAATATGGAATACCATAAAAATTTCTAAAAACGTTTCAAATATTTTTAATCAATTTTTAAAAAATATCAAAAAATTTAAATAACTCATAAACACATTAATCTGTCAATATATAATTTTTTTAAAATTTTAAAATTGCAAAATGGCATGTAAAATATATTTTTATGTCTTCAAATAAAATAGCCACTTATAATTATTCACTTGGATCGATGACGTGGCGAAATCTCAGCCGTTCCTCATGACATCTGAATCTCTTGTTGAAGCTTTCATAAACGATCCAATCAATATGCATCACTCGGATACATGACGTGGCGATATCTAAGCCTTTGATCAGCCCGTTTCATCTCATTCTCGACTTTTAAATCAGAATTATTTTTTTTATTTGTCAACAGAAGAAACGAGAGAGTTAGGTCTTATTCGTTTCATCTCTATTCAGCCTCCAAATTTTCTGATTCTTTCCTCTAAATTTCAACTTTATTCAGCCTCCAAAATAAAGATCCAGTTTCCTCCAACCGTTCTCGCATCCGACGAGGATTCTCTTTCTTTCCTCCAACCGTTCATTTGCCTTCGACAAGCAGCAAGAAACTTCAAGATCTGTAACCAAAGCTTCTCCCTTTTTCCTCATATTTAGATTAGTCAATTCTTAAATTGATTAATTTCGTTGTTGTTCCAGGTAATAGAAGATCTGCAATCAGTTAATCAATCTCCAGGTAGTACTCTCTTCATCCTTTCGGATAATTTTTATTGTTTGAGTTACGTTCTTTGATTCTTTGGATTAAGTTTGATTAGAAGCATAGTGATAACATGCGACTGAATGATTAGGTTTTTATTAGTTAAATTTGGTTCTCTGAATCGGTAAGATCCGACTGAATGCTTAGGTTGAATGATTGATTAAGGTTTCATTGATTCTCTTTTGTGTATCGGTTGTATGATTCTCTTTTGCATAAGGGTTTTGTTCATTGCATAAGTGTTTGGAGACCTAATTCAGAAGTTATAATTCTGTTAATTGTAACCTGCATTGTTATTGCATAAGTGTCTTCAAACTTGCATTGTTATTGCATTTTACGGTTTTGTTCCTTGCATAAGTGTTTTGTCTCCATAGCGTGTATTATGCATTCTTATTGTTTGGATTAGCCCGAAAATGGTGAATGTAAAATAATTTAAGATGCTGTCTTTATTTCTCTTGTCGACCAGGTTAGAGTGATGAGCTAGTCATGCATCATGGACACAACTTGAAAGGTTTTGCTTTTCTTAACTCATTCTCATTCAAAACAATTAATCAGAAAAATATTTGACATTAACATCTTCAGTTTCTAACATGAATAGGGCTAATGATATGGGCTTAAAGACAAATCATCGAAGTCTTGGACGTTAGGGCTAATGATATGGGCTTAAAGACAAATTAGTTATAGGGCCTATTTAGACCCAATTAATATCTTGTACTTTTTGATTTTGTTTTTTATTTAGGCCCATCAAAACAAGATTTAATATCAAATTATTGCAAATTCTGAATTTTGTATTCTATATCCTTCTACTTCAAACAAAATAAAACTACAGTACAATAATTTGTACAAATACTGTATTTCCAAAAAAATCATACTATATATTACACATATCATACATATACGTATGATCATTACGTATGTTTAAATGTATAATACATGTATTATTACACGTATGTATACATGTATAATTTACACGTATGTATACATGTATAATACATGTAATATTTACACGTATGTATACATGTATAATACATGTATTCTTACAAAAACGCTATCTGTATAGAAAATAAAATGCTATCCCTGTTGGCCAACTCCCCTCGAGGTACATCAATTATTACATATCAGGACTGCTATTATAAATAAATAAAACTGCTATAAGAAACATATATAAATAGCTTATACCCGACGCTATTGAAAATTTACTTATAGCAGAAATGACAACGCTATATTACTTACGGTTTCTATAGCACTAGCAAAAAACTCTATATAAAGTGTGGGACCTACTATAACGGGCGCAGACATAGAGCTTTCTACAATGCTATTTCAGGATACAATAGCGATTTTGCTAACCTATTAAAACCCTCATTTCCTGTAGTGTCCGGTTGCGGTTCTAGTTCTTATACCCAATCATAAACACGAGATCTAGTCATATTTGACTCCAAAAACACTAACCAAGCATCTTATTGCTTCTCAAATCTTTGTGGGTGTGGCCGAAGTCCTATGAGTTTTCGGTTTTGGAGCTTCTAAACGGAAAAACACTACTTTACCTTACGGGATCCGGTTGCATTTCTAGTTCTTATACCTAATCATAAACACGAGATCTAGTCACATTTGACTCCAAAAACACTAACCAAGCTTCTTACTGCTTCTCAAATCTTTGTGGGTGTGGCCGAAGTCCTATGAGTTTTCAGTTTTGGAGCTTCTAAACGGAAAAACACTACTTTAGCTTACGGGATCCGGTTGCATTTCTAGTTCTTATACCTAATCATAAACACGAGATCTAGTCACATTTGACTCCAAAAACACTAACCAAGCTTCTTATTGCTTCTCAAATCTTTGTGGGTGTGGCCGAAGTCCTATGAGTTTTCGGTTTTGGAGCTTCTAAACGGAAAAACACTACTTTAGCTTACGGGATCCGGTTGCGTTTCTAGTTCTTATACCTAATCATAAACACGAGATCTAGTCACATTTGACTCCAAAAACACTAACCAAGCTTCTTATTGCTTCTCAAATCTTTGTGGGTGTGGCCGAAGTCCTATGAGTTTTCGGTTTTGGAGCTTCTAAACGGAAAAACACTACTTTAGCTTACGGGATCCGGTTGCGTTTCTAGTTCTTATACCTAATCATAAACACGAGATCTAGTCACATTTGACTCCAAAAACACTAACCAAGCTTCCTATTGCTTCTCAAATCTTTGTGGGTGTGGCCGAAGTCCTATGACTTTTCGGATTTGGAGCTTCTAAACGGAAAAACACTACTTTAGCTTTTGGGATCCAGTTGCGGTTCTAGTTCTTATACCCAATCATAAACATGACGTCTAGTCATATTTGACTCCAACAACACTAATAAAGCTTCTTATTTCTTCTCAAATTTTTGTGGGTGTGGCCGAAGTCCTATGAGTATTCGGTTTTGGAGCTTCTAAATGGAAAAACACTACTTTAGCTTTTGGGATCCAGTTGCGGTTCTAGTTCTTATACTCAATCATAAACACGAGATCTAGTCATATTTGACTCCAAAAACACTAACCAAGCTTCTTATTGCTTCTCAAATCTTTGTGGGTGTGGCCGAAGTCTTATGACTTTTCGGTTTTGGAGCTTCTAAACTGAAAAAACACTAATTTAGCTTTTGGGATCCGGTTGCGGTTCTAGTTCTTATACCCAATCATAAACACGAGATCTTGTCATATTTCACTCTTAAAACACTAACAAAGCTTCTTATTGCTTCTCAAATATTTGTGGGTGTGGCCGAAGTCTTATGAGTTTTTGGTTTTGGAGCTTCTAAACGGAAAAAACACTGCTTTAGTTTACGGGATCCGGTTGCGGTTCTAGTTCTTATACCCAATCAAAAACACGAGATCTAGTCATATTTGACTCCAAAAACACTAACCAAGCATCATATTTCTTCTCAAATCTTTGTGGGTGTGGCCGAAGTCCTATGAGTTTTCGGTTTTGGAGCTTCTAAACGGAAAAAACACTACTTTAGCTTACGGGATCCGGTTGCATTTCTAGTTCTTATACCTAATCATAAACACGAGATCTAGTCACATTTGACTCCAAAAACACTAACTAAGCTTCTTATTGCTTCTCAAATCTTTGTGGGTGTGGCCGAAGTCCTATGAGTTTTCGGTTTTGGAGCTTCTAAACGGAAAAACACTACTTTAGCTTACGGGATCCGGTTGCGTTTCTAGTTCTTATACCTAATCATAAACACGAGATCTAGTCACATTTGACTCAAAAAACACTAACCAAGCTTCTTATTGCTTCTCAAATCTTTGTGGGTGTGGCCGAAGTCCTATGAGTTTTCGGATTTGGAGCTTCTAAACGGAAAAACACTACTTTAGCTTTTGGGATCCAGTTGCGGTTCTAGTTCTTATACCCAATCATAAACATGACGTCTAGTCATATTTGACTCCAACAACACTAATAAAGCTTTTTATTTATTCTCAAATTTTTGTGGGTGTGGCCGAAATCCTATGAGTATTCGGTTTTGGAGCTTCTAAATGGAAAAACACTACTTTAGCTTTTGGGATC
>LR999451.1:16889023-16913047 GCA_905216605.1 Arabidopsis arenosa
TTGCTAATGGTGATAAAGTTCCAATAGATGGAGTAGGAGATTTGAAACTCTTCAATAAGAACTCTAAAGCTTTCTTTATGCCTAAATTTACTTCGAATCTTGTTTCCGTAAGAAGGGCTACTAGGGATTTAAATTGCTATGCTATATTTGGTCCTAATGATGTACACTTTCAGGATATTGAAACCGGGAAAGTAATCGGAGAAGGTGGTTCAAAGGGAGATCTTTATGTTCTTGAAGATGTGTTACCAAACTCTTCTAGCTCGTTTTCTTTTAATTCGCAATTAGGTGTTTCTTTCCATGTTATGTGGCATGCTAGGATAGGCCATCCTCATTCTCGTGCTCTTAAACTTATGTTACCAAGTATTTCTTTTGATCATACTAGTTGTGAAGCTTGTATTCTTGGTAAACATTGCAAATCGGTTTTTCCTAAATCTTCAACTATTTATGAGAAATGCTTTGATTTAGTACATTCGGATGTGTGGACTTCACCATGTGTGTCTCGAGATAACAACAAATACTTTGTTACCTTTATAGATGAAAAATCAAAATACACATGGGTGACTCTTTTACCATCTAAAGATCGAGTGTTTGAAGCCTTTACTAACTTCCAACACTATGTTACTAATCAATTTAATGCCAAGATTAAGGTACTTAGGACCGATAATGGAGGAGAATATACAAGCCACAAGTTCAAAGAGCACCTAACAAAGTATGGAATCCTACACCAAACAAGTTGCCCGTACACACCACAACAAAATGGAGTGGCGGAGAGAAAGAATCGACATCTCATGGAGGTTGCTCGATCAATGATGTTTCACACAAGTGTTCCAAGGAGATATTGGGGTGATGCGGTCATGACCGCATGCTATCTTATCAACCGGACACCAACAAAAATCTTGGGAGACATATCTCCATTTGAGGTACTAAACACTACTAAACCTTCTATTGATCACTTACGAGTGTTTGGTTGTGTGTGCTTTGTCTTAGTACCCGGAGAACAAAGGAATAAACTAGATGCGAAGAGCACTAAGTGTATGTTCCTTGGATATTCAACCACACAAAAGGGCTACAAATGCTTTGATCCGGCCAACAACCGGATTTATGTATCTCGGGATGTGAAGTTTCTTGAAGAGCAAGGGTATCATACAACCAAAGATTGGGAAAACCTAAAAGACTTAGCTCACTCTCCTTCCGATCGTGCTACAAGCCTAAGGTTTCTATTGGATCACTTGGGAAATCAAGCACCTTCACCAAAGGATAGTACTCGACCAAGTCATGCCTCTACTCGATCAAGTCATGACCCGAGGCCACCAAACCATGAGCCACAACCAAATACCGGGTCTCATGAAGAAGAGAATGATGAAGGAGGTCACATGGAGCAAAATAGTTCTCAACAAGGCCAAGAAGCTCCTTGTCAAGACCAAGATACTCAACCTAGAGATGAGTTAAGTGAATCTAGTGAAGAAGAAGAAGAGGAGGAAATGACTCAAGTTATAGAAGAATCTCCTCCAAAGCTAAGAAGAAGTGAAAGAATAAGATTTCACCCGTCTAATTGGAAGAATACAAGAGTCTACTTCAATCAAAACGCCGTGGCTCATCCTATTCAAGCTATGTGTTCTCTCGCCCTTGTACCGCAAGATCATCAAGCGTTTCTAAGCAAAATCTCATTGGTCAAGATCCCCGATTCTTATGAGGAAGCTATGCAAACCAAAGAATGGCGTGATGCGGTGAAAGAAGAAATTGGTGCAATGCAAAGGAACCACACTTGGGATGAGGAAACACTTCCATCGGGAAAAAGAACGGTTAGTTCTAGATGGATCTTCACAATCAAATACAAAAGCAATGGTGACATTGAGCGCTATAAGGCTCGATTGGTGGCAAGAGGGTTCACACAAACATATGGAGCCGATTACAAGGAGACATTTGCTCCGGTGGCTAAGCTTCATACGGTGCGAGTTGTACTCTCACTTGCCACAAATTTATCATGGGATTTGTGGCAAATGGACGTGAAGAATGCATTTCTTCAAGGTGAACTAGAGGATGATGTGTATATGACTCCACCACCGGGCCTAGAAGACTCAATTAATCCGGGAAAGGTATGGAGACTTCGGAAAGCTATCTATGGTTTGAAACAATCTCCGAGAGCATGGTACCATAAGCTCAGCCGAACCCTCAAAGATCATGGATTCAAGAAATCCGAATCCGATCATACCCTATTCACTCTCCAAAGCTCACAAGGTATAGTTGTTGTTCTCATATATGTAGATGATCTTATCATCTCCGGAGACAACAAGGAAGGTATCAATTCAACCAAGTCCTTTCTCAAATCTACATTTGATATCAAAGATCTTGGTGAACTAAAGTACTTTCTAGGGATAGAGGTTTGTAGATCACCCGAGGGTCTCTTTCTATCTCAAAGGAAGTACACACTTGATTTATTGAATGAGACAGGTTCTATGGATGCTAAACCGGCCAAGACACCTCTTGAAGATGGCTACAAGGTCGATCGAAAGGGGGAGAAAGATGAGAAGTTTCAAGATGCACCACTCTACCGCAAGCTTGTTGGTAAGTTAATCTATTTAACTAATACACGGCCTGACATTTGTTTTGCTGTCAATCAGGTCAGCCAACATATGCAAACTCCCACGGTGTATCATTGGAGCATGGTAGAAAGGATCCTTAGATATCTCAAGGGAAGCTCCGGTCAAGGCATTTGGATGGGAAAGAACTCGAACACCGAGATTGTTGGCTATTGTGATGCGGACTATGCGGGGGATAGAATGGATAGAAGATCCACAACCGGCTATTGCACATTCATTGGAGGAAATCTAGTCACTTGGAAGACAAAGAAGCAAAAGGTGGTCTCATGTTCAAGCGCGGAATCGGAGTATCGAGCCATGAAGCAACTCACAAATGAACTCACTTGGCTCAAAGCTCTCCTCAAAGATCTTAGCATTGAACAAGACACACCAATCACCATGCATTGTGACAACAAGGCCGCGATCTACATAGCATCTAACTCGGTGTTCCATGAAAGAACCAAGCACATTGAAGTGGATTGCCATAAAGTCCGAGAGAAGATAGTTCAAGGAGTTACACTTCCATGTTTCACAAGAAGTGAAGACCAATTGGCGGATATCTTTACTAAGGCCGCAAGTCTCAAAGTTTGCAACCACATCCACGGCAAACTAGGACTTGTGGACCTTACCACCTCTTGATCTCAAGTCCTCTAACTCATGAGCATCACACTCTTTTCCCTTAGTAAAGTTTTGTCCCATGTGGTTTTCTTTACTAAGGTTTTTAATGAGGTGATGTTACATGAGTTTCCAAGCTTAGACTTATGAAAATAAGTCTAAGCTTGAGGGGGAGTATTGATCTAGACCGAATAAAAGGGAGAAGTCGAGCATGTCCGTACACTCGACCGTACATCGAGTCCGTACGGTCGAGTCAAGTCATCATATGTGCGAGAAGGCCTAGGATGGTTCAACATGTACAAGGCCTTAAGAAGAGAAGACCTAAGCCCATGAGAAAGCTTCTAGAAGGAGTGTGTCTCCTAAATATCTCCAATAGAGCCGTTGGAAGCAAGAGTCACGGGTGTCCTTGAAGACAAAGGGCGGAGAGGTCGCTTTCACCGTATGAGACAAAGGAGACCATCTCTCTTTATGTCACTTTCTCATGGGATCATGTGTAACGGCTAGAATGCTCTTTGTTTGGCTTTAAATGCGTTGTAAACAAACCTTGGAGACTACACTTTTCGAATACATGAAACTTTTCCCAATGTCTCTCAAAATCTCTCTCTTGTTCTTCATTTTCTCTCTTTAATTCAAACTCAATTCCGCATTAATCTAACATATTTGACTCCAAAAACACTAACCAAGCTTCTTATTACTTATCAAATCTTTGTGGGTGTGGCCAAAGTCCTATGAGTTTTCGGTTTTGGAGCTTCTAAACGGAAAAACACTATTTTAGCTTTTGGGATCCGGTTGCGGTTCTAGTTCTTATACCCAATCATAAACACGAGATCTAGTCATATTTGACTCCAAAAACACTAACCACGCTTCTTATTGCTTCTCAAATCTTTGTGGGTATGGCCGAAGTCCTATGAGATTCCGGTTTTGGAGCTTCTAAACGGAAAAACACTACTTTGGCTTTTGGGATCCGGTTGCGGTTCTAGTTCTTATACCCAATCATAAACTCGAGATCTAGTCATATTTGACTCCAAAAACACTAACCAAGCTTCTTATTGCTTATCAAATCTTTGTGGGTGTGGCCAAAGTCCTATGAGTTTTCGGTTTTGGAGCTTCTAAACGGAAAAACACTATTTTAGCTTTTGGGATCCGGTTGCGGTTCTAGTTCTTATACCCAATCATAAACACGAGATCTATGAAAGAATATGCGGAAATGTGAGAGTAATTAGAGAGAGTTTAAGAGAGATTAGTGAAGAACAAGAGAGAGAGTATGAGAGACATTTCGAAACTTGTATTTGATAGAATAGATTGGATAGGTTTCTCTTTGTGTGTTTACATGTATTTAAGGACACACAAAGAGAATAGATCCGTTACACATGGTCAATGGTGAAAACGACATAAAGTAAAGTTGTTCCCTTTGTCTTGATCTTGAAAGCGACCGCTCCTTCCTTATCCACACATGTGACTTGCGCTCCAACGGCTCTATTGTGTTTGAACGGAGGAGCGTGCTTCTAGATCCTTCCCATGGGCTTTCTTTATGCAAGGCCTTCATTCTTCATGGACTTGTGCTCGGCCTCGAACCCATATGATCACCTTTGTACGGACATGTACGGATGTACGGACATGTACGGATGAGGCTTCATAGAGTTCTCTTATTTCTTGATCAATACTCCCCCTCAAGCTTAGACTTATGGAATAGTCTAAGATTGGAAACTCATGTAACATCACCTCATTAAAAACCTTAGTAAAGAAAACCACGTGGGACAAAACTTTACTAAGGGAAAAAGAGTGTGATGCTCATGAGTTAAGAGGACTTGAGATCAAGAGTGTGTAAGGTCTACAAGTCCAAGTTTGCTATTGATGAAGTTGCAAACTTTGAGACTTGCGGCCTTGGTGAAGATATCCGCCAATTGGTCTTCACTTCTTGTGTAACATGGAAGAGTAACTCCTTGAACAATCTTCTCTCGGACTTTATGGCAATCCACTTCGATGTGCTTTGTTCTCTCATGAAACACCGAGTTTGACGCTATGTATATCGCGGCTTTGTTATCACAATGCATGGTGATTGGTGTGTCTTGTTCAACCCTTAGATCCTTGAGAAGAGCTTTGAGCCAAGTGAGCTCATTTGTAAGTTGCTTCATGGCTCTATATTCCGACTCCGCGCTTGAGCATGAGACCACCTTTTGCTTCTTAGTCTTCCAAGTAACCAAATTCCCACCAAGAAATGTGCAATAGCCGGTTGTAGATCTTCTATCCATTCTATCTCCGGCATAATCCGCATCACAATAGCCTACCAACTCGGTGTTTGAGTTCTTTCCCATCCAAATGCCTTGACCGGAGCTTCCCTTGAGATATCGGAGTATCCTTTCCACCATGCTCCAATGATACACCGTCGGTGCTTGCATATGTTGACTAACCTGATTCACAGCAAAACATATATCCGGCCGTGTATTAGTCAAGTAGATCAACTTACCTACAAGCTTGCGATAAAGTGGTGTATCGTTGAACTTCTCATCCTCTTTCTCCCCCTTTCGATCGACCTTGTAGCCTTCTTCTAGTGGAGTCTTGGCTGGTTTAGCATCCTTATAGCCTGTCTCATTCAACAAATCAAGAGTGTACTTTCTTTGAGATAAGAAGAGGCCCTCGGGTGAGCGACATACTTCTATCCCGAGAAAGTACTTAAGTTCACCGAGATCTTTAATATCAAAGGTAGACTTGAGAAAGGTCTTAGTGTTGTTGATACCTTCCTTGTTGTCTCCGGAGATGATAAGATCATCCACATAAATGAGAACAACAACTATACCTTGAGGACTTTGGAGAGTGAATAATGTATGATCGGATTCGGACTTCTTAAAACCATGGTCTTTAAGAGTTCGGCTCAATTTGTGGTACCAAGCCCTTGGTGACTGTTTTAGACCATATATAGCTTTGCGGAGTCTCCATACCTTTCCCGGGTCAATTGTATCTTCTAGTCCCGGTGGAGGGGTCATGTATACATCATCTTCAAGCTCTCCTTGAAGAAATGCATTCTTTACATCCATTTGCCATAACTCCCAAGAAAGATTAGTGGCTAGAGAGAGGACAACCCGGACCGTATGGAGTTTTGCAACCGGTGCAAAGGTCTCCTTGTAATCAGCTCCATAGGTTTGTGAGAATCCTCGAGCCACTAACCTTGCCTTATACCTCTCAATGTCACCATTACTCTTGTATTTGATTGTGAAGATCCACCTTGAGCTAACCGTTTTCTTCCCGGAGGGAAGTTCTTCTTCATCCCAAGTGTGATTGCGAGTCATTGCTCCAATCTCTTCTTGAATCGCGTCACGCCATTCTTTACTTGCATTGCCTCCTCATAAGTTTGTGGAATCTTTATTGAAGAGATTTTGCTTAGAAAGGCTTGATGATCTTGTGGCACAAGGGCGAGAGAACATGTTGCTTGGATTGGGTGAGCTACGGCTTGTTGGTTGAAGTAAACCCTTGTATTCTTCCAATTGGATGGAGGAAATTTTAACCTTTCACTTCTTCTTAATGGTTGAGTAGATCTTTGTTCAACTTGAGTAGCTTCCTCATCTTCACTAGAGTCACTCGAGTCGTCTAGGGATTGAGTCTCTTGATCTTGACTTGTAGCTTCCCGATCTTGGGAAGGACTTTTGTGGTCAATATGAGCTCTTTCTCCGTCTTCTTCTTCATTAGACTCGGTACTTGGAGTTGGTGCTTGGTTTGAGTCATGACTCAATTGAGGAGGATCATGACTTGGTTGAGTTGAATTCTGGCCCGGTTGAGTACTAGCCGTTGGCGTTGGAGCTTTGTTTCCCAAATGATCCAATAGAAATCTTAGACTAGTAGCACGGTCGGATGGTGAATGGGCTAGGTCTTTAAGACTCTCCCAATCTTTCTTGTCGTGATATCCTTGATCTTCAAGGAATTTCACATCTCTTGATACATATGTTCGGTTGTTCACCGGATCATAGCATTTGTACCCCTTTTGTGTTGTTGAGTATCCAAGGAACATACACCGAGTACTCTTCGCATCGAGCTTGTTCCTTTGTTCTCCGGGTACTAAAACAAAACACACACAACCAAACACTCTTAAGTGATCAATAGAGGGTCTAGTGTTGTTTAGTACCTCAAATGGAGATAAGTCTCCCAAGACTTTTGTTGGTGTCCGGTTGATAAGGTAGCATGCTGTCATAACCGCATCACCCCAATACCTCCTTGGAACACTTGTATGAAACATCATTGACCTTGCAACCTCCATGAGGTGTCGGTTCTTTCTCTCCGCCACTCCATTTTGTTGTGGTGTGTACGGGCAACTTGTTTGGTGTAAGATTCCGGACTTGTTTAAGTGCTCTTTCAACTTATGACTTGTGTACTCTCCTCCATTGTCGGTCCTAAGTACCTTAATTTTGGCATTGAATTGATTAGTGACATAGTTTTGATAGTTTATGAAAGCATCAAACACTCTATCCTTAGAAGGCAAAAGAGTTATCCATGTGTATTTTGATTTCTCATCAATAAATGTGACAAAATATTTGTTGTTGTCTCTAGAAACACATGGTGATGTCCAAACATCGGAATGCACTAAATCAAAACAATTCTCATATATAGTAGAGGACTTAGGGAAAGACTGATTTGCAATGTTTACCAAGGATACAAGCTTCACAACTAGTATGATCAAAAGAGATACTTGGTAACATAAGCTTAAGAGCACGAAAATGCGGATGGCCTAGCCTAGCATGCCATATAACATTGAAAGAAACACCTAAATGCGATTTAAAAGAGATAGGACTAGAACTAGAGCTTGATGATATCCCTTCAAGAACATAAAGTTCTCCTTTTGAACCACCTTCTCCAATCAACTTTCCGGTCTCAATATCCTGAAAATACACATCATTAGGTCCAAATATAGCATAACAATTTAGATCTTTAGTAGCCCTTTTTACCGATAGTAGATTAGAAGTAAACTTGGGCATATAGAAGGCTTTGGAGTTCTTATCAAATACTCTTAAATTGCCTATTCCTTTAATTGGAACCTTATCACCATTAGCTATAATCACATTTCCTAGAGCCGGTTCAATGTTATTAAGTAGATTCGAATTGCTAATCATATGATGTGACGCACCCGAATCAATAACAATAGAACTATCACTAGGTTTATGAGAAAAATAGGTGATACCGGAGTCCTTGAGGGATGCAATGGATTTGATAAGAGCTTCTAGGTCGGACTTCCTCACATAATCCCCGGGTTCCATCTTGTTCACTTCTCCTCTCGTTTTTGAGCTTCCGGGTTGTTCTTGATCATCTTGTCCTTCAAGCGAGAGATGAGCTCTTGGTTCTTTGAACTTGGCCGGCTTGAGGTGTGGGATGGAGAATCCAACATTTGTCTTTGATGTGGCCTTTCTTCTTGCAATGTTCACAAACCAAAGCTTTTCGTTCATCGGTTCGGTATACTCCTTTATTGGCCACCATTTCACCTTTGTTTGCCGTAGAAAGTTCACCTTTTCCACCGAATAGACCGGACGATCCTTGCTCCTTTTGAATTTGAGAACACACTTCATCGAGACTTGGTAGCTTTTTCCGATCGAAGGAGGTGCTTGATGAGATCATTGTAGCTTGGATTCAAAGAGAGAAGGAGAGCAAACACCTTATCTTGTTCCCGGCGTTCATGAAGGATCTTTGGATCAAGAGTACCCGGCCTTAGGCTCTCAAGTTCGGACCATAAAGATCTAAACTTTCCGAAGTGTTTTGTGAATTCCAAGTCTTCTTGACTCAGCTCATTGATGGCTTTCTTCACTTCAAACACTCGGGTAAGATTAGACTCATTACCATACACATTTTTGAGTGTATCCCATAGCTCCTTTGCCGTTTCACAATAGGAGTAGCCTTCAAGAATAGAGGCGTCAAGAGAGTTTTGGAGAAGAGCAAGGACAGTTTGATCCTCTTGGAACCATTTGTCTTCCTCGGGAATGGTTGCTTCCTCCTCTTCTTCTTCTTCTTTGCCGGCATCTTTTGGAGCTTGGGATGAAATTACATGGCTCCAAAGTCCCCGACCACACAATACGGTTTTTGTTGTTCTTGACCAAGTCAAGTAGTTTCTTCCTTGAAGAATCACCGAGGTAACAAGCTTTTGAGGTTTTTGTTTTTCCATGGCTTGAAATCACTCGGACCAATGAACAAAACTATTACCCGCCGGACAAAGCTATTACCCACCGGATAAAGAGAAAGAATTTGCGAGATCGAACTAAAAGAGTGAAGATTAGAGAGAATATGAAAGAGTAAATGGCTTAGAAACAAGATCTTGCTCTGATACCATGTTAGAATATGCGGAAGTTTGAGAGTAATTAGAGAGAGTTTAGGAGAGATTAGTGAAGAACAAGAGAGAGAGTATAAGAGACATTTCGAGAATAGTGTTTTGAATTGATAGAATTGGATGATTTTCTCTTTGTGTGTTTACATGTATTTAAGGACACACAAAGAGAATAGATCCGTTACACATGATCCAAGTTGAAAACGACATAAAGTAAAGTTGTTCCCTTTGTCTTGATCTTGAAAGCGACCTCTCCTTCCTTATCCAAACATGTGACTTGCGCTCCAACGGCTCTATTGTGTTTGAACGGAGGGGCGTGCTTCTAGATCCTTCCCATGGGCTTTCTTTATGCAAGGCCTTCATTCTTCATGGACTTGTGTCGGCCTCGAACCCATATGATCACCTTTGTACGGACATGTACGGATGTACGGACATGTACGGATGAGGCTTCATAGAGTTCTCTTATTTCTTGATCAATAATACCCAATCATACAAACGTTATCTAGTCATATTTGACTCCAAAAACACTAACCAAGCTTCTTATTGCCTCTCAAGCTTTGTGGGTATGGCCGAAGTCCTATGAGTTTTTGGTTTTGGAGCATCTAAACGGTAAAAACACTACTTTAGCTTACGGGATCCAGTTGCGGTTCTAGTTCTTATACCCAATCATACACACAAGATCTAGTCATATTTGACTCCAAAAACACTAACCAAGCTTCTTAACGCCTCTCAAAGCTTTGTGGGTGTGGCCGAAGTCCTATGAGTTTTTGGTTTGGAGCATCTAAACGGAAAAACACTACTTTAGCTTACGGGATCCGGTTGCGGTTCTAGTTCTTATACCCAATCATACAAACGTTATCTAGTCATATTTGACTCCAAAAACACTAACCAAGCTTCTTATTGCCTCTCAAAGCTTTGTGGGTATGGCCGAAGTCCTATGAGTTTTTGGTTTTGGAGTTTCTAAACGGAAAAACATTACTTTAGGTTACGGGATCCAGTTGCGGTTCTAGTTCTTATACCCAATCATACACACGTTTTCTAGTCATATTTGACTCCAAAAACACTAACCAAGCTTCTTAACGCCTCTCAAAGCTTTGTGGGTGTGGCCGAAGTCCTATGAGTTTTTGGTTTTGGAGCATCTAAACGGAAACACACTACTTTACCTTACGGGATCCGGTTGCGGTTCTAGTTCTTATACCCAATCATACAAACGTTATCTAGTCATATTTGACTCCAAAGACACTAACCAAGCTTCTTATTGCCTCTCAAAGCTTTGTGGGTGTGGCCGAAGTCCTATGAGTTTTTGGTTTTGGAGCTTCTAAACGGAAAAACACTACTTTAGCTTTTGGGATCCGGTTGCGGTTCTAGTTCTTATACCCAATCATACACACGAGATCTAGTCATATTTGACTC
Source organism: Arabidopsis arenosa (assembly GCA_905216605.1). NCBI lineage: Eukaryota > Viridiplantae > Streptophyta > Magnoliopsida > Brassicales > Brassicaceae > Arabidopsis > Arabidopsis arenosa. The sequence continues at coordinate 16,899,929 of LR999451.1, forward strand.
CAAAAACACTAACCAAGCTTCTTATTGCTTCTCAAAGCTTTGTGGGTGTGGCCGAAGTCCTATGAGTTTTTGGTTTTGGAGCTTCTAAACGGAAAAACACTACTTTAGCTTTGGGATCCGGTTGCGGTTCTAGTTCTTATACCCAATCATACACACGAGATCTAGTCATATTTGACTCCAAAAACACTAACCAAGCTTCTTATTGCTCTCAAATCTTTGTGGGTGTGGCCGAAGTCCTATGAGTTTTCGGTTTTGGAGCTTCTAAACGGAAAAACACTACTTTAGCTTTTGGGATCCGGTTGCGGTTCTAGTTCTTATACCCAATCATACACACGTAGATCTAGTCATATTTGACTCCAAAAACACTAACCAAGCTTCTTATTGCCTCTCAAAGCTTTGTGGGTGTGGCCGAAGTCCTATGAGTTTTTGGTTTTGGAGCATCTAAACGGAAAAACACTACTTTAGCTTTCGGGATCCGGTTACGGTTCTAGTTCTTATACCCAATCATACAAACGTTATCTAGTCATATTTGACTCCAAAAACACCAACCAAGCTTCTTATTGCCTCTCAAAGCTTTGTGGGTGTGGCCGAAGTCCTATGAGTTTTTGGTTTTGGAGCATCTAAACGGAAAAACACAACTTTAGCTTACGGGATCCGTTTGCGGTTCTAGTTCTTATACCCAATCATACAAACGTTATCTAGTCATATTTGACTCCAAAAACACTAACCAAGCTTCTTATTGCCTCTCAAAGCTTTGTGGGTATGGCCGAAGTCCTATGAGTTTTTGGTTTTGGAGCATCTAAACGGAAAAACACTACTTTAGCTTACGGGATCCAGTTGCGGTTCTAGTTCTTATACCCTATCATACACACGAGATCTAGTCATATTTGACTCCAAAGACACTAACCAAGCTTCTTATTGCCTCTCAAAGCTTTGTGGGTGTGGCCGAAGTCCTATGAGTTTTTGGTTTTGGAGCATCTAAACGGAAAAACACTACTTTAGCTTACGGGATCCGGTTGCGGTTCTAGTTCTTATACCCAATCATACACACGAGATCTAGTCATATTTGACTCCAAAAACACTAACCAAGCTTCTTATACGCCTCTCAAAGCTTTGTGGGTGTGGCCGAAGTCCTATGAGTTTTTGGTTTTGGAGCATCTAAACGGAAAAACACTACTTTAGCTTTCGGGATCCGGTTGCGGTTCTAGTTCTTATACCCAATCATACAAACGTTATCTAGTCATATTTGACTCCAAAAACACTAACCAAGCTTCTTATTGCCTCTCAAAGCTTTGTGGGTGTGGCCGAAGTCCTATGAGTTTTTGGTTTTGGAGCATCTAAACGGAAAAACACAACTTTAGCTTACGGGATCCGTTTGCGGTTCTAGTTCTTATACCCAATCATACAAACGTTATCTAGTCATATTTGACTCCAAAAACACTAACCAAGCTTCTTATTGCCTCTCAAAGCTTTGTGGGTATGGCAGAAGTCCTATGAGTTTTTGGTTTTGGAGCATCTAAACGGAAAAACACTACTTTAGCTTACGGGATCCAGTTGCGGTTCTAGTTCTTATACCCAATCATACACACGAGATCTAGTCATATTTGACTCCAAAAACACTAACCAAGCTTCTTATTGCCTCTCAAAGCTTTGTGGGTGTGGCCGAAGTCCTATGAGTTTTTGGTTTTGGAGCATCTAAACGGAAAAACACTACTTTAGCTTACGGGATCCGGTTGCGGTTCTAGTTCTTATACCCAATCATACACACGTAGATCTAGTCATATTTGACTCCAAAAACACTAACCAAGCTTCTTATTGCCTCTCAAAGCTTTGTGGGTATGGCCGAAGTCCTATGAGTTTTTGGTTTTGGAGCTTCTAAACGGAAAAACACTACTTTAGCTTACGGGATCCGGTTGCGGTTCTAGTTCTTATACCCAATCATACACACGTAGATCTAGTCATATTTGACTCCAAAAACACTAACCAAGCTTCTTATTGCCTCTCAAAGCTTTGTGGGTGTGGCCGAAGTCCTATGAGTTTTGGTTTTGGAGCATCTAAACGGAAAAAACACTACTTTAGCTTACGGGATCCGGTTGCGGTTCTAGTTCTTATACCCAATCATACAAACGTGATCTAGTCATATTTGACTCCAAAAACACTAACCAAGCTTCTTATTGCCTCTCAAAGCTTTGTGGGTGTGGCCGAAGTCCTATGAGTTTTTGGTTTTGGAGCATCTAAACGGAAAAACACTACTTTAGCTTACGGGATCCGGTTGCGGTTCTAGTTCTTATACCCAATCATACACACGTAGATCTAGTCATATTTGACTCCAAAAACACTAACCAAGCTTCTTATTGCCTCTCAAAGCTTTGTGGGTGTGGCCGAAGTCCTATGAGTTTTGGTTTTGGAGCTTCTAAACGGAAAAACACTACTTTAGCTTACGGGATCCGGTTGCGGTTCTAGTTCTTATACCCAATCATACAAACGTTATCTAGTCATATTTGACTCCAAAAACACTAACCAAGCTTCTTATTGCCTCTCAAAGCTTTGTGGGTATGGCCGAAGTCCTATGAGTTTTTGGTTTTGGAGCTTCTAAACGGAAAAACACTACTTTAGCTTACGGGATCCAGTTGCGGTTCTAGTTCTTATACCCAATCATACACACGTTATCTAGTCATATTTGACTCCAAAAACACTAACCAAGCTTCTTATTGCCTCTCAAAGCTTTGTGGGTGTGGCCGAAGTCCTATGAGTTTTTGGTTTTGGAGCATCTAAACGGAAAAACACTACTTTAGCTTTCGGGATCCGGTTGCGGTTCTAGTTCTTATACCCAATCATACACACGAGTATCTAGTCATATTTGACTCCAAAAACACTAACCAAGCTTCTTATTGCCTCTCAAAGCTTTGTGGGTGTGGCCGAAGTCCTATGAGTTTTTGGTTTTGGAGCATCTAAACGGAAAAACACTACTTTAGCTTACGGGATCCGTTTGCGGTTCTAGTTCTTATACCCAATCATACACACGTTATCTAGTCATATTTGACTCCAAAAACACTAACCAAGCTTCTTATTGCCTCTCAAAGCTTTGTGGGTATGGCCGAAGTCCTATGAGTTTTTGGTTTTGGAGCATCTAAACGGAAAAACACTACTTTAGCTTACGGGATCCAGTTGCGGTTCTAGTTCTTATACCCAATCATACACACGAGATCTAGTCATATTTGACTCCAAAGACACTAACCAAGCTTCTTATTGCCTCTCAAAGCTTTGTGGGTGTGGCCGAAGTCCTATGAGTTTTTGGTTTTGGAGCATCTAAACGGAAAAACACTACTTTAGCTTACGGGATCCGGTTGCGGTTCTAGTTCTTATACCCTATCATACACACGAGATCTAGTCATATTTGACTCCAAAAACACTAACCAAGCTTCTTATTGCCTCTCAAAGCTTTGTGGGTGTGGCCGAAGTCCTATGAGTTTTTGGTTTTGGAGCATCTAAACGGAAAAACACTACTTTAGCTTTCGGGATCCGGTTGCGGTTCTAGTTCTTATACCCAATCATACAAACGTTATCTAGTCATATTTGACTCCAAAAACACTAACCAAGCTTCTTATTGCCTCTCAAAGCTTTGTGGGTGTGGCCGAAGTCCTATGAGTTTTTGGTTTTGGAGCATCTAAACGGAAAAACACTACTTTAGCTTACGGGATCCGTTTGCGGTTCTAGTTCTTATACCCAATCATACAAACGTATCTAGTCATATTTGACTCCAAAAACACTAACCAAGCTTCTTATTGCCTCTCAAAGCTTTGTGGGTATGGCCGAAGTCCTATGAGTTTTTGGTTTTGGAGCATCTAAACGGAAAAACACTACTTTAGCTTACGGGATCCAGTTGCGGTTCTAGTTCTTATACCCAATCATACACACGAGATCTAGTCATATTTGACTCCAAAAACACTAACCAAGCTTCTTATTGCCTCTCAAAGCTTTGTGGGTGTGGCCGAAGTCCTATGAGTTTTCGGTTTTGGAGCTTCTAAACGGAAAAACACTACTTTAGCTTACGGGATCCGGTTGCGGTTCTAGTTCTTATACCCAATCATACACACGAGATCTAGTCATATTTGACTCCAAAAACACTAACCAAGCTTCTTATTGCCTCTCAAAGCTTTGTGGGTGTGGCCGAAGTCCTATGAGTTTTTGGTTTTGGAGCTTCTAAACGGAAAAACACTACTTTAGCTTTACGGGATCCGGTTGCGGTTCTAGTTCTTATACCCAATCATACACACGTATCTAGTCATATTTGACTCCAAAAACACTAACCAAGCTTCTTATTGCCTCTCAAAGCTTTGTGGGTGTGGCCGAAGTCCTATGAGTTTTCGGTTTTGGAGCTTCTAAACGGAAAAACACTACTTTAGCTTACGGGATCCAGTTGCGGTTCTAGTTCTTATACCCAATCATACAAACGTTATCTAGTCATATTTGACTCCAAAAACACTAACCAAGCTTCTTATTGCCTCTCAAAGCTTTGTGGGTGTGGCCGAAGTCCTATGAGTTTTTGGTTTTGGAGCATCTAAACGGAAAAACACTACTTTAGCTTACGGGATCCGTTGCGGTTCTAGTTCTTATACCCAATCATACACACGTATCTAGTCATATTTGACTCCAAAAACACTAACCAAGCTTCTTATTGCCTCTCAAAGCTTTGTGGGTAGTGGCCGAAGTCCTATGAGTTTTTGGTTTTGGAGCATCTAAACGGAAAAACACTACTTTAGCTTACGGGATCCAGTTGCGGTTCTAGTTCTTATACCCAATCATACACACGTTATCTAGTCATATTTGACTCCAAAAACACTAACCAAGCTTCTTATTGCCTCTCAAAGCTTTGTGGGTATGGCCGAAGTCCTATGAGTTTTTGGTTTTGGAGCTTCTAAACGGAAAAACACTACTTTAGCTTTACGGGATCCAGTTGCGGTTCTAGTTCTTATACCCAATCATACACACGAGATCTAGTCATATTTGACTCCAAAAACACTAACCAAGCTTCTTATTGCCTCTCAAAGCTTTGTGGGTGTGGCCGAAGTCCTATGAGTTTTCGGTTTTGGAGCTTCTAAACGGAAAAACACTACTTTAGCTTTGGGATCCGGTTGCGGTTCTAGTTCTTATACCCAATCATACACACGAGATCTAGTCATATTTGACTCCAAAACACTAACCAAGCTTCTTATTGCCTTCTCAAAGCTTTGTGGGTGTGGCCGAAGTCCTATGAGTTTTCGGTTTTGGAGCTTCTAAACGGAAAAACACTACTTTAGCTTTTGGGATCCGGTTGCGGTTCTAGTTCTTATACCCAATCATACACACGAGATCTAGTCATATTTGACTCCAAAAACACTAACCAAGCTTCTTATTGCTTCTCAAAGCTTTGTGGGTGTGGCCGAAGTCCTATGAGTTTTCGGTTTTTGAGCTTCTAAACGGAAAAAACACTACTTTAGCTTACGGGATCCAATTGCGGTTCTAGGTGTTATACCCAATCATACACACGTGATCTAGCCATATTTGACTCCAAAAACACTAACCAAGCTTCTTATTGCCTCTCAAAGCTTTGTGGTTATGGCCAAAGTCCTATGAGTTTCGGTTTTTGAGCTTCTAAACGGAAAAAACACTACTTTAGCTTACGGGATCCAGTTGCGGTTCTAGGTGTTATACCCAATCATACACACGTGATCTAGTCATATTTGACTCCAAAAACACTAACCAAGCTTCTTATTGCCTCTCAAAGCTTTGTGGTTATGGCCGAAGTCCTATGAGTTTTCGGTTTTTGAGCTTCTAAACGGAAAAATACTACTTTAGCTTATAGGATCCCGTTGCGGTTCTAGGTGATAGAATATGCGGAAATGTGAGAGTAATTAGAGAGAGTTTAAGAGAGATTAGTGAAGAACAAGAGAGAGAGTATGAGAGACATTTCGAAACTTGTATTTGATAGAATAGATTGGATAGGTTTCTCTTTGTGTGTTTACATGTATTTAAGGACACACAAAGAGAATAGATCCGTTACACATGGTCAATGGTGAAAACGACATAAAGTAAAGTTGTTCCCTTTGTCTTGATCTTGAAAGCGACCGCTCCTTCCTTATCCACACATGTGACTTGCGCTCCAACGGCTCTATTGTGTTTGAACGGAGGGGCGTGCTTCTAGATCCTTCCCATGGGCTTTCTTTATGCAAGGCCTTCATTCTTCATGGACTTGTGTTCGGCCTCGAACCCATATGATCACCTTTGTACGGACATGTACGGATGTACGGACATGTACGGATGAGGCTTCATAGAGTTCTCTTATTTCTTGATCAATACTCCCCCTCAAGCTTAGACTTATGGAATAGTCTAAGATTGGAAACTCATGTAACATCACCTCATTAAAAACCTTAGTAAAGAAAACCACGTGGGACAAAACTTTACTAAGGGAAAAAGAGTGTGATGCTCATGAGTTAAGAGGACTTGAGATCAAGAGTGTGTAAGGTCTACAAGTCCAAGTTTGCTATTGATGAAGTTGCAAACTTTGAGACTTGCGGCCTTGGTGAAGATATCCGCCAATTGGTCTTCACTTCTTGTGTAACATGGAAGAGTAACTCCTTGAACAATCTTCTCTCGGACTTTATGGCAATCCACTTCGATGTGCTTTGTTCTCTCATGAAACACCGAGTTTGACGCTATGTATATCGCGGCTTTGTTATCACAATGCATGGTGATTGGTGTGTCTTGTTCAACCCTTAGATCCTTGAGAAGAGCTTTGAGCCAAGTGAGCTCATTTGTAAGTTGCTTCATGGCTCTATATTCCGACTCCGCGCTTGAGCATGAGACCACCTTTTGCTTCTTAGTCTTCCAAGTAACCAAATTCCCACCAAGAAATGTGCAATAGCCGGTTGTAGATCTTCTATCCATTCTATCTCCGGCATAATCCGCATCACAATAGCCTACCAACTCGGTGTTTGAGTTCTTTCCCATCCAAATGCCTTGACCGGAGCTTCCCTTGAGATATCGGAGTATCCTTTCCACCATGCTCCAATGATACACCGTCGGTGCTTGCATATGTTGACTAACCTGATTCACAGCAAAACATATATCCGGCCGTGTATTAGTCAAGTAGATCAACTTACCTACAAGCTTGCGATAAAGTGGTGTATCGTTGAACTTCTCATCCTCTTTCTCCCCCTTTCGATCGACCTTGTAGCCTTCTTCTAGTGGAGTCTTGGCTGGTTTAGCATCCTTATAGCCTGTCTCATTCAACAAATCAAGAGTGTACTTTCTTTGAGATAAGAAGAGGCCCTCGGGTGAGCGACATACTTCTATCCCGAGAAAGTACTTAAGTTCACCGAGATCTTTAATATCAAAGGTAGACTTGAGAAAGGTCTTAGTGTTGTTGATACCTTCCTTGTTGTCTCCGGAGATGATAAGATCATCCACATAAATGAGAACAACAACTATACCTTGAGGACTTTGGAGAGTGAATAATGTATGATCGGATTCGGACTTCTTAAAGCCATGGTCTTTAAGAGTTCGGCTCAATTTGTGGTACCAAGCCCTTGGTGACTGTTTTAGACCATATATAGCTTTGCGGAGTCTCCATACCTTTCCCGGGTCAATTGTATCTTCTAGTCCCGGTGGAGGGGTCATGTATACATCATCTTCAAGCTCTCCTTGAAGAAATGCATTCTTTACATCCATTTGCCATAACTCCCAAGAAAGATTAGTGGCTAGAGAGAGGACAACCCGGACCGTATGGAGTTTTGCAACCGGTGCAAAGGTCTCCTTGTAATCAGCTCCATAGGTTTGTGAGAATCCTCGAGCCACTAACCTTGCCTTATACCTCTCAATGTCACCATTACTCTTGTATTTGATTGTGAAGATCCACCTTGAGCTAACCGTTTTCTTCCCGGAGGGAAGTTCTTCTTCATCCCAAGTGTGATTGCGAGTCATTGCTCCAATCTCTTCTTGAATCGCGTCACGCCATTCTTTTACTTGCATTGCCTCCTCATAAGTTTGTGGAATCTTTATTGAAGAGATTTTGCTTAGAAAGGCTTGATGATCTTGTGGCACAAGGGCGAGAGAACATGTTGCTTGGATTGGGTGAGCTACGGCTTGTTGGTTGAAGTAAACCCTTGTATTCTTCCAATTGGATGGAGGAAATTTTAACCTTTCACTTCTTCTTAATGGTTGAGTAGATCTTTGTTCAACTTGAGTAGCTTCCTCATCTTCACTAGAGTCACTCGAGTCGTCTAGGGATTGAGTCTCTTGATCTTGACTTGTAGCTTCCCGATCTTGGGAAGGACTTTTGTGGTCAATATGAGCTCTTTCTCCGTCTTCTTCTTCATTAGACTCGGTACTTGGAGTTGGTGCTTGGTTTGAGTCATGACTCAATTGAGGAGGATCATGACTTGGTTGAGTTGAATTCTGGCCCGGTTGAGTACTAGCCGTTGGCGTTGGAGCTTTGTTTCCCAAATGATCCAATAGAAATCTTAGACTAGTAGCACGGTCGGATGGTGAATGGGCTAGGTCTTTAAGACTCTCCCAATCTTTCTTGTCGTGATATCCTTGATCTTCAAGGAATTTCACATCTCTTGATACATATGTTCGGTTGTTCACCGGATCATAGCATTTGTACCCCTTTTGTGTTGTTGAGTATCCAAGGAACATACACCGAGTACTCTTCGCATCGAGCTTGTTCCTTTGTTCTCCGGGTACTAAAACAAAACACACACAACCAAACACTCTTAAGTGATCAATAGAAGGTCTAGTGTTGTTTAGTACCTCAAAAGGAGATAAGTCTCCCAAGACTTTCGTTGGTGTCCGGTTGATAAGGTAGCATGCTGTCATAACCGCATCACCCCAATACCTCCTTGGAACACTTGTATGAAACATCATTGACCTTGCAACCTCCATGAGGTGTCGGTTCTTTCTCTCCGCCACTCCATTTTGTTGTGGTGTGTACGGGCAACTTGTTTGGTGTAAGATTCCGGACTTGTTTAAGTGCTCTTTCAACTTATGACTTGTGTACTCTCCTCCATTGTCGGTCCTAAGTACCTTAATTTTGGCATTGAATTGATTAGTGACATAGTTTTGATAGTTTATGAAAGCATCAAACACTCTATCCTTAGAAGGCAAAAGAGTTATCCATGTGTATTTTGATTTCTCATCAATAAATGTGACAAAATATTTGTTGTTGTCTCTAGAAACACATGGTGATGTCCAAACATCGGAATGCACTAAATCAAAACAATTCTCATATATAGTAGAGGACTTAGGAAAGACTGATTTGCAATGTTTACCAAGGATACAAGCTTCACAACTAGTATGATCAAAAGAGATACTTGGTAACATAAGCTTAAGAGCACGAAAATGCGGATGGCCTAGCCTAGCATGCCATATAACATTGAAAGAAACACCTAAATGCGATTTAAAAGAGATAGGACTAGAACTAGAGCTTGATGATATCCCTTCAAGAACATAAAGTTCTCCTTTTGAACCACCTTCTCCAATCAACTTTCCGGTCTCAATATCCTGAAAATACACATCATTAGGTCCAAATATAGCATAACAATTTAGATCTTTAGTAGCCCTTTTTACCGATAGTAGATTAGAAGTAAACTTGGGCATATAGAAGGCTTTGGAGTTCTTATCAAATACTCTTAAATTGCCTATTCCTTTAATTGGAACCTTATCACCATTAGCTATAATCACATTTCCTAGAGTCGGTTCAATGTTATTAAGTAGATTCGAATTGCTAATCATATGATGTGACGCACCCGAATCAATAACAATAGAACTATCGCTAGGTTTATGAGAAAAATAGGTGATACCGGAGTCCTTGAGGGATGCAATGGATTTGATAAGAGCTTCTAGGTCGGACTTCCTCACATAATCCCCGGGTTCCATCTTGTTCACTTCTCCTCTCGTTTTTGAGCTTCCGGGTTGTTCTTGATCATCTTGTCCTTCAAGCGAGAGATGAGCTCTTGGTTCTTTGAACTTGGCCGGCTTGAGGTGTGGGTGGAGAATCCAACATTTGTCTTTGATGTGGCCTTTCTTCTTGCAATGTTCACAAACCAAAGCTTTTCGTTCATCGGTTCGGTATACTCCTTTATTGGCCACCATTTCACCTTTGTTTGCCGTAGAAAGTTCACCTTTTCCACCGAATAGACCGGACGATCCTTGCTCCTTTTGAATTTGAGAACACACTTCATCGAGACTTGGTAGTTTTTCCGATCGAAGGAGGTGCTTGATGAGATCATTGTAGCTTGGATTCAAAGAGAGAAGGAGAGCAAACACCTTATCTTGTTCCCGGCGTTCATGAAGGATCTTTGGATCAAGAGTACCCGGCCTTAGGCTCTCAAGTTCGGACCATAAAGATCTAAACTTTCCGAAGTGTTTTGTGAATTCCAAGTCTTCTTGACTCAGCTCATTGATGGCTTTCTTCACTTCAAACACTCGGGTAAGATTAGACTCATTACCATACACATTTTTGAGTGTATCCCATAGCTCCTTTGCCGTTTCACAATAGGAGTAGCCTTCAAGAATAGAGGCGTCAAGAGAGTTTTGGAGAAGAGCAAGGACAGTTTGATCCTCTTGGAACCATTTGTCTTCCTCGGGAATGGTTGCTTCCTCCTCTTCTTCTTCTTCTTTGCCGGCATCTTTTGGAGCTTGGGATGAAATTACATGGCTCCAAAGTCCCCGACCACACAATACGGTTTTTGTTGTTCTTGACCAAGTCAAGTAGTTCCTTCCTTGAAGAACCACCGAGGTAACAAGTTTTTTAGGTTTTTCCATGGCTTGAAATCACTCGGATTGAAGAACAAAGCTATTACCCGTCGGACAAAGCTATTACCCGCCGGATAAAGAAAGAGATTTGCGAAATCGAACTAAAAGAGAGAAGAATAGAGAGATTGGGAAAGAGTAAATGACTTAAAAACAAGATCTTGCTCTGATACCATGATAGAATATGCGGAAATTTAAGAGTAATTAGAGAGAGTTTAAGAGAGATTAGTGAAGAACAAGAGAGAGAGTATGAGAGACATTTCGAAACTTGTATTTGATAGAATAGATTGGATAGGTTTCTCTTTGTGTGTTTACATGTATTTAAGGACACACAAAGAGAATAGATCCGTTACACATGGTCAATGGTGAAAACGACATAAAGTAAAGTTGTTCCCTTTGTCTTGATCTTGAAAGCGACCGCTCCTTCCTTATCCACACATGTGACTTGCGCTCCAACGGCTCTATTGTGTTTGAACGGAGGAGCGTGCTTCTAGATCCTTCCCATGGGCTTTCTTTATGCAAGGCCTTCATTCTTCATGGACTTGTGCTCGGCCTCGAACCCATATGATCACCTTTGTACGGACATGTACGGATGTACGGACATGTACGGATGAGGCTTCATAGAGTTCTCTTATTTCTTGATCAATAATATTTGACTCCAAAAACACTAACCAAGCTTCTTAACGCCTCTCAAAGCTTTGTGGGTGTGGCCGAACTCCTATGAGTTTTTGGTTTTGGAGCATCTAACGGAAAAACACTACTTTAGCTTACGGGATCCGGTTGCGGTTCTAGTTCTTATACCCAATCATACAAACGTTATCTAGTCATATTTGACTCCAAAAACAATAACCAAGCTTCTTATTGCCTCTCAAAGCTTTGTGGGTATGGCCGAAGTCCTATGAGTTTTTGGTTTTGGAGTTTCTAAACGGAAAAACATTACTTTAGGTTACGGGATCCAGTTGCGGTTCTAGTTCTTATACCCAATCATACACACGTTTTCTAGTCATATTTGACTCCAAAAACACTAACCAAGCTTCTTAACGCCTCTCAAAGCTTTGTGGGTGTGGCCGAAGTCCTATGAGTTTTTGGTTTTGGAGCATCTAAACGGAAACACACTACTTTACCTTACGGGATCCGGTTGCGGTTCTAGTTCTTATACCCAATCATACAAACGTTATCTAGTCATATTTGACTCCAAAACACTAACCAAGCTTCTTATTGCCTCTCAAAGCTTTGTGGGTGTGGCCGAAGTCCTATGAGTTTTTGGTTTTGGAGCATCTAAACGGAAAAACACTACTTTAGCTTACGGGATCCAGTTGCGGTTCTAGTTCTTATACCCTATCATACACACGAGATCTAGTCATATTTGACTCCAAAAACACTAACCAAGCTTCTTAACGCCTCTCAAAGCTTTGTGGGTGTGGCCGAAGTCCTATGAGTTTTTGGTTTGGAGCATCTAAACGGAAAAACACTACTTTAGCTTACGGGATCCGGTTGCGGTTCTAGTTCTTATACCCAATCATACAAACGTTATCTAGTCATATTTGACTCCAAAAACACTAACCAAGCTTCTTATTGCCTCTCAAAGCTTTGTGGGTATGGCCGAAGTCCTATGAGTTTTTTGGTTTTGGAGCTGTCTAAACGGAAAAACAACTTACTTTTGCTTTTGGGATGCCAGGTTGCGGGTTCTAGTTCTTATAGCCAATCATACACACGATTTCACTAGTCATATTTGAACTCAAAACATTAACCAAGCTTCTTAGAGCTTCGCCATCGTGTGGGTGTGGCCGAGTCCTATGAGTTGTTTAAGTTTATGGAGCTTCAAAGGAAAAACACCCGTTAGCTTTTGTTGGATCCTGTTGAGGTCTAGTTCTTATTCCCCAGTCATAAACACGGAGAATCTGTCATATTTTGACTCCAAAACAATAACCAACTTCTTATTGGGGGCTTCTCAACTTTTGTGGGTGTGGCCGAAGTCCTATGAGTTTTCAGTTGTAGGCTTCAAACGAAAAACCTACGTTAGCTTTTTGGGATCCGGTTAGGTCTATTCTTATACCCTATCAGAAACACGAGAAGCTAGTCATTTGACTCCAAAAACGAACACTAACCAAGCTCTTATGCTTCTTCTCAATCTTGTGGTGTGGCCGAATCCTTTGAGTTTTCATTTTGGCAGCTTCTAAACGGAAAAACACTACTTGAGCTTTTGTGATCCGGTTAGGTTCTAGTTCTTATACCCCAATCATAAACACGAGAATCTATTCAATATTTTGCCTCTGCAAAAACACTAACCAAGCTTCTTATGCTTCTCAATCTTTGTGGGTGTGG